>JAZKJV010000876.1:551079-810265 GCA_037367405.1 Ottelia alismoides
TCAAAATATCCAAATGAATCAACTCGAAAAGACCATGACTACTTTGACCCTGACGACTTTAGAAAGGTGGACCTATGATGCTTCCCAAGCTGGCATGTCTCGCACTGAAAAGTAGAGTGAGGAGAAATCTGAGGAAGTACATGACGGAGCTTTTGCAGAGGAAGGTGACCAAAACGTAGGTGCCACATATACGGAGAGACAGAACCAGTGCGAAGAGAGGAGACAACAACATACGGGGATTGCACCGGTCTGTATAGGCCTCCTTGCTTACGGCTAGTTCCAATCACCCTGTCCGTCAACATGTCCTGAAACACAAGAGCAGAAGGGTCAAATATGACACGACAATGTAATTCCTTGGTGATTTGACTAACATATAACAAATTTATAGAGAATTCGAGAGCGTAAAGAACATTCTGAAGCCTCATTTCAGGGGTTAACTGCACCTCCCCCTGACCAGTAATGGGAGAATGTGTCCCGTCGGCTATCACTACAGATCTACCTGACTGGGTCGGGCTATAGGTACTAAAATACCCTCTATCACCACATAGGTGATGTGACGCTCCTAAATCTATGATCCATTCTGACAAGTCTGCCCTGTAACAGCTAGTAAAAGCATATGTTGTACCTGATGTGGATGTAGTGGCTGAGGATGTTACCTCTGAAGATCATGACTGTGTGCCAGTCGACTCGGGAGGCGGCATAATCTCCCTAAGCCGAGCAACTAGCTCATCAAACCTCTGGTCAGATGCGACAGAAGGACTGCTGCCCTGCTGAATCTGTTTTGCCATACGAGCCACAACAGGAAATCCGTGCTTAGAATAACATGTTTCCTCCGAGTAACCTGGCCTGTGACAGTAACTGCATGGCTAACGAGGAGGTCTACTGCTCCCTCCTCTTCCACGACCTCCACGACCACGAAACTGCATATTGCTCCCCCTACCACGAGATGCTACCATGACCGAAGAAGTCTAAGACACTGAAGTACCACCTGAAGATATAAAGAGTATGCTTAGTCGGCGATATGCCTCCTCCATCGGAGGTATAGTGGCATCGGTAAGGATATGTGCCCTAGCTGCATCATACTCGAGATCCAGTGTTGCTAGAAAGACTCCTGTCATCACGGAGTCCGTGTATACCTTGAGTTGCTCTGGTGTAGCAATCAAGGGAATGTACCCATGTAATTTCTCAAACATACCCCTCATTGAAGTGTACAAGGTATGAAGAGGACGACCATTCTTCTTCGAAATGAAGATGTCATGTTGAAGTTGAAGAATTTTTGACTCATTCTTCGCCGGGGAATATGTAGCGGCGAGAATATCCCACATAGCCTTTGCAGTGGATTGACTCAAGATGTCATTTGCTATCTCCATCGATACTGTCCCAGAGAGCCATACTCGTGCATACGCGTCATCTGCCTCCCATGAGGCGTTAACCCCAGTCTTGTCGACATGCTCCTCCTTTGTGAGGATATGTTTTCTTGCCATTATATTGTATTAAACTCATGAACTGCATGACCCACAGTTCATAGTTTGTTCCATCCATCTTCACAATGGGTGCTGAACCTTTGAAGGCACCCAGGGACGGAATATCTGCTTTGTTGTCTGACATGATGACAATGATTCCTCAAAACTGGGGCTGCAAAGTTGGACGAAGAATGTCTACACAGATATATAGGAAGATTGTTGTGAGTGTAGACTCATACCACAACCACTTCCATGCTCTGAAAAACGCTTTGAAGGAGTGGGTCTCGAGAAGGAGTCTTCACAGGTGTACAGTTGTATGCATGAAGCACATAGCCCCGGAGGGGCGAGCGCACATGAGCTTTAGCGCGCACAGGCGCGGACATGCACAGGCGCAACATGCGCATAGGCACAAGATCTCGGGCGTTCACAGGTGCTAAGACGCGCACAGGCGCTAGGGCGCGCACAGGCACATGCGTGCACAAGCGCTAGGACGCAAGCGCACACAGACGCAGGTGCAAGCACACACAGGTACATGCGTGAGCGCGTACAGGCGCAGGTGAGCGTGGTGCGCAAGCATGTAGAGGCGAGCATAGGCGCTAGCTCAGGCGAGGAAGACCGCCAGACACGCGGGTTGGCGCGTGTGATGCAGAACGTACGTTGGAGGCGGCGACGCGTGAGCACGCATGGTTTAAGTGGGGACAAGGAATTAGGACACATGCTCCGATCTAGGACCGTCACTCCGATACCATGTGAAAGTGTAAAGAAAACATTCGTTATATTCATCGTAGCCCTAGAGCTCTCTTATATAGGAGAAAAGCTCTAGGGAAGATTACATAGATAGCCAACATAATAGAGAAATTACATAATAACATATAAAGAAATATAATGTATCTCAACAATTTCTAAGCTTCCTTGGGTCATGGTCCTATACTTTGATTCAACGATGGATTTGGACACAATCGTATGTTTCTTGCTCTTCTATGAAACCAATGTGCTTCCCACAAAGCACAGTGAAACCTAAAGTAGACTTCCTACCCTAGGGACAACCTGCATATTCTGCATCCACACATCCTAA
Organism: Ottelia alismoides; assembly: GCA_037367405.1. NCBI lineage: Eukaryota > Viridiplantae > Streptophyta > Magnoliopsida > Alismatales > Hydrocharitaceae > Ottelia > Ottelia alismoides. The sequence continues at coordinate 553,618 of JAZKJV010000876.1, forward strand.
AATAGCAAGAGACATGTCTCTCCTGAATAGAAGCCTACACCTGGAGAAGATTTGAGATACCTCAAGATCATGGTGACTGCATCGATGCGATCCTGCCTAGATTGCTCCATAAACTGGCTAACCCTACTGACAACAAATGATATATCATGGTAATAGTGACATACAATAGCTTTCCTACCAGCTATCTGTACTGTCTCGTATCCACCTTCGCAGAGTCATCATCATATAGCCTAGCATTGGGGTCCATAGTAGCTGGTCTATATCCTGTCATACCCGTCTCAGATAGAAGATCAGTGACATATTGTCTTTGCGTCATTACCATTCCTTGCTGATTTCATGCAAATTCTACGCCAAGAAAATGCCACAGCTTGCCAAGATCCTTGGTCACAAACTGTTGTCCAAGAAAATCCTTAACTGCTTGAATACCCTGCTTATCACTGCCTGTAACAATAATATCATCCACATAGACCAAAATAACAATCGTATCTTGCTGGGTTTTCCTAACAAAAAGAGAATGATCTGCAGTAGATCAGACAAAGCCCTGTTGTTCAATCAACTCCGAGAGCTTCTGAAACCAAACCCTTGAACTCTGCTTAAGGTCATATATGTCTTTGTGGAGTTTATGCACCTTACTGGACCCCCTCTCATTAGCAAACCCTAGTGGCTGTTGCTTATAAACTTCTTCCTGCAAATCTCCATACAAGAAAGCATTTTTGACATTTAATTGGAAAAGTGGTCAGTCCTGGACCACAACAACGGCAATAAGAATGCGCAGTGTAGACTGACGCGCAACTGGAGAAAAGGTGTCCTTATAATCCACCCCATAGGTTTGGTTGAACCCTCGAACAACCAACCTGGCCTTGTATCTATCCACGGAACCATCTGTGCGGTGTTTAACTGTAAATATCCATTTACTACCAACAATAGAAGCACCTTGGGGAGGGTGGCGACACTCCATGTACCACGAGATTGTAAAGTGACCATCTCTTCTTCCTTAGCAAGGCGCCATGGACCATTCTGCATAGCTTCATGATATGACTGTGGTATCTGCACAACTGATAATGCAACTACAAACCTTTGAAAGTCCCCAGATAGCCGTGCCAAGGAAACATGAGAAGAAAGATGATGTATAGTGCATACGTAGAGCAATAGGCACGTCTAAGTCCACCGTATCCTCAGCTGGAGTATCATCTATGACATCCTGCATCTCAATCTGCAAACTTAAATCACCAGTGCCATTAGTGGAACTCAAATACTCAGAACATACCTTGGGCGTGCTGGATAATGGAGGAGGTACATGAGCACGAGTTTTGCGTTGGTAAACATGGGGAAAAAAGTAGGTGTGGTAGGAGGTGGAGGTGGTGGTGGAGGAGATGGTGGAGGTGACGGTGTTGTAGTATCTCCTGGAATAGGTGAGACAGGAGGTAGAGGCATATAAACCTCTTCTCCATTTTCTGAAGAAATGAGCTTGTTACCTGTAGGAGAGAAATACATAATGGATTCAAAGAATGTGACATCTGCACTAACATAATACCTTCGTCGAGCATGGCCAAAGCAACGATACCCCTTTGGGTCTTGGAGTACCCGGCAAACACAAATTTGACCGCTCTAGGAGAGAACTTGTCAAGACCTGGAGACATCTGATGAAAAAAGCAACATATCCAAAGACACGAGGCGTTAAAGAGAAAAGATCCATTTCAAAAAATGTAGTCGAGAATGGGATTTTCTCCCCCAGAATCGATGAAAGTATACGATTCATCAAATAACATGCAGTGAGAACCACACCCCCAGTAAGAATGAGGAGCACAACTCTAAATCAGAGAAGTTCCAGTAGCATCCAAAAGATGGCGGTGTTTCCTCTCAAGCACCCCATTCTGTTGAGAAGTATACGCACAAGATGTCTGATGCACAATACCATCGGATCTAAGGAACTGAGAGAGTTGTGTAATGCAGAATTCAAGTGCATTATCAGAACATATAAACTCGACATTCGCAGAATACACATTCCTTATTTCATTAATAAAGTACTGAATAACACGACCTGCATCAGACTTGTTCTTAAGAAGAAAAACCCACGACAATCTAGAGAACTCATCAATAGCAACAAGATAAAACCTATGCCCTTAAAGATCTGGGACACGACTGGGAGCTTAAATATCAAAATGAATCAATTCAAAAGACTATGACTACTTCGACTCTGATGACTCTGGAATGTGGACCTATGAAGCTTCCCAAGTTGGCAGGCCTCACATTGAAAAGTAAAGCGAGGAGAGATCTGAGGAAGAATGTGACGTAGCTTTTGCAGAGGAAGATGACCAAACCGAAGATACCCCATATAGGGAGAAACATATCCAATGCGAAGAGAAGAGGCACCAATATAAGGAGACTGCACCAATCTGTAGAGACCTCCTTGCTCACGGTTAGAACCAATCACCCTGCCGATTAGAATGTCTTGAAACACAAGAGCAGAAGGGTCAAATATGACACGACAATGTTAATTCTTGGTGATTTAACTAATATATAGTAAGTTCATAGAGAATTCAGGAGCGTAAAGAACATGTTGAAACCGTATTGCAGGGGTTAACTACACTTCCCCATGACCATTAATGGGAGAATGTGTCTCATCTGCTATCATGACTGATCTACCTGACTGAGTTGGGCTATAGGTACTAAACAACCCTCCGTCACCACAGAGATGATGGGAAGCTCCTGAATCCATAATCCATTCCGACAAGTATGCTCTGTAACAACTAGTGAAAGTACATGTTGTACCTGATGTAGGTGCAGAGGCTGAGGCTGCTACCTCTGATGATCTTGACGGAGAGCCAGTGAACCCAAGAGAAGGCTTACTCTCTCTGAGTTGCGCTACTAACTCATCAAATCTCTGATCAGATGCAGTTAAAGAACTGCTACCTTGTTGGATCTGTTCTACAATATGTGCTGAAGTGGGAAACCCATGCTAAGAATAACATGTTTCCTCAGAATGACCTGGCATGTGGCAATAGGTGCGAGGCTGACGAGGGGGTCGACTGCCCCCACCTCTTCCACAACCACCTCAGTCACGGAACTGTGTAAGGCCCCCATACCACAAGATGCTGCCATGGCTGAGGAAGTCTGAGACTACTTAGTACCACCTGAAGATATGAAGAACCTGCTCAGCCTGTGATATGCCTCCTCCATTAGAGGTATAGTGGCAAAAGTAAGAATATGTGCTCTAGCAGCGTCATATTCTGAGTCAAGTGCTGCTAGAAAAACTCCAGTCGTCACCGAATCTCTATATGCCTTGAGCTGCTCTGGCGTGGCAGTCAAGAGAATGTAACCATGTAACTTTTCAAACATACCCCTTAAAGAAGTGTAAAGAGTATGAAGATGGCGATCATTTTGCTTGGATGTGAAGATGTTGTATTGAAGTTGCAGAATCTTCGACTCATTCTTTGCTGGAGAGTATGTAACAACAAGAATGTCCCCCATAGCCTTGGCTGTGGCCGGATTCAATATATCATTGGCTATGTCCATGACACGGTCCTAGAAAGCCACATACGTGGATAGGCATCATCTGCCTCCCATGAGGCGTTAACCCCAGTCTTGTCAACATGCTCCTCCTGTGTGAGAATATGCTTCTTGTTATTGCATTGAATTAGACTCATGAACTGCATGGCCCACAATTCATAATTCGTTCCATCCATCTTCACGATGGGTGTTGGACCTTTGAAGGCACCTAGGGACGGAACATTTGCTTTGTTTTCTGATATGATGACAACGATCTTCGAGACTGGGGTTGCAAACTGGATTAACTATGTCTACACAGACATATAGGAAGATGGTTGTGGGTGTAGACTCATATCACAACCTCTCCCATCTGTTAGGGGCTTCCTGAGGTACCTAGGATGGGTTTAGAGAGTTAAACCCACGCCCTAGGAACCAATGCGGCATCACGGGAAGCCGAAGGGGCCAGACAGTGGCGGTGGATGCTGTTGCTACAGGAGGCGACGACGACGTCGGGCTACGGCAGCCACAGGCGGCGGCGGTTGCGGGCTACGGTAGCTGCGGACAACGGTGACGAGGTACGGCAGCCGCATGCAGTGGCGACGGGCTACAGCAGCCGCTGTCGCTGCTCCTTCGAGATAGTGACAGGCGGCGGCAACCGTTGCCGCTGCGTCCTTGAGGCGGTGGCAACCATGCAAGGGAAAAACTAGGGTTTTGGTGGGGAAGGAATTCTAGGGCACATACTCCGGTGTAGGACCGTCGCTCTGATACCATGTGGAAAGGATTGAAATGAAAGGAATGCAATTACCATAGCCCTAGAGCTTTCTTATATATGAGAAAAGCTCTAAGGAAAAAATTATATAAAGAGACAACGGAAAAAGAAAATTATAAGATAATAATAAAGAGATATAAATATCTCAACAATTATGATTATGCCATTTATGTCTGTCAGTTTTGGTGGTCTACTTTTCAGCCAAGCTAAACACCAAATTGCGAATATAATTGCAAATCTTTCTATAGTGTAGGAAATTGAAATACTGGAATTTGTCTCTATCTAAATATATTAATTTTGACTTTACGGTTATATTACATGGAAACTCTATATAATAGTCATGGAATATATGTCAAATGGGTACTCCCAGGAAACTGCATCTTGTTATACCCACACATTTCTCTTGTCTAAATGTTAAAACAACTATAGATTTTAAACAAGTCTTCGTTTGTTGTGTTAAGGAGATATATGTAATTGCTTTGTGTTGAGATAATTGTATCTCCAGTTGTATTTTTCTCTTATATATGTTTTCTTTATTTACTTCTCTATAATTAACCCAAGGCTTTTCTTCTATATAAGAGAGCTTTAGGGTCTCTTCTAATGCAAGTTATTCGTTTCTCCCAACATGGTATCGGAGCAACGGTCCCAGACCGAGGTTTCCATATCCCACCCTAAAACCCTAACCCTACATGCCATCCTGAGCAGGTGAGGTGCCAACCCACCCAGGTGTACCACCACGCCGCACCCAAGGGCACTGCCTGCCCTAGTTCCGTCCGCATAGGGTCTCTACGTCGTCACCAACCCAATTAGGGGCACCGCCAACAGCACATGGGCTCTGCATATTGCGACTGGTTGCTCCCGCACCATTCGTGTGACCCTATTCAACGACCAAAAGGTCTGATTTTCATTGGAAGGTGTGATTTCTATCATATAAATCACATTTTACGACACTAGACCTCTCCAAGAGTCAATGAGGATGGTTGTATGAGTCTACAAATACACCCACTCCTCTTTATGATTGTGTAGACACTCTCAGATAGATCTAATCCTCTGTTGTTCGTTGTTCTATTTATTGATATGATGTCAGAAAACAAGAATGATGTTTTTTTTCTTCCGGTGCCTTCAAGGGTCCGGCTCCCATCGTTAAGATGGATGGTACCAACTACGAGTTGTGATCCATGTAGTTTTGTACTTTTATGCAGTGCCATAATAAGGAGCACATTCCGACAGAAGCAGAATCGACATATAAGACGGGGATGAATGCTTCGTGGAAGCAAGACGATGTCTATGCTCGCATTTGGCTCTTCGGGTCGCTCACCACGGAGATTGTCATTGATATAGTCAACCAACCCACTACGTCGTCTCCAACCCAATTAGGGGCACCGCCAACAGCACATGGGCTCTGCGTATTGCGACTAGTTGCTCCCGCACCGTTCGTGTGACCCTATTCAGCGGCCAAAAGGTCTGATTTTCGTTGGAAGGTGTGATTTCTATCATATAAATCACATTTTACGATACTAGACCTCTCCACGAGTCAATGAGGATGGTTGTATGAGTCTACAAATACAACCACTCCTCTTTATGATTGTGTAGACACTCTCGGATAGATCTACTCCTCTGTTGTTCTTGGTTCTATTTATTGATATGATGCCAGCAACAAGAGTGATGTTTTTTCTTCTTCCGGTGCCTTTAAGGGTCCGGCTCCCATCGTCAAGATGGATGGTACCGACTACGAGTTGTGATCCATGCAGTTTCGTATTCTTATGCAGTGCCATAATAAGGAGCACATTCTGACGGAAGCTGAACGACAGACAAGACGGGGATGAATGCTTCGTGGAAGCAAGATGATGCCTATGCTCGCATTTGGCTCTTCGGATCGCTCACCACGGAGATTGCCATTGATATAGTCAACCAACCCACATCAAAAGCTATGTGGGATATCTCAGCCGCTACATATGGGCAGACAAAGAATGAGAGTAAGATTCTTCAGTTGCAGTTTGATATTTTCTCGACCAAATAGAATGGTCGACCACTTCACCAGCACTTCTCTCATCTTAGAGGCGTGTTTGAACGACTGCACAGCTTCATGCCTATCACTACCAGTACTGAGCAGCAACAACAATATCAGAATGCTACTATGACAAGGATTTTTCTTTCATCTCTTGATCCTAAGTATGATGCATCATGTACTTAACTACTGACTGGTGAGACGATACCCCCAATGGAAGAGTTGTACACATGATTGAGTAGAATTACTACTACGTCTACTAGTGTAGCCCAGCCTCCCACAGCTATGGCAGTATCTCGGGGCAGGGGGGACCTCCCAGTTACGAGGGCGTGGACCTCGAGGTCATGGAGGAGGACGTCAGCATGGCCCATGTTCTCATTGTCATCGTCCTGGTCATTCTGAGGAGACATGCTTTCAGAAGCATGGTTATCCTGCGTCTGCGAGGGTTGTTAAGCAGACAGATCCTTCTTCTGCTCCTACGCAGAATACATGCCTGGATGATATTGTTTCTAGACTTCGTGAGATGATGTCCACTCCTACTATTCCAGCTCCAAGTTCTTCAGATGCTGCAACTACTGCTCGAGCTACATCTAGCTCATCAGGTATTACTTATGCACTCACCAGTTGTAGCAGTTCAGATTTGACTGACTAGATTATGGATTCGGGCGCATCGCACCGTATGTGTGGAGATCGAGCACAATTCACTTCTTACAGGTCTATCCCACCTGGTCGATCTGTGGTGATTGCTAATAAAGTACGTCTCTCCATTATTGGTCAAGAGGAGATTGTTCTATCTCCATCTATGCATTTGCAGAATGCTTTGTATGCTCCTGACTTTCAGATGTATATTTTGTCAGTTAGCCAAATTACTAAGGATTTACACTGCCGTGCTATTTTTGATCCCTCTTCTCTTGTGTTTCAGGAAATACTAACGACCATGATGATTGAATGTGGCCTTGAGCAGAGAGGTTTGTACAAACTTGCCATACCACCTTGTGCTAGAGTTGCTACTATTCCTTCAGGCTCTGTTTCCCCTTTCTTGTGGCATCTGTGGTTTGGACATCTTCCTCTTCAGAAGCTGTGTCATGTTCTACCTCAGATATCTAGTCGCACCATTTTAGACTGTGAAGCCTGTCAACTTGAAAAGCATCATCGGTCTTCTTTTCCGAGTCATTCTAGTGGCCAGTCTTTTGAATTGTTTCATTTTGATATTTGGGGTCCTAGTTGTGCTCCTAATCACCAGAGACATCGTTTTTATATGGTTGCAGTAGATAATTATTCTAGATTGCCTAGGATTTTCTTGCTAAAGCAAAAGTCTGAAGCAGGTCTTATCATTAAATCTTTTTTTCTCTAAGTCAAAAATAGCTTCTCGACCAATGTGAAATTTATTCTTACTGATAATGCATTGGAGTTTTCCACACTACAATTATCAGAATTTATCGGATCCCTAGGCATTGTTTATTAGACCTCGTGTGCCTATACTTCTCAGAAGAATGGTGTTGCTGAATGCAAACACCGTCACCTTCTTGACGTCACAAGGACATTTCTGATTCAAAGTCGTGCTCCACATTTGTTGTGGGGAGATGCGGTTCTCACTGCTTGCTACTTGGTAACCGCATGCCATCTACTATTCTTGGAGAAAAGATCCCTTTCTCTATTGCTTTTCCCGAGAAGAACTTGTTCTCCTTGACTCCCAGAGTTTTTGGATCTGTGGCATTTGTCCACAATTTCGCTCCTGGTCGTGACAAGCTCTCACCTAGAGCTGTCGAATGTGTCTTTGTTAGTTGTTCTCATAGCCTAAAGGGGAATCGATATTTGATCCTGTGGGAAGAAAATATTATGTGAGTGCTGATGTCTCATTCTTTGAGTCCATTATGTATTTTTCTCCTACAGGTGACAGGTTATCTCATGCTATCTCTGGCGAGGATGTGGTTGTTCCTCCACCTCCATCTTCTCCATCTTGTGCACCCAATATTGCGTTTCAGTCTTCACCACCTCCGCCACCACCACCATCTCCACCTCCTTTACCTCAGATACAGTTCCTACCACACGTCTTCACAGGCAAGCCTTCTATTCGCCCCTCTGCTCATGCACCCTCCACATCATCCAGCACGCCTCATGTATGTAATGAGCACATTGTTCCATCTGATGGCACTGGTGTCTTGAATGCTACTCAGGAAGAAGTGATACTAGACAATAGTGAGGATGATGACCTGGGCATACCTATTTCTTTGAGAAAGCCTCCGTCAATGTGTAAGTTATACTCTTGCTGCGCATGTTTCATTGGATCACCTTTCAGAGGAGTACAAGAAGTTTGTTGTGGGACTCTGATGTTTCCATCTCACGAACATATCAAGAAGTCATCCAAGACAGTAGGTGGCGCTTTGCAATGGAGGAAGAAATGCCAGCTTTACAATCACGTGGCACATGGAGTATTGTTTTTGCTCCTCGAGGAGCATCTGTTGTGGGCTGCAAGTGGATATTTATAGTAAAGCAAAGGACAGATGGCAGTGTGGATCACTACAAGGTCAGGCTTGTGGCACGTGGGTTCACCCAAACCTATGGGGTGGACTATCATGATACATTCTCACTGGTGGCCAGACACTCGACACTTCGCATTCTATTATCAGTTGTTGTTTCACGGGACTGGCCACTTTACCAGCTAGATGTAAAGAATGTATATTTATACTTTGATATATAGGAGGAGGTATATATGCAGCAACCACTAGGGTTTGCTACTGAAGGGGAGTCACATAAGGTGTGCATGCTTCATAAGGCAATTTATGGCTTGAAGTAGAGTCCGAGAGCCTGGTACCAGAAGCTATCAGAGTTAATAGAACAACAGGGTTTCATGAGGTCTACAACGGATCACTCATTATTTGTCCAATGGACACAGGGAGGTACCGTTGCTATTCTTGTCTATATTGACGATATCATTGTCACAGGAATTGATGAGCATGGCATTATGGCTGCCAAGGAGTTCCTAAGTCAGCAGTGTGTGACTACAGACCTTGGCACACTTCGATACTTCCTTGGGATAGAGTTTGCCAGGAACCAACGTGGGCTTGTAATGACCCCGAGAAAGTTTGTGATGGATCTTCTTTCTGAGACAGGAATGACAAGGTGTAAGCCTGCGACTACCCCCATGGATCCAAGTATGAGGTTATATGATGACGACATTGAGGAGGTAGACAGGAGGAGATATAGAGAGCTTGTTGGAAAGCTTTTATACACTACTATCACCAGACCGGATATATCCATTGCAGTGAGCAAAGTTAGCCAATTCATGGAGCAATTCAGGAAGGTCCATATGGATGCGGTGTATATGATCTTGAGATATTTGAAGAATTCACCTGGTCCTGATTTCTTATTCAATAGGGGTACATCTCTTTAGGTGACAGCTTGTGCAGATGCAGATTATGCAGGTCTACGTCTGGCTTTGCATTTTTGTTGGCAGCTCCCTTATTTCATGGAGAAGCAAGAAGCAAACGGTGGTGGCCAGATCTAGTGCAGAATCGGAGTACAGAGCCATGGCACATGGAATTGCAGATATGATGTGGGTAAGATCTGTGTTAACTGATCTTACTATTGAGGTTTCTCTTCCCATGCAACTTTTATGTGATAATCAAGCATCTCTTTTTATTGCCAACAATCCCGCCTTCTATGAACAGACCAAACACATAGAGGTGGATCTTCATTACACTAGAGATATGATTCAGAAAGGCCTCATATCTACATCACATGTTTCTACTGAAGATCAGACTGCAGATATCTTCACCAAGGCACTTGCTAGAGGTCCTTTTCAGAAATGTTGCATCAAGCTGAGCATGATAGATATATATGTTCTAGCTTGAGGGGGAGTGTTGAGATAATTGTATATCCAGTTGTGCTTTTCTCTTATTTATGTTTTCTTTATGCACTTCTCTGTAATTAACCCATGACTTTTCTCCTATATAAGAGAGCCCTAGGATCTCGTCTAATGCAAGTTATTCGTTTCTCCCAACACTTTGTGCAGTCCGCAATCTTTGCTTTTAAAAAGATACATTATGGAATTTATAACTTAAACATTTTTAGGAATATTGCTGCAGATTTTCAATGGATGATGGCAGAAGCTCACAAGAAACTGGAAATAGTAGGGAAACTTCAGATCTTACAAATGAGGTATTGATACTTTTCAATCTAGAAATAGAAATTTTAGGAGCCAATTAAAGGAAATTTTTGTTTCTGGCATTTGTTTTGAAGAATATAATATTGCCCGGGGATAGTATAAGTTATGATTCTAATTTCTTTTTAATTTGCAGCTGGACATGCTACAGGAAGAGAACGATCGTGTCCTTGAGAAGGCACAAAGCTTATCAAAGAAATATCTTTTATCTTGTTTTGCAATTTCTGATGTCATTTAATCTCTCTTTAATTTCTTGTGCAGCTACGTACTGCAGTAGAGAAATGTGGTGAAGCTGAGGCCCGTGCGCGTGAGCTTGAAAAGCAGGTAAACTTTTATGGATAGTTTGTTGTGCATGATTTAAAAAAATGCACGAGTGGATATTTTGTTGTGGAAATATACCATATAGAATGGGTAACCTAGAAGAATATATGATTTTACATGGGATCTTACCCTAAAGGAACGGATGATGAAATAAAGAATGACACATGAAGGGTTGAATTTTGCTGGTTAGCAATTAGAAATCTGAGTTTGTAGATGAATTTTATTATGGAAAATCAAAGTGGGTGAAAACCATGACTTAGATTCTTTCTTAGAAGATTCTCTTCTCCGCTCGTTCCTCACAATATGTATACACTATGCCTCACTACTTCAAACATGAATATTGAAACTACACTTATAATTTGCCACTTTCTTCAACACCTCTCAAGAAAGTTTTTCACATTTTGTCACATGGAAATGTGAATAAGCAACTTATACATAATACATAAGGTGTGTGGCTTATTATATAGCTCCGCCATAATGATCAAATTTCACTAATAGACGATGCATGACTAACATAGGTGCATGTGATAACTGGACCCTATAGGAATCCACTTACATACTTATGGACGTATACTCTAATATGAATAAAATGATAGTGGCATTACTTTTATCTTCAAAGAAATACCTTTAAGGATTAACGTTACAAGCTATATAGCTGCGTAGGACCTGCATTGCTGACAATTAACTATAGTCATGTGTGTATCATATATATAGGGAGATGAATTCTTTTTTGAGACAACCTCACAAGGAAGGATCGTATTGACAACAAGGCTATGTGACAAAAAGTGGTTGTGACACTACACATGATAATGATAATTATCATGAAGATGTTTGGACATGTGCAAGGAAGGCCTATTAGTGCTCTAGTTCGAAGGAGGTAGAAATTATAAGTTTTGCATGAGGGGTCAAGAAAGACCAAAGAATTTGGAAGTAAACTATTAAGAAGAATATGCCTATTTTAGATCCCAGCTTATGTATGACTCAAATCAGTGTTCGGAAATGCGCTCCATGCGGCTACATATATGGCCGCGTATGCGTATTCAGTCACTTGACCGAAGCGCATATGCCATATACGGCAATATGCGGTCAAAATGCATATGCGGTCCGAATATGCGCCATATGCAAACGCATATCTGATAGGATTCATGTTAATCCGTGACATGTTGATGACACATTAACTCGATTTTTTTTCCGAGCAACTATTATATCGTCATTTACATTGATGCATCTTTTCATTATTCTTGTATATGTTGCATTTGGGAATATAATCGAGGGTATTTTTCTCGTATCCATTTTTTCAATTGCTCGCAACACTTATTAATGAATGCTTTTTGAATTTTTTATCTAATGAACTTCATTCTAATTCTTTAAATAAACATGAATAATTGACTAACAGTCTGCACTTTACATTTATACAATTTTCCCTTATATTTTGTGTTAACAAATTTTGTCCCTTGGAGATACATATATGTGTATAATTTGGATGTATGATTTGTATACCTATGATTGCTTTTTTATCTATATGATCTATATATACATTAAAGGTTTTCTTATTGAATTCATGTGTTCCCTATTGAATCCAAATTTGTATATGTATATATATATTCATTAAATTCAAAATATACACTAAAAAAATCAGTTTATATTATCATGCCTATATATCTTATTGATTATATTATTTTGTTCAAAATTTTTGATTTTATCAGATCATCAATTTTTTTAATCACATTTTATTGTTGTATTTTATAATATTTTAATTTAAAATATTATAAACCACATATACTTCTGTATACTCCTCCACTTATCCGCTTATGTGCTTTAGACTGCACCGAACGAATATCGCATACCACATTTCTGAGCCTTGACTCAAATAATGATTGTGTTGATATCAATGTATGAGTCAAGCAAGTATGGTGGTAAAGCAGTGAACCTTTTATTCAAAGAACAAGGATACCTTTTTTTAGGAACAAGGATAAATCTTAATCGGAAAAAGCCCGGCATTAAGTTTCTCTGATTTATTTTTGTTATAACTTGCTTTCTATAGTTGCCATAGCTTTAAGAAATGAACGAGAAAAATCAAGTATTTTTGTTTACATGTTCTGTTTTTTCATGGACTTCACAGATGACAGTTACTTTCTTGGACAGGTTGCTGCCCTGGGAGAGGGGGTGTCTCTTGAAGCCAGGTTTCTAAGCAGGTGATTTTAATTTTGAAGTTCTGAGGCTTTGTTTTTTTTTGGAAATTCTGATTTCTTTAATATGTATTCAAAACTCAAGTATCACTTACCAAATGACTGATTGCAGGAAGGAAGCAGCTCTCCGTCAGAGGGAGGTAAGCATGCCCCAGAAATTATATGCAAGTATATCGTTATTCCCACTAGAGTAATTTTATGAACTGGCTAGCATAGTACTGTGTTTACTGCTATAAAGAATATCCAGTGATACTAACAGAGCCACATGAAAATTTCTCACGTGTCTTGTAAGAGTAAGGGCTTACTAGTTGACAACTTGAGTAAGCATTTTGATGGTTTCGTTGTATTTTCTTTGTCCTCTCGTGAAGGCAAGTTTTACTCAATTAGACTTGATGCAAGTGCCATGTTTCTTACAAAACTTCCTTGCTTTGTATTTGGTAATTATTGAGAGATATTTTATCTTTTCCTATTTTATGCATTCATTTTTCTTTCCATCTATATTTTGTAATTTTCCCAACAAGGTTCTCTTCTTGTATAAGAGAACACCATGGCCTCAGCATGAATTCCATTCATTATTCTTTTTCCTCATGGTATCAACGCGGCGGTCTTAGACTGGAGTTGTGTGCCCTAATTACCTTCCCCTACCCACCAGTCGCATCTCAGGATCTCGCACAACCACATACAACCCCACTTTCTCCGACGGCCTCACGTGACATCAGGGGATCATCAGGGTCGCCACCTATGACCCGTAAGGGAACTGTCGGACCTCGCGACAGCTCCCAGCACCTCTGCTTAGAGACCCTAAGCCTCACGCGACCGTCAGATACGACATCGACGACCCCCTTGCAACCCTAGGATCCTGCGCGAGGATCCTTTTTTCAGCCTCATGCTCCGTTTCGCCGAAAATATATCATTCTAACGCTATTTTGGTGCTGCCCAGGAACTTCTAGGGCGTCAGAGGTCTGATTCTCATGAGTTTGCACTGCTATGGGTCTCAAAACGGTGTGATTTGACCCGTTTGTGGTGAAATCATATCTCTAGTCCATCTATGAATCTAGAGCACTACCGCAGTTGAGGGGAACAATTGTGACATGAGTTTGCACACACAACCGATTCTCTATATGTCCGAGTCGACACATTTTCTCCAGCCTACAACCCTAGTTTTCATCTATTATTGGCATCATGTCAAAGAACAAGGTTGACATCCCATCCACGGGCACTTTCAAAGGTCCGACGCCCATCGTCAAGATGGATGGGGCCATGTATGAGTTGTGGACCATGCAGTTCATGAGCCTTATATGGTGTAATGGAAAAAAGCATATTTTGACATAGGAGGAGCCGATTGAAAAGACTGGGCCTAATGCCTTGATGTCACATTGTATTGATGTCACATATTTTGTCCATTATCTGTGAATTATTTCATATTAAATTAATTGTTCCTCTAAAAATATCTGAAAATCACATTTGTTAGGATTATTTGTTCTCTGACATGTGCCAAAAACTCATCTCATTTGCATGCATAATTCTCGTGAATTAAATCAATTTGTGATTCAAGTAATTGGATTTTAATTGCTAAACCACTTAGTATTTTTTGGGTTTAAAGTTGTTCTAGATTTCCATAGTTTAGAGACTTTTAGGATAATTTTAGTTCTGGAAAACATTTTGGTTTGTAATTATTAAAATTTCATTTATTGAAAATCACACTGTCTGCATATTTAATTCACAAAAAAATCATTTTTCATCTAAAAATTCCAAAAAATACATGTCAATTTCATCACGTTTAACCTTCTATCCAATTTTCATAATTTTTGTATACTATTTGCATGAAATTAGCATAAAAACCCCTGAAAAGACCTATTTTCTTGCATGCTTATTATACGTTAAAATATAGAAACTTGTGTTTCTGCTAACTCACTGCATAAGATAGATTTCCTGGAAAATTACTTCTGGATTAATTTGGAATCATTTAACATTCAAATTAAATTAACTAAGTAGTTTGATTTTCTGTAAGAATCTAGTTCATTCACATTTGCATTTCATTTATTAATTTCATAAAAAATCTCTAAAAATATATTCCTCGAAAACTTAGTTTCTAATTGATATGAGAATTAACCTAAAGAGACAGTTAGCTCCTTGTGATCGGTCTTGAGCTTGCCCAAGTAAAAAAAATAAATTTGACCACTTTTGAATTGAATTGATTAACATTAATTAAGTGTTCTTTTTGAGAAAGCATGCTTCCGCACAAGCTTCTCTTCCTGGAAGTTCTTCTCAGAGCTATATATATGGAGTAGATCATGGTTCAGTTCCAGAGCTAAAGATCGTCGTTCTCGAACGAGCAATCGAAAAGATTCTGGAGCATCCTCGAATTTATCTGCCTGCAATGAAACAACGCATTAAATAAATTCATGAATTAAGTTGGGTAGATCTATGTTTTTCAATATCATTAAATATAATCGACAACCATGTCCACTAGTACAAATATGTCATCCTAGTATAATAAAATGCATGTACCATAATTGTCACTCACAAGTACATAAAAGTGAAGTGGAAGTAGAAACTTAAAAATAAAACTACCAAAATGTGGCAGGTACAAAATAATCCCTAAAGCTCCTCAAATACAAGCTGCTATTGTTGCGACAATGGGTCTAGAACGCCACACAGAAGAGGAGTACATTATGCGCAATTGTTCAATATGGATTTATTGTACTCAAGTGGAAAGCATCATCGGTAACTGAACGGATAGTAATTAATGGGGAGTAATGACAATTGCTATAACTGTGAAAACAAACTACAAGTACACAAGAAAAATGGAACATCTCTTACAGCAAGTGAACTTTACAAGTAAAGTCTAACACTTAGATTATCACTTTATTTAAAGATATATGAGTGTCATTGTTATTATAATATGCTATATTTGTCAGTAAAGGAATAGTTTGTGGTCTTGACTAACTATAGCTTCACACCATGAATCGAAGATACGAAGTATCTTAGGATTGGGGTGCCTCCATAGGCATGTAGTGAAGTAAATTATTCGATCTCATTTATATAAGACCATAATGCCTATCTCATTATGAAAGTCTATTCCTGATTTTCGTAGACATTTTATTTTCATTTCTATCAACAAAATAGTGTCTTGGAACGGAATTGTTGCATTCCTTTTTTGTGTCTAGGAGTGCCGTATTCTAAATGATCATTTTGATAGTCTACTGATCATATGATCTTACAATATTTATAATCTAATGATTAGATTATCTTTCATGTTTTCTTGGTAACATAGAGATCTCACACATTCTTAGTGGGGAATTCCAATCACCACCTTGAGACATCATGCTATTGTTTTTGTCCCACTTGTTTGATAGTTGTAGAAAGTAATTTTTCGGAAGCGAATCAAAGCAAGAACAAAATAAAAAGAAGACTTTGATTTTAAGCATCTACTCCGTGAGGAGCGAGATGAATCCATGGGGGAAAGCCACTAAGGACTAGATATTTATAATGGATATGTGGCTCTTTATATATTAACCCCACCAATATACCAAATTCCCACCACTCATCCATGTGGGACAAACAATTCCCATCGTAGAGGCCCAATTATACAAATATCTCAACATTCTCTCCTCATGCTAGATCATGTAATGCTCAGCTTGGACAATACAATACAAACAAGCCGAGTACATATATCAATTGGATCTTCTCGCTTTTGGTATCTAGGGAATATGTACTTGTTGTATTCTTGAATGCTTTGGATGTGGAAAACTGAAAATGGATCTCTTCAACAAAGATCGTTGTAAATGTTGCCACCATAGATGATATGAAATATACTTTAATCGTGAAGCCATTGCAATGGGTCTTTCTCAACGAGAGTTTTAATCTCTATTATGAGTCCCTATGGATATTTCCGCATTGAATCTCTATTACAGGCCTCTATCACACGTGGTCCACATGAAAATCTTGAGCCCAAATCAGGATTTTGAGGACCTCCTAAATGATTGATCACATATGTGCCCAGCTAAAACAAAACAAAGGGGTAGTCATGGACACTCCCCCTATCACCCATATCCATGTGGGATATACAAATAAATACTCTTTTTTTAAAATCAGCCCTCTCTCCTTTTTTCCGGTCTTTTCTTCACTCATTTTCAAGTCATTTTGTGTGTTCCCTTTTTTATATAATCCTTTTTTCGAAATAATTGTGGCCCAAATCGAGCCCAAAATCATGACGTGCCTCCTTATTTACATGCGACCACCCCTCTAATTTTTAATTATCCTCACCATAGCTTTAAAAAGCATGCCTCGATGCGTAAGACTCGTGGCGATTTTCCATGAAAATCTGTCGAAGCTATAACCTCAGTCTGGATATCCGAGGCATAAGTCTCAAAGACCTGAGGCGGTACCGAGGCGATCGAGGCTGTCCTGAGGTGCCACCTCGGTTTGTTGTGTATTTTTTGGATAAATACAAACTAAAGGTATAATAATATTAAAGTTACAAAGCATATTTTAGTTACAAACATACAAGTCACAATCAGAATATTGTATTATAGTATCATTGTAAGTTACTTCCGAAACTTAATTATTTCATAAATATATAATTATACATTAATATTACAATCATCATTGGATCAAAGTAATCATGCAAGTGTACAATGATTGTTTCTAATATGTATGAACAAAGTTTATATCAACAAATGATATTCAATTGTTTGTATCGCTACAATGAGTATAATAGATATTTAAGAGAATATATTTGAGTGTTATTTCTATCTCATTCCTCCTAATTCACCTCAACTCAATGAAACTGTAGGGAAATACAATTGAATCATGTGTGACGTGATCTGATCAATGACGAATCTAAGTATAATTACTTATTGAGTTCTGGGTATATGCAATAGAGACTGCAATGTATAAGATTCCATGCAAATCTGAACCCAAAAACCCTCATAAGATATGGTTTGGAACCAAGCCCAGTGTTAGGCACTTGAGGATTTGGGGTTGCTTGGTCCATGACCATAACATGGATGCAAGTAAGCTGGAATCTAGAACCTGAGAGTGCTACTCCTTTAGGAATATAAAGGATGGTATTTGATACCTACTTTATGACCTTGAGATTTTTTAAAAGATTTCATCTCTAGAGATATGATTCTTAGAGTATGACTTTTTTGAGAATCAAGAAAAGAATGAACTAAAAGGACTCATTGAATCATGAGAATATAATGAGGAACCTAAAATTGGAAACTAAAAGGATAATTGAAGATGAAACACTCATACCTCTTCAAATCTGTTTGGGTGTGGTAAGATTGCCTACAGGGTATGGGTTCCATGGGTCAGAGAAATCTGACAATGATCAAACTTCATATGATGACGCTTCTAAAGATTATGACATGGAAAGATGGATGTTAGCAATAAAGTCTAAAGTAGACTTCATACAAAATCGTGATGTATGGACCCTCGAGGATCCACCTATAGGGGTAAGAGGATCTGCATTGTCGTGCCATTTTGACCATTTGTCTCTTGTTTTTCAGAAAATACTCACGGGCAGTTTGATTGGATGTGACCGTGAGCATCAGGGGCTTTATAGATTGGTTCAACCTTATGTTGGTGTCTCCACTATTCCTACTGGACAAGTATTTCCATATCTGTGGTACCTTCGTTTTGGCCACCTTCCTCTGTAGAAGATGTCATGTCCTACAGATTTCCACGCCATCTTCATTCCGATGTGAGGCTTGCCAGCTTGGGAAGCACCACCATTCCTCCTTTCCATATCATCAGAGTTGGAGCAGCTCCCAATTGTTTGAGCTCCTTCATTTAAATATCTAGTGTCTGAGTCGTGTCCTTGATCACCAAAGACACTCAATGAAACTGTAGGGAAATACAACTGAATCATGTGTGACGTGATCTGATCAATGACGAATCTAAGTATAATTACCTATTGAGTTCTGGGTATATGCAATAGAGACTGCGATGTATAAGATTCCATGCAAATCTGAACCCAAAAACCCTTATAAGATATGGTTTTGAACCAAGCCCAGTGTTAGACACTTGGGGATTTAGGGTTGCTTGGTCCATGACCATAACATGGATGCAAGTAAGCTGGAATGTAGAACCTGAGAGTGCTACTCCATTAGGAATATAAAGGATGGTATTTGATATCTACTTTATGACCTTGATATTCTTTAAAAGATTTCATCTCTAGAGATATGATTCTTAAAGTATAACTTTCTTGAGAATCAAGAAAAGAATGAACTAAAAGGACTTATTGAATCATGAGAATATAATGAGGCACCTAAAATTGGAAACTAAAAGGATAATTGAAGATGAAATACTCATACCTCTTCAAATCAGTTTGAGTGTGGTAAGATTGCCTAGAGGATATGGGTTCCATGGGTCAGAGAAATCTGACAATGATCAAATTACATATGATGATGCTTCTAAAGATTATGACATTGAAAGATGGATGTTAGAAATAAAGACTAAAGTCGGCTTCATACAAAATTGTGATGTATGGACCCTCGAGGATCCACATATAGGGGTAAGAGAATCTGCATTGTCGTGCCATTTTGACCATTCGTCTCTTGTTTTTCAGAAAATACTCACGTGCAGTGTGATTGGATGTGACCGTGAGCATCGGGGGCTTTATAGACTGGTCCAACCTTATGTTGGTGTCTCCACTATTCCTACTGGACAAGTATCTCCATATCTGCGGTACCTTCGTTTTGGCCACCTTCCTCTGTAGAAGTTGTCATGTCCTACATATTTCCACGCGATCTTCCTTCCGATGTGAGGCTGAGTTCTGGGTATATGCAATAGAGACTGCAATGTATAAGATTCCATGCAAATTTGTACCCAAAAATCCTCATAAGATATGGTTTGGAACCAAGCCCAGTGTTGGACACTTGAGGATTTAGGGTTGCTTGGTACATGACCATAACATGAATGCAAGTAAGCTGGAATCTACAACCTGAGAGTGCTACTCCATTAAGAATATAAAGGATGGTATTTGATACTTACTTTATGACCTTGGGATTCTTTAAAAGATTTCATCTCTAGAGATATGATTCTTAGAATATGACTTTCTTGAGAATCAAGAAAAGAATGAACTAAAAGGACTCATTGAATCATGAGAATATATTGAGGCACCTAAAATTGGAAACTAAAAGGATAATTGAAGATGAAACACTCATACCTCTTCAAATCAGTTTGAGTGTGGTAAGATTGCCTAGAGGGTATGGGTTCCATGGGTCAGAGAAATCTGACAATGATCAAACTTCATATGACGAGGCTTCTAAAGATTATGACATGGAAAGATGGATGTTAGCAATAAAGTCTAAAGTAGACTTCATACAAAATTGTGATGTATGGACCCTCGAGGATCCACCTATTGGGGTAAGAGGATCTGCATTGTCGTGCCATTTTGACCATTCGTCTCTTATTTTTCAGAAAATACTCACAGGCAGTGTGATTGGATGTGACCATGATAATCAGGGGCTTTATAGAATAGTCTAGCCTTATGTTGATGTCTCCACTATTCCTACTGGACAAGTATCTCCATATCTGTGGTACCTTCATTTTGGCCACCTTCCTCTTTAGAAGCTGTCATGTCCTCCTACAGATTTCCACGCGATCTTCCTTCCAATGTGAGGCTTGCCAGCTTGGGAAGCACCACCATTCCTCCTTTCCATCTCGTTAGAGTCGGAGCAGCTCTCAGTTGTTTGAGCTCATTCATTTAAATATCTAGTGTCTGAGTCGTGTCTTTGATCACCGAAGACACCTTTTTTATATGGTTGTTGTTGATGATTTTTGTAGACTTTCTTGGGTTTTCTTATTGAAGAATAAGTTTGAGGCTGGGTCTGTTGTCAAATCTTTCATTAATGAGATAAAGAATATTTTTTATACCAATGCTAAATATTTACGTTTTGATATTACCTTAGAGTTCTGCTCCTTACAGCTTTTTGAGTTTCTTAGATCTGTTGGCATTGTTCACCAGACTTCATGTGCTTATACATCCCAACAAAATAGCATTGTCGAGCGTAAAAACATCCACTTACTTGATGTGACCAAAACATTGTTTATTCATAGTCGTGCTCTTCACGCTTAATGGGGTGACACGGTCCTCACTGCATTCTACCTAGTGAACTGCATGCCCTTCTCTGTGTTGGGGAGAAAATGTCCCTTCCTCGATTGCATTTCCCGAGAAGGATCTGTTCTCCCTTACATCTCTTATGTTTGGATCGATTGCTTTTGTTCATGATTTCTCACCAGGTCGTGACAAGCTCTCCTCCACAGCTGTTAAATGCATTTTTTGGCTATTCTCATACCAAAAAGGGGTGTCATTGCTTTGATCCGCTTCAATGGAAATTTTTGTCAGCACTAACGTTACTTTGTTTGAGTTTGTCTTGTATTTTTCTCTTACATGTGGCAGACTAGCCTCATCAGACTTTTATGAGGAGATTCACGTGCCTCACCTCCTACTGTCATGCCACCATCTACACCTACTCCTGCTCCGCCACCACCTCCACCACCACCACCATCACCATCTCATGTACTTATTGCATGCTCCTCCACATGCTCCCATGGTTGCTCTTGGACCATAACCTACTTTGACTGAGTTTTTGCCACTTGTGTATACTCGCAGGTCTCGCGTTATTCCCCTGCTCATATGTCTTCCCCATCTTCCAGTACGCCTCAGGTATGTCATGAGCACATTGTTTCTACTGATGGCACTACTAAGTAGTATGTGCAACAGGATTTTGTACAAGATGAGTAGGTGACCTCTCAAGAGGGAAACTTACAGGCTCAGGACATGGCAAATGATCTTGATGTGCCGATTACTTTGTGAAAGCAGAGACGTACATGTGCTACATATCCACTTGCTGCCCATGTTTCCTTGAGCAGACTATCAAATGATTTTAGGAGGTTTATCTTGAAACTATCAGTCGTGGAGATACTACGGACATATCATGAGGCTATTTAGGACCACCAGTGACGTCTAGCCATAGAGGAGGAGATGGTCACGCTTCAGTCGCGTGGCACTTGAAGTCTTGTTTCAATAACAGTTTGCGCATCTGTTATTGGGTGCAAGCGGGTGTTCTCTGTGAAGCACTGTGCATATGGCAGTGTAGATCACTATAAGATGAGACTTGTGGCCCGTGGGTTCATCCAGACATATGGGGTGGACTATCAGGATACTTTTTCTCCAGTTGCCAGACATTCTACTCTACATATCCTTCTATCTGTTGCCGTGACACGAGATTGACCGCTCTACCAACTTGATGTGAAGAATGCTCTTCTATATGGTGATCTACAAGAGGAGGTCTACATGCAACAAACACCTAGGTTCGCTGCTGAGGGGGGTGTCAGAAGGTTTGCAAGATACACAAGGCTATTTATGGTCTTAAGTAGAGTCCAAGAGCATGGTTCGAGAAGCTCTCTGTAACATCCGAATCCAATTAAACCCGAACCCGACCCGATTTGGTTCTATTTTACCCAATTAAGTTATTGGGCAGTATTAGATAACCTAATCAATTGTCATGAATCAGAAGTCGTTTAAACGAAATTAACCAAAAGCCGAGCGCATCGTAATGCATGCTCGGAAAAGCCGCGATGCGAAATTGGAAACTAAGAAACAAATCAAGACCACCTAAAAATCCGATTCGATGGAGTAAGACCAACGGAATCGATCGTTCGTCAATCGGAGATCGTTTGATATTTTTAGATCCCAAAATTTAACCTCAAGCCAAGATCGTATCTTGAAAATTTTGGGAGTTTATGCCCGATCTAAAGTATATCAATATTATACTCATATTGATCGTTGTTAAGAGACGATCAACTCGAGATATCGTGCATCAAACTCGGAAATGTGAGAAGTGTATATTGCTGACTTTGATATCTTAAATAAGAAAGAGAAAAATGAAAAAAGAAAATTTAATTTAATTTCCATTCTGTACAACTACTGTACATCGAACAGTTGCCACATTTTGCATTTAAACCTCCACTTGGCACCTTCTCTTAAACCCCTTCTTATAATGTAACACCAACTCAACCCTCCTTTTTCCCGATTCCTATGGAGAAAGCTTTTCCCCCACAACACACATTTGATAGCTCTATGAGAGAGCTTGTCATGACCAGGAGTAAAATTATGGACAAAAGGCACAGATCCAAAGACTCTGGGGATAAGTGAGAATAAGTCCTTCTCGGGAAACGCAATTGAGAAAGGAACTTTTTCTCCAAGCATAGTAGACGACAAGCGGTTCACCAAGTAACATGCAGTAAGAACCGCATCCCCCCAGAAAGAATGAGGAGATCGACTCTGAATCGAAAGAGTCCTTGTGACATCCAAAAGATGACAATGTTTGCGTTCAGCAATGCTGTTCTGCTGTAAAGTGTAAGCACACGAAGTTTGACGAACACCAATAGATTTGAGGATATCCACTAACTGTAAAGTAGAAAACTCCAAGGCATTGTCAGTGCGAATACATTTCACATCAGCAGAAAAATATTTTTAATCTCAATAAGGAAAGATTTGATAACAAGACCAACTTCAGACTTATTCTTCATCAGAAATACCCAAGATAATCTAGAATAATCATCTATAATGACCATATAAAATCGATGTCCTTGATGATCAGGAGCGCGACTAGGACCTCAGATATCAAAGTGAACCAACTCAAACGATTGACCACTGTGACGGCTCTGACGACTTGGAAAAGAGGAATGATGATGCTTTCCCAAGCTGGCATGCCTCACACTTCAAGCTAGTACGAGTAGAGATCTGCGGGAGGACATGATACAACTTATGCAGAGGAATGTGTCCAAAGCGAAGATGCCACTGAAATGGGGAGACATGTCCAGAAGGGATACTAACAACCCCTGCACGAGGAGGCTGGACAAGTATGTAAAGTCCCCTCTGCTCACGGCCACATCCAGTCACCCTGCCTGTGAGTATGTCCTAAAACACAAGAGAAGAAGTATCAAATATGTCACAACAATGTAAATCTTTTGTAATCTGGATAGTAGATAAAAGATTAATCTAAAATGCTGGAGCATGTAAGACATTTTGCAGATGCATCGAGGGAGCTAGAACAATCTCCCCCTATACAACAATGGGTAGATGAACCCCATTGGCAATCACCATTGATCTACCCGGAGGGATAGACCTGTAAGAAGTAAACTATGCTCAATCGCCACAAATATGATGAGATGCTCCAGAGTCGATGATCCGGTCAGACAAATCTGAACTGCTGATACTAGTAAGGGCATAAGCAATACCTGACAAGTTCGAAGAGGCTTTAGCAATATGTGCGACATTTGAAGAACCTACATGCGAAGTAGTCGGAGTAGTCATCATCTCTCGTAGTCTGGGAACGATATCATCAAAGCGTGCATCATGAGCTAGAGCAGGTGTAGAAGTAGGCTTTGTCTGCTCAGCAACTTGGGTGGAGGCTGGATACCCATGCTTCTAATAGCATGTCTCCTTAGAATGACCAGGACGATGTCAATTTGAACATGAACCTCGCTGATGACCTCCTCCTCGACCACGTCGTCCTCGACTACGGAACTACGAAGTACCCCCTCTGCCACGAGAGGCTACCATAGCAGAAGGAGTCTGAGCCGCAGTAGTAGAGGATATAGTAATTTTGCTCAGTCTCTTGTAAACTTACTCCATCGGAGGTATCATTTCTCCACCAAGAAGTTGAGTACATGTTGCATCGTACTCCGAGATGATAAAAATACTCCTGTCATAGTTGCATTCCGATATGATTGTTGTTGCTCAGTGCTCGTAGTAATAGGCATGAAGCTATGCGGACGCTCAAACATGCCATTAAGATGCAAGAAGTATGCATGAAGAGGTCGACCATTCTGCTTGGTCAAGAAAATATCAAACTGCAACTGCAAAATTTTGCTCGTACTTTTCACCTTCCTATACGCGACTGTTAAGATATCCCACATAGCCTTTGTTGTGGGTTAACTACAATATTATTGGCAATCGTCGTGGTGAGCATCCTGGAGAGCCAAATGCGAGCATAGGCATCATCTTGCTTCCAAGAACCATTAACCCTAGTCTTGTCCTCCGGCTCTAGATATGTCAGAATGTGCTCCTTGTTATGGCAATGCATCAGGGTGCGAAACTGCATGGACCACAACTCGTAGTTGGTTCCATCCATCTTTACTATGGGAGTCGAGCCCTTGAAGGCACCAGACGAAAAAACATCACCCTTGTTCTCTGATATGGTAGCAAGAACGCTGAAATCCGAGACAAAATTAATGATTAGACCGTTATAAATGAGTCCACATAATCACATATAAGGGAGTGGTTGTATTTGTATACTAATGCAACCATCCTCATCTAGTGTTGTCATAGCCTAGGCCGTATGGGCGCAAAGGGCAACAATGCACACAGATGCACAAGAGTTGCATGTAGATGCTCGTCAAATGCACGCACGTGCATGCAGATGCGCATATGATGCACACATATGTGCGTTGGTGCGCATATGTAGATGTGCGCTGGTGCATAGACGCTAACACGTGCGCGTAGGAGGGACGTGCGCATGAGCGGTGTCACAGGATAACGACGCATGCATGTTGCAGGGGCACGACGCAAGCGGTGTCTGGAGCACGGTGCGATGTGGCGCAGATGCACGATTGTGCAGGCACGATATGCACAGATGCCCTTTTAGGCCTTCTCCCGATCCTCTTTCCAGAGGCGATGCACGTAGACACGATATGCATAGATCCCTTTCCAGAGGCGATGCGCGGTCGATCTGCTTCCTGGCGCACCAGATGGAGCATGACGCGACACCGGGGGGGGGGGTAGGGTTACGGTTAGGGCAACCCCGGTCTTTGCTTCAATACCAGGTTGGGAGGAATGAATGACTTGTTTATTCATGAGACCCCAGGGCTCTCTTATACTAGAGAAAAACCCTGGGTAAATATCAAGAGAGATACATAAAGGAAGTAAAATAAGAAATAACACCAGATGTATGTACAGTAATCTCAGCACCCGTCTTACACGAGTGATGCCTAACACAATTCTCCAACACTCCCCCTCAAACTGGAGCATGCAATGCTCAGCTTGGACAAATAGAAAGAAATCTCAAACTCATGCTACTGGACACTACAAACAATATCAACTCAAAGCTCACAACTTTCGGTTGTTGTCGATGACGTTGCTTCTCATGCCGTGCTGGTGAGGAGGAACATACGGACTGGAGTGTGAGTCAACTGAGTGTGCTCTGAACTGTGCATATCAGAGCCACTGAAACTTAATGAGTCTCCACCTAGAGAACTCTAGCCCGTGACATGTAGAAGACTGAACCATGTGGACAGCTACTCCATCTCTGAAGGGTCGAACTAGAAAAGTCATGTAAAACATCCTCGTCGGAGTCTACGATAGCTTGAGAATGGAGTCTGAAATGTCTCCTCGTTGGAGAACTGGGTCTCTATCGTACTGGTTCAAAGAATGAGATCTCTACTCTGGAGTCCCTATGAAATCACATGAAAACTCTAACCCATATGGCATAGGGAATGGGATCTCTACTCTGGAGTCCTTATAGATCATATAAAAACTTTGAGCCGACAAGAAAAGATGGAAACCACTCAAATGATGGCACACATGTGCACATCGAACTGCAGACTCAGAAAAGATCTGATTGTCAAGTCTGAAACCTGAACAAAGGTAGAGTCTAAGAATCTGATTGGCTAGTGGAATAAGAAGAATCTGAATCTAGAGGATATGACAATCTGGCTTAAGACTCTATATAGTACTCCCTTTCTCCCAGACTAGTCGGAAAACAATGATGTCAACCAAGTTAGGAGAAGACATGAAAGTGGGGAGAAATACACCACATTAGCCGCACATTTTGTGTAAATTTTTAGGCTATTTTCTCTTTTTTAATAGCCAACTCATCATCATTTTTTCTCGTGTATGTTTTTTCAAAATTGTACCACTTTTTTTAAAACAAAATAAACACAGCCCATTTGGACACAAAAATGCCTCGATCCAATTGAGCTTACAAAATACATCAGACCCTCTCCCCTTTTATATCATTTCTCAACAAACGACCCAACATAATCGGAGCATGCTGTCTCTTTTAATTAAATTTTCTTAATCACAATGGCCCCTTATTTAGGGTTCCCTCTTGGGAACCCTCTCACCGTGGAGCCACTGCCCCCGATAGGGGCTCTCTCTTGTCGCCGCCTATGGAGAGCACGAGGGAGAGGATTCACTGAAGGGAGGAGCTCCTACACAGATGGAGCTCGCAGATGGAGCTTGGTTTCCTGTCGCCTAGGAGCATGATTAGAGGGGCGGCACTACCTGGGGTTCGCCGATAGGGATCGTCGCCTGGAAGAGCAGTGGCTGGTCTGGAGGAGAGAGTGGCGCCCGTCACTTGAGAGCGAGGCATGGAGTTGTGTGAGGAGTCGCACCGGTCTGGAGCTCCTGCGCAGATGGAGGTGCGCGACACAAGGGCGATGCATGATGGGCGGCTCTGCCTATTGGAGCCACAAAACAGCGAGGGCGCATGGATTTGGGGTGCGCTCATGGAGGCTACACCTGGAGGGTTCACGAAGTTACGGCCGCTTGGGCGTGGCATCGCGCCACCTACGCACTTGAGCGCGCGACGCGAGGAGAGGCACCTCGGGGAGATGACGAATGGGATCTCGAAGAAGGATAACTAGGGATCTGCGGTACAGGAGATGGCGATGGGACTGTACCGCATGGAACATGCTTGCAGCCATTGGAAGAAGGATCGTCGGAGTTGTGGGCGGCGAGATATTGTCGCCTAAGAGGCGATCTGGATGAAGAAGGACAAGCACTGCTACTGCCTGGATGGGGTTTCACTGCTAGAACTGGAGGAGGATCTGGAACTGCAGCAGGAGATCTGGAACATTTTGCCAGATCGACTATGCATGCTGCTCTTCTTGCTGACACGTTGGCGGAGATCTTCGGAGCACTGAAAAGAGCCAGAGTTCCATGAATAAAGGAATGGTTGAGCAGTTGAGCAAAAAATAGGGTTTTAACAAACCCTAGATATAAATCTCAAACTTGATCATGAACTTGAACAATACATAATAATCTAACAACAATCGTGCATGCTCTTTATAATCAAATCTCGAATAGAACAAAAGAATAATAATTCTTTATGAATAAATCCGCGAGAATTGAATCCGCTCTTATACCATGTTAGAAAATATAATGCGGAAGCATATCAGAAAAATAAAGAATAAAATTTTAAGAACACCAGAATTTTGCGTGGAACCCTATTCCCTAAGGCCCCATTCGTGTAGCAGGTTACCCGCAGGTTTGGGGGGTTTACCCTCCTTAACCCACATTCTCCTCTTTCCCTGTGGGCCCCACTTTATTCCTTTTTTAAAAATTAAATACATTAATTTTACATCATCACTCCTATTAAAAAATAATATATTATACCATCATATCATATAAAAATTATAAACTACTCCACGTCTACTCACTTTTCCAAACTTCAATACAATCACATCACAATAACTACTCACTTTTTCAAACTCCAATACAATCATATCACCCCAAACCCACTTCTAACCCACACCAAGTTTAACCCTCTATCCAAACACCAAAACATAAAAACAGGTTACCCTCTACCAGTTTAACCCGCCTTAACCCGCCAACCAAACGCACCCTAAGGAGTAGGATAGAACCCCAGGCGAACACCTCAAAAGGGTTGATTTGTTTATTAACTTTCTCATCTGATGCAAGAGGTCTGTGCTTTTTATATAGCTTCCACAGAGCCTCCAAGTCCCACCACTGGTAGAGGTGGGACTAAACTTCCATTTACCCATCTTACACAAGCGACGCCTAACACAATACTTCATCACTAACTATCGAGGTGCCTCTTCCCATGCACCTCCAATGCGATAACCAGGTTGCTATGTTCATTGCAAACAACCTTGCCTTATATGAAAGACCAATCACATAGAGGTGGATTGTCACTACATTCGTGACATGATACATAATGGTCTCATTGCTACTACTCACGTCAGCTATGGAGACCAGACAACATATGTACTTACTAAGGCTTTAGTCAGAGGGCCTTACCAGAAATGCTGCTCCAAGCTGAGCCTGATTGATATATATGCTCCAGCTTGAAGGGGAGTGTTGATATATTAGTTATCTTTCATATTGTTTATGAAATTTTTATTTTTTTTTGAAGCCAAAAAAGGGGGAAACATGCGTTGGTGACCACCTCAGAATTATATTAAAAAACTAATTAGAAGACGCAATTAGTGTAGAAGCCAGTCATCAACAAAACCCCCAAACTGGATACAAACTTTACTCGATAGAACCTTTGACCCGAGAACAACATGACATTCGTAGCCAGCCAGATAGACCACAAAATGGCCAAAGGACGAAGCAACTCCCTCCTCACGTGCTGCCTGGCCGTCCACAAAGTCCCAAAAAGAGTCAAAGCTCGACGCACAAACCCAACCCAGGCCAAAGTCCCCCCCCCCCAAGAGACGTCGGACATGGACAGAGGAAAAAAAGATGTTCCACCTATTCAGTTCCATTGGTGCAAATAGGGCACCTATCGAAAACTGTCCCAAAGAATCTGGCACAACGATCTCTCATCATCAATCTCTTCCGCCTAAGAAGCCAAAGGAAAAAAATCGATCCTCTCTAGCAGGCGGAGTCCCCAGATAAAGTTGCAATCCCTAATCAAAGCTTCCGATCGTGAAGGAGGCGGTCCGCAAATCGCCCCGTAGGCTTTCTTGACCAAGAAAGAGCTCCCCCTCCACACCCAATGGTTCCGACCCTCAGCAGGGCCTCCCACGAAGTGACAGGGAGTCAAGCAGAAGAAGAAACTCCTCCAATCATTGGTCCGAGAAGTTAGCACAAAACAACGGCATCCAATTTCCGTCACACCAGCAGCTAGCAACACGTGCGTCATGGTCAACCGCCAAGGCGAACATGCAAGGAAAGCGCCCATCCAACGACCCACCACCTGTCCAATCATCCGTCCAGAACACGAAAGATTCACCATTACCCAGAACATGTCGAAAGAACTCATGGAAACGAGGTAGAACCATCAGAACACCCTTCCAGAAAGGTAATGGAAGAGCCCCAGAAGCAGCACTCACCGATGACGCGTAGGAGATGGCGTAAATCCGGCGCATAAGAGCACAACATAAATCCTCATCGCTCTCCTGCAGTCTGCTTACCCATTTCATCAACGAGGCTTCATTCGTAGCATCAATTCGCTTGACCCCAAGACCTCCCTCAGCCTTTGGAAGAGTAATAGTCTCTCAATCCACCATGTGTAGCCCACGAGCCTCAGGACCATTGTTGTTTCACAAAAATCTTCTCATTAGCCTCTCAAGGTGCCTATGAATTCCCGTGGGCAAAATGCGAGTAGACATGAAGAACACCGGAATCGCAGAGAGGACCGCCTTCGGCAAAAAAAGGCTCCCTCTGGAGAGGATAGAGGAGTTCCACCTCGAAAGCTTACTCTCCAGCTTCTCAACAACAGGCAGTCAGTCCGCCATTTTGACTTTGCCCATCGTCCGGGGCAACCCCAAGTATCGAATAGGAAGTGTACCACAGTCAGTACCCGCCTCGGTGCTGCACAAGCGTGCCTCCTCCTTTGAGAGCGCAAAAGGAACCACTGTAGAGTTGTTAGGATTCTGTGCCAGCCCCAACAACTCTTCAAACAACTCAAGAATGATCGCCAAACGATTGGCTTATTGTCCACCTCCCTCAATAAAGAAAATGGTGTCATCTGCATGCTGAAGAAGAGGAATGACAATCCCATGCCTTGAATAGTCGCATGTGATCCTGCAGTTCTAGGCCCCATCAACCAAACATGCAAGCACATCAGAGGTGATGACAAACAACAAAGGATCCGAAAGACAACCCTGCCTGACACCCCTCTGTGGCTGAAAGAAGCCGCCCTCCGGATGACTGTTCACAAGAACCGTCATACAGGCAGTGGTAACGTATCGCTTCATCTGGGAAATTCACAGCTCCGGAAATCCCTTTCTATGCAGGGCCACCTCCAGAAAATGTCAGTCCTGCGTATCGGACATTTTTACAAAATCAACCTTCCAAAGTAGAGCCTTCACACTACGCCGCTTCCAATCAGCAATGATCTTAGATGCCATAACCAAGCAGTCCCCTATTTGCCACCCAGAAACAATTGCAAATTGCAATGGGGAGATAATATTTTCGAGCACTGTGCTAAGCCTGATAGCAAAAAACTTTTGCCACAATCAAATAAATAGCATTGGATAACGCAATCGATCTTAATTCTTTGATTCTCTTGGCTAGTAATGTGATCCGGTCAGTGATCGTGGATGGTAACATGGTGGATAGTAATATAGAGATGGGAAGGGCAACAACTGATCACTTTCATGCCTTCTCGACAAGAAGTTTGGAGAGGCGTTGGTGGTGGGCGGGTCTGGGTGCATCGCAGCTATCAAGGGCTCACACGTATAGCTTGGTCCATGCGGTCACAATGGAGGAGTTGAAGGCGACCATTTGGAGTTTGAACGCGGAGGGGGCACCTGGCCGGATGGGTTCCTAGTGTCATTCTACAGGGACGTCTGGAATCTTGTGGCTTCAGAGGTATTGGTGGTCATGAAAGAATGTTGTTGGTGTAATGCATGATTTGAGAAGCTGAATATGGCTATGATTTTTCTCCTTCCTAAACATGGGCCCTCCCGTTAGCCACTCTGTGGAAGAAAGCAGTATTCGCATCTCCGTCCTTTAGCCAGTTGTGCCTGGGCCTTTACTTCCACTCCGTTAGCCGCTTTCTATTCTCCACAGTGAGCTTCCCTTGAGCCACCGCTCTTTGAGCTAGCTCGTCCATGCACAGAGGCTTGTCATCCTCCATCCTGTCAAGACTAGCAACCTTAACTTCTGCCTCTACCCTAGCCACATGCAAGGACTCCCTAGATTCCTTCTTAAAAGCACGCAACCGAACGCGCAACGAGGTCAACTTTTGAAAGAATCTTGAAGTAGCGGACCCAGACATGACCGAGGAGGACCAATGAGACAAGACCATATCTTTGAAAGAGCTCTCCAGAAGCCAAGCCTTCTTGTATCTAAAGAAGCCCCTCGGGGGAGAGAGTTCTCCAGAGTCCCAAAGCAACGGGAAATGATCTGACCACGCCCGTAGCTTACTAATAACAAAAGACACGGGGAACAACTCCAAGAGCTTAGCAAAAGACGAGAAACGATCAATGCAGGAGTGAGAACCAGAACTCCTCCAAGTGTATTTAATGTCCGTGGCGTCAAAAACCTCCAACTCCAAAAAGTCAACCAACTCCGCAAAGTTCGCCGACATCGGATCTTGACCACCATGCAAACCCGGCCAATCCGAAGAGAAGAGGGTAAAGTTAAAATATCCACCTAGTAACCAAGCACAACCTGAGAAAACACTTCTTGCATCCCGCAAATCTGACCAAAGTTGTTGCTGCGAGGCGAGTTGACACGACCCATAGATGCAGGAGATAGCGAGCACGGAACTAGAACGACAGCACTCCAAAAGCACCGTGAGTACATGGGTGGCCCTCAACTCCACCCTGAATGCAAACCCTGCAACCCTCTACGCAATAATCATTCCTCTCGCGGAGCCATGGGCATCGATCGATCGGTAACCATTGATCGATACCGAATCTAACTTTGTTTCTTGAAGAAGCACAATATCGTAGCCCCAATTAATGAATCTTGAGCCAAGGATCTTCCTCTTTTCTTAGTCACCTAGACCCCTTATGTTCCATTATAGGATCATCATTTAGGAACATTGATAGGGCCCCTTACTCTAATCACACCCGCTAATGCTGCCACCTGAGCTTTACGATCAGAAATAGGAGGGTCGACAGGCTACTTCCTTGGTCCTTGCCCTCTTTTGTATCTCTTTCCGACCTTCCTGCCTGCAGGAGACTCGCTTGCTGCACTCGACTCCTTGTGGATGATCCGGTTAACACACATGCTAACAGTAGCAACGTTCGCCGACCCAAGAGCAGGCCCCACAATGGGCTCCAGTTCTAGGTCGTGAATACCTGAGCAATCATCCGATGTTGGGGGCCCCGAAACCATCCCAACACGAGCTTGCAGGAACAAAAGATACACATTTGGGCCGATTCCAAAGCAGAGTTTGCGACAGATGCGCAAGTACATGAACCCCAGCAGCAGAGGGGTCTGAAATCAATAACCGAGTAACCAGGCCCGCAGACCCGGGATTGAAGAAGAGGCAATTCGTTTGCGAGATCCGCTCACGAGAGCCAAGACCCGACGCTTGAAATAAAGACAAAGACAAGAGCTGCCCCATTGCCACTCTCTAGGGCAGCCCAAGCGTCCGCACATGCGTCCCCTGCCAATCTGAACCCCAAGTCACATGAGTTGCCATCTCTGAAGCTCTTGAGCCGTAGCCTCGAAAGACGCACGGTCAATAGCAGAACATGGCTGACATGACCCTTGGCTGGAATGAGAACCGCCGCATCTCTCACCCTGGCTGGAAAGGGAACCGTCGCCTCCGACATCTGGCTGGGCTAGCGGCGGTGAGGGATCAAGAAAACACACCTCCAGGTGGAAGAAGAAGCGACCAACAACCATGTTCGCTGCAGAGATTGACCCCACATCACAGGGGAAATCCATCAGAAATAAGGTGATTTCAAGGCCAGACCCCGGCAAAGTTTCGTCGACCAAGAACTGCACCTCCGACCCCAAATGCCGCAGTGGCGACCCCAAGCTAGCCACAGAACGTGAGAGAAAAGGAACCCCCCGCATTTGCGCCACCCTCCTGACGGAGCGATCCACAACCCCATCTGCAGACCGAGGAGTCCTCCACGCTAAATCACCTGAGCCGTTGGACCTAAGAAGATGTGTCAGTTGGTGATCTGATAGATCTCTCACACAACACCTCCGCTCTCCCAGCTCTGCCATGTCTCCCAAGAATGTATCACCAAAAAGATGCGAGAGCCCCACCTGCACCGATTGTGCCGAGATCGAGTCACTCAAGCCAATCAAGAGTCCATTCTTCCTATCTGAGGAAGACGCTCGGACAACCGACACATACGACAGGGCCCCCTGTCGGGTACAGCGGTAGGTTCTAAAGAATCACCCACCAACAAGCTTGACGGTGTCCTCTCCTTGTTCTCGGCAACCGGGCTATGTAGAAACGTACAAGAGCGGCAACGATGGCCGACCAACCCGCACGAGAAGCAGCGCGGCGGTGATCCATATGCTCTCGCCAGGTGGCTCCCTCCCCACATCTGAAGCATCTCCGCCCGTGCTTTCTATGAGAAACGACCACCCAATCATCGACCTCTCCCCTCGCCTCCTATGTGCATTCCCGACCTTCGCGCACCCCCATTGACGCCTTCGTGCCCTCCCGAGGTTCTGTACGTCGCCTCCACTCGACCACTCCCGCTTGGATCTCCCATTGAAGACGCTCTCGCTTCTGTCGCTCCGTCATCAATGTTAGCGTCTGCATTCTTTGATTACTGTTTTCTTTGTCTTCTTCTTGTAATTTGCACAATAGGTTTCTCGCATATATAAGAGAATCCTAGGTCCTCTCATTAATGCAATTCATTCTTTCATCTCCACATTCTTATTATTCTCGTTTAGGCTCTGGATTTCTACCTTTAGTTTCTAAGAATGTTATATTATCACTAATTGCAGTTCAATAAATCTTGTTAGCGTCTGCGTTCTTTGATTACTTGTACCAATGCACTGTTCACATGATAATTGAAAACGTACCCAGTCCGTCTCTTACGAATGTCTTCGCATTTTTTTTCTAGGCTGCTCTTAAGGCTGCATCACAAAACAAGGGTGGCAGAGACGAAGAACTATCAGCTCTAAAGCTTGAACTGGATGTAAGTAATATAAATATATGCTATCCCTTTGAAAGAAGTCTTCGGTGTTTAGCAGTTTAAACCGAAGAGTTACTGATATTGCTCCCAAATAAAGGTCACATTGTGTTTTTCATGACAGTCCTTGAAAAATGAGACTGCAGCGGCTGTTGATAAATTACAAGAAGTTGAAACTGAATCAAAAGCACTACGCCTGACAACTCAGAGAATGATTTTGACCCAAGAGGAAATGGTATGTGTAGAACTTAGGAACTTGTGCATTCCTTAACAAAAACTTAGTGTTTCCAACTTTATTCACGGTTAGGAAGAGGTTGTTCTGAAGAGGTGCTGGCTTGCTCGCTATTGGGGTTTGGCCGTCCGCTATGGTAACTGCTTTGCATTTTAAACTCTTTCTGGTTCCACTCAGAGAAATGTGGTTCTTCCATATGGATATTGTAGTTTAGGCTCATTTTATATAGATCTTCCTGGTGGTTGAATGCCGACCAGCAAGCCAGGTAATATCGTTGCTGACTAATGCTTCACAACGGGGATGATAAGTTCAGTTTTTCTGAAAAAATGGGATGCAAATATCCATTCTGTCCTGGCATTTATAGTTATAGAAAGTAATATAAAGTTTTATGCCCGTTAGCAGAATCCAGCGTCTTGGTGTGTTGCTTCATGCTAATATAATAGCTATAAACTGTAGGTATATATCCAGATATTGCTATGTCCAAACACGAGTACTGGGCTTCTCTTGCCCCTCTCCCGTACGAGGTGGTCATTTCTGCTGGGCAAAAAGCTAAGGAGGACTCGTGGCGTGGAGGCAAGCATCATAGTGGTCAACCATTGATTCGTTGAGATGAATCTATATACATTAGGGCTGTTACTTTGTTTCATTACATTGATTTTCACTTATAATCATAGACTTTCACCATTGAACAGGGCAAGATGATCTAGAGACAAGGAAGAAACGGATGCATGATTTAAATGGTATTACTGGAGAAGGCAATATCGAGAATATGCTTTCTGTTGAGAAAGGCTTGCGGGAATTAGCATCTCTCAAGGTTCTCACGTTTACATTCAAATTTTCAATTTCATCTACTCGCAAAAAACCAA
This sequence comes from Ottelia alismoides, assembly GCA_037367405.1. Lineage (NCBI taxonomy): Eukaryota > Viridiplantae > Streptophyta > Magnoliopsida > Alismatales > Hydrocharitaceae > Ottelia > Ottelia alismoides. The sequence continues at coordinate 589,491 of JAZKJV010000876.1, forward strand.
CCTATTTTTTTCTTATGATGTCAAGAGAATTTTCTTTTCGTATAATGGCATGTTTCTATGAAGAAGCTAACTTAGAACTATATGCTGTTTTCAGTTCATTTATTTGGTATCTATGTAGTTGTTACGGTGTGAGCATTAGACTTGGGGTTTGAGTGCCCAGCCCTTAGGGTGTAGTTACTTATTTTGCTTTTGTTTTTGTAAACACTAATCCCTTTCTGAGCAATAGCCAGACCACTGCTGCCAGACACCTTAGTTTGTGACTGCAATTTCATTTGGGCTTTAAAATTGCCGAGAGAAATTGGTATTTTTATGTGGTTTATGAGACGTAAGCATATTATGACAAGAGACCGCTGCTCAATTATCTTTGATGGAGTTTCAAATATGTGCCCACGCTATGACGTGAATGTGGAGACGATAGAACATCTCTTTTTCCATTGTGAGAAGACCTCCAAAGTTTGCGAGGAGTTCGACTTGGATTGGCTAAGCCGTCAAAGCATGGATCTTTTTTTACAATCTTTTGATGCGGCATAGAACAAACCAAGAAATGTGCTTTTATTGTCGATCGCAATCATTTGGGCAATCTGGTTAGCTAGAAATGGCACACTCTTTTCCTCTCAACGCTTTTATTCTGAAAATGTAATCTCCCATTAGAAGTCTCTAATTGAGTCTTGGCTTATGTAAGTCTTCTTGTAACTTCTTTTTTATAATATATTTTGGGGCAGACACCTTAGCATGTTTCCCCCTCCTTTATCTAAAAAAACTAACCCTTTCTATATAAAGAGGCCAAGGGCACACAATTCAATATATCAAAAATATTTATACTACATTGTATTTAGAGGAGCTATCTAACTTGGTGTTCAAAAATACCCTCCTCTCCCCATTGCTCGACATCTTCTCCTTCGAGCCACATCGATGGCTTTTTCCTCCACGTGACACATCCTCACAGTGGAATCGTTTCCCATCACGACTAGTGACATCATTGCTATAGAGACCGATATTATTATTATATTTTGTACCTCTTCGTAATTTATGTTTACTCTCTGGACTACTATGTATTTTACCCGTGAGGTCTCTCCCTATATAAGAGAGTCTAGGGTTCCTTGGAATATTAGATTACTCATTTTTTCCAACATGGTATCAGAGCCCAAGGGCTAATCCTAACACCCAGCCTTAGGTTTTCCGCCGTCGATCCCCCCTCCTTCTCCACCACCCGCCGCCGCCGCCGATCCCCCTTCTCCACTACCCGCCGCCGCCGCCATTGGGCTCTTCCCTCTTCCACGTCGGGCCCCTCCTTCACGCGGGTCCCTTCTCCACGACGTAGGGCCCCTCCACACCGCCAGCCACTTTCCTCCACGCGAGGCCCCCTGCCGTGCCGTAGGCCACCCTATGCTAACATCCGCCGCTGAGTCCAGCCTTAGGTAGGGGACCCTAACCATTGGGTTCCCCTCCCTTACACGCCGACACCTACTCTTTCGTCGGCCCGTCTATCTCCATGGATTTGAGTGCGTAACGTCTACATATGCACTCACATCCGACCAAGTTTTTGTAGACACAGGTTCCTAGTCTACAATCCCTAGTTCTTCATCTTCGGTGACATGTCATAGAACAAAGTTGATATGCCCTTCATAGGCGCCTTCAAAGGTCCTGCGCCTATAGTCAAGATGGATGGGACAAACTATGAGCTCTGGGCGATGCAATTTATGAGTCTTATGAAGTTGAACGGTAAGAAGCATATTCTTACCGAAGACGAGCCGGTAGAGAAGACTAAGATATATGCCTCGTGGGAGGCTGATGATTCTTATGCCAAGGTTTGGTTATCTGGCACACTATCGATGGAGATTGCCAATGATGTCCTCCATCAGCCCACTGCCAAGGCAATGTGGGATATTCTGGCCGCTACGTATTCCCAAGTGCGGAATGAGACCAAGATGTTATAACTTCAACATGATATCTTCATGATGAAGCAGAATGGCAGGTCACTTCACTCATTATACACGTCCCTAAGAGGGATGTTTGAGAAGTTATACAGTACCATACCACTCACGGCGACCCCTGAGCAGCAGAAGACATTTCGGAACGCTACCATGGTGGTCGTTCTACTTGCTTCCCTAGATCCTGAGTACGAGGCAACCCGCTCTCAGATTTTGGCCGATGCAGTTATTCCTCCGATGGAGGATGTTTACCGGAGGCTCAGTTGCATATCAGTTTCTTCCAACACATCTACTCCACCCCCATCGACGATGGCAGTATCACGTGGGAGAGGTGGTCAGTCTTCTAGTCGTGGACGTGGACCCCATGGTAGGGGTGGTCGCTTTCGCCAGCCATGTTCGTTCTGTCATCGCACAGGCCACTCGGAGGATACATGCTACTCTAAGCATGGGTTTCCAGCATCAGCGCGCGTAGCCGAGCATGTTCTGCCCCAGTCAGCATCCACTGTAGATAACCGATTCGAGAAGCTTGTGGCACATCTACGTGACATTATGCCACAATCATCTACTGATTCTCCAGGTGGACCTTCAGATGTTGCTGCTACAGCTTCTGCCAGTTCGTCTGCTGCTGCTAGTACCTCAGGTAGTGCTACTGCCTTTACATCTTGTCATGATATATCTGATTGGATTATAGATTCTGGTGCCACCCATCACCTCTGTCGCGATAAGAGAGACTTAAGTCCTACAGGAACAGGAAGTTGACCCACCAAAGGCAGCATGGGGGAGCGCCACCCACATGCGAGAGAGAGCCACCCACAAGCGAGAGAGCGCCACCCACAAGCGAGAGAGCGCCACCCTCTAGCGAGAGAGCGCCACCCACGAGCGAGAGAGCGCCACCTCCTCGTGAGAGAGTGCCACCGCGATGTGAAAGGACATCATCGCTCTCTCCAAGGCCGAGGGATTTGGGTCCCGAAGCGGGGGGGGGGGGGGACTCTCTGCGCCCTCGGTCTGATCGCGCTTCGTCTCGTGAGGACCCTCGCCACGCGGCGACGCTCACGCTTGATGAAGGGGACATGTCTTGGACGACGGTGTCTCACTCGAAGCCGGGCAAAAGGTGCTTCCGTTGCGGGGAACGCGGGCACCTGGCGTCTGCTTGCCCCACTCCTCCTCGTTGCTTCCGATGCGGGATGCTCGGCCACCGCCTAGCTTCGTGCTCTTCGGGAATGATGCCGCCTCGCCGGCACTCTTCTTCCACCGTCACGGAATCATCTCACCAGGGCCGACCGCCACTCTCTTGCGTGGACAACAGATCCTTTGCTCAGGTTGTGTCCGGGACTGCTCGTGATACTATGGGTAACCTTCATGCTGCTGATGATATTACGCTCACCATGGCCGACTCTCGCCCTTCTCGCTCTCTTGCTGGGCGGGACTCCCAACGTCGCCCCAGGACTACCGCTACGCCCCATACTCCTTCTCCTGCGGAACTCCAGGTTGGTGGTCTTACTGATCCTAAGTCTCAGGGTTTGCATTCTCAGGGAGCGCGGGGGCCTATGCACTCGATGGCGGTGGGTGTGATGCAACGCCGCGGGATTGAGCGGGAAGTGATCCGGTCCGATGTTCTTTCTATCCTGGGCGACAACTTCTTGGGTGACATTATCTTCCTCGACGATTTCCGATGTTGTGCTAGAGGCCTCTCCCCGGAACAACGGGAGCTCCTCTGCCGTCGTGCCGATGCTGCGTTGGTCAAATGGCGCCGGCCACGGGTCGCGGATGGGGCGGCGATGGTATCTCAGAGGTGCTTGGTGGAGGTTCACGGCGTACCGTTCTTATCTCGGTCTGCTCATTGCATTTCGAAGATTATTGGCAACTGGGGCCAGGTTGTCTCTATTCTGGATGATGGGCTTTCGCCCGGTTCTGATTGGGCATGCATGAAGGTTTTGATCGAATGCTCCTCTTCCTTATGTCTATCCATGAGAGGCAAGACTATTATCGAGAAGCTCTCCATCGGCCGGTGGTCGTTCAGGCTGGAATTTTTCTTCCCGCCGGATGATCATCCCCGACCACCTCCGGTTCCCGGCAACAGCGTCTCCTCTGTGGATCCTCTAGTCGGTTCATCTTCCAACAGCCACGTGGCAAACTGCAATGATAATTTCCAAGAGGTGCGTCTTCGAGACTTTAATTTCGGTTTGTCTTCTGGACTTCTTTCGTCTTGGGAAACGGAAAGGTCTCTCCCTTTCGTTCTTGGGAGCCGAATCGAGATTGATTTGCCTCAGACTGACTATTCCCCTACTTCTGATACGGGGGCCCACTCCCACTCTCTGGCGGTCTCTATTCCGACCTTTCGGTCGGACCTAGTCAGCAATCAAAGCAACTCTCGGGCGATATCCGACCCGGTTATTGAAGACGAAAATAATTTATGCTTAGCGGATATCCCTTGCCCTGAACCGATTAGCTATATCCCTTTCGACGAGACATTTTCTGCCGAATTTCAGCAGGCTTCCGCGTCGACAACTCTTGTCGTCTCTGTGGATTCGGCCTCAGGGGGGGCCTCAGGGGGGGCTTCTTCATCAGTCTTGGCCGGTATGTTCTCTAGTAACGATGCCCCACCATATCTTTCTTACCGAAGCTCTTGGATTTATGGCGATGGTGTGTCCTCCACTATGACCGCTACTCCGGCTTCGCCTCCCGGCTTCGACTACTCCTGGAACAATTGGAATTTCTGTGCATCTCCGACAAGATATGGACGTGTCTATTCTCGCCGCTTGGACTTGCTTTGTCAGGACGACCTCTCGCCTTCCCGCGACGTTATTGCTCATGCGGCGGGGCTTCGCTGGACTGGCCAGCCACGCCGCCTACAGTAGCGGTCGGAACTCGGCCTTTTTGTTTTGGTTTTTGGGCACCTTTTGTTGTAATATTAATGAAGATACTATCATGGAATGTGCGTGGTTTGGGCGATCCGTTTCGTCGAAGGGCTTTGGGGTCACGCATCCGCGATTGGGATTGTGACGTTGTTTTTATCCAGGAATCTAAACTAGCGGGCGTCGACGACACGATGTGGAAGTCAATGGGGGCAGGTTCTGTTGATGCCTTTTGTTCCTTGGACGCGAATGGGGCATCTGGCGGCGCGATTATTGCTTGGCGCTCTTCAACTTTCACTTTCATTGATCAAAGGATAGGCCGATACTCTATCACTGCGACCCTTCGGCACGTTGACTCCAATTCTTGCATGGCTTTTTCTTGTATTTATGCGCCTTCATGTCACCAGGAGCGACGTGTTCTGTGGGAGGATTTGAATGCCGATGCTGGGGCCCTTGGCAACATCCCTTGGATCATGGGGGGGGATTTTAATGTCACTTTACTGGCTTGCGACCGCCCACGTAATAATGGGGGACGTGACCCAGGCTCTTCTGATTTCTTGGAGTTCGTTCATGATTTGGCCCTCGAGGACTTGGTTGCAGGTGATATCTCCTATACGTGGCGCAACTCTTCTTCTCGCTCGCGCCTTGACAGATTCTTTGCTAATAACAGCTGGATGGAAGCTTTCCCTTTATGCTCGACCTCGTCTAGGCCGCGATCCTTCTCTGACCACTCTCCCATAATTTGGGAGGCCGAGGACTCTTCCCGCCCGCGTGGAATTTTCCGCTATGAACGCAGCTGGCTTATGGAACCTAACTTTAAAGACATGATCCGAAATATTTGGTCTCAATTCTCCTTTCCGGGGCACGCGGCACAACGGTTTCATCTCAAGCTCTCATCGCTTCGTCGCGCCCTTGCGGCATTCAAATTCTCAACTCGCCGGGCTAGGCTTCTCGCCCGAAACAGCGCGGAGGAAATCATCCTTAGGTTGGATCGCTTGGAGAACGATAGAGAGCTCTCTTCTTTGGAACTTACGGAACGTTCGTCGGCTACTCGCACTGTTTTGGATGATGACCGGAAGAGAACTATCGAGTGGAGGCAACGATCTCGCATTAAGTGGATTAAGAGCGGCGATGCTAATACGGCATTTTTCCACCGGATCGCCAGCGCTCGTAGGCGCGCTAATCGTATCTCTTCCTTGGATATTGGAGGCGTCACTATTCAGGGCTCTCATGCGATCGGCTCCGCATTGGTGGAACATTTCAGAAACTTCTTTGACCGCCAACCTTCCACTTCTTGGCGGTGGCATGCAAACGGGATACCCTCCTTATCTTCCGCTAAAGCAGACATCTTAACTCGGCCCTTTACTCTCGAGGAGCTAAAGAGGGCAACTTGGGACCTCAACGCTGACGCGTCCCCTGGCCCCGACGGTTTCCCTATTTCCTTCTATAGGGACTTCTGGGACGTGATATCTAATGATGTTCTTGATGTGGCACTCGAATTTTGCTCTGGCAACAGGGGTTTCAATAGGCTTAACCGGGCCAGCATGGTGCTTATTCCCAAGTCTCAGGGGGCCTCTCGCATTGAGGAGTTTCGCCCTATTGCTATCTCCAATGGCATCTACTTGATCATCGCTAAGGCTTTGGCACTTCGGATTGCCCCTCTTCTAATCTCTCTTATTTCTCCCGCTCAGGCTGCCTTTGTCCAGGGTCGTAAGATCTCTGACTGCTACACTCTTGCGTCTTCAATCATTGACAGCTGGCATAGAAATGGCTCCAAAGGCTTATTATGGAAAATCGACTTTGCAAAGGCCTACGACTCCTTGGATTGGCGCTTTCTTTGGAGGGTTCTTAAAGCCCGGGGTTTCCCTCCCTTGTGGATATCTTGGGTCAGACGGTGCGTCACTACAGTCTCCTTCTCGCTGTCTCTTAATGGTCGGCCTTCCGGGGGTTCCTTTCAGCCCCGGCGTGGGGTCCGTCAGGGATGCCCCCTCGCACCTCTCCTTTTCGTGCTGGCAGCTGATGTTCTCCCACGCATGATACAGGGGGTTTATGAGGCGGGTTATACTCGCGGTTATTCTGTCGATAACATTCACATCCCTCTTCTTCAATTTGCGGACGACACTCTTTGCTTTATTGAGGGGGATCGGTCTCACGCTTCGGGGATGGCCACTACGATCCAACTCTTCTGCGAAATTTCTGGTCTCCGTATCAATGGCGAGAAATCACACTTGGTGCCCTTTGGGCTATCGGAATTCGAGGCCAGGGAGTGCTCCTCCATTTTAGGGGCCCCCATCGGGGCGCTCCCGCTTGATTACCTCGGCTTGCCCCTTTTCCTTGGACGCCCACGCTTGCGGGACTATCAAAGGCTGATTGATAAGGTGGAGATCAGATTGGCCGGTTGGCGAGCTTCAATTCTATCCAAGGGCGGTCGTCTTGTGTTAATCAAATCGGTTATATCGGCTATTCCTATTTATTTCTTCTCGGCTCGCGGGCTACCAAAAGGGATCCGTACCCGCCTGGAGAAAGCTATGCGGCGGTTCTTATGGGGCAAGAATGGTTCGAATCGGAGGGGAATGCACTTGGTGGGCTGGGATGAGATCTCTCGGCCGAAAAATCAGGGGGGCCTTGGTGTCAGGCGTATGGAGGCGACCCGGGATGCATGGCTACTCAAGTGGGCGGTGAGGTTGCTGGGCAGGGAGGAGAGCTTTATGCTTCAATGCATTCGCGAGATTGCTGGGCACGCCTTCGATTCCATTTTTGGCGGACCCACTGTGGGCCCCTCCAACTATTTCTGGCGTGATATCCTATTTATTTTCAACAATAATCGCTCCCTGCTGGCTCCGGTTCTCGGTGACGGGAGGTCTTTTCGCTTCTGGAGTGCCGACTGGTCCGGGAAGGGCGTTCTCATGAACCTTTTTCCACGTCTATTTGCGATGGCTGCGGATAAGATGGCTACGGTGGCTTCTTGCTGGAGCAATGGCGTCTGGTGCCCTACCATTTTGGGCACCCTTTCTGACCAGCGTTTCTCTGATCTCACGGCTTTGCTTTCTCTTCTTGCGGACGCTCCCTCGCCTTCCTCGGGCCGTGACCATTTTGGCTGGAAGGACGGGAATTTCTCGCCTCGTAAAGCTTATCTTTCTATCCTCCCTCCTAACTTGTCTGCGGATGCCGCCCTTTCCCTTCACTGCAATTTTATTTGGAATCTCAAGATTCCGGAAAGGATTGGCATCTTCCTTTGGATTCTCAGACGGGGAAGACTTCTTACTCGGGACCGCTGCGCCTCCATTTTCCCGAACATCTCCTCTTCTTGCGGATTATGCGGCCTTGAAACTGAAACCTCCAGCCACCTTTTCCTCTTATGCCCACTCGTGCAGGACATTTGGGCTGACGTGGATTGGGTTAACCGCTCCTCATTCATGGCCTTCTGGGAAAGCTTTGCTGATGCCTCTTCCCGCCCCCGCTCGGATAGAATCATTCCCGTTGCGCGTATTTGGAGCATTTGGCTGGGAAGAAACAAATTGATATTTGCGGGACAGCGTTTCTACAAGGAAAACATTTGTATCGCTGCAAACAATTTTTGTGCGGACTGGCTATCCATGTAATTTGTTTTGGGTGGCGGATGGTACCTAATGCACCATCCACCTCGACTTTTTATATTTTGTTTCCCCCTGTAAGTATCTCCTCTAAACCTTTCTTAATAAACTGGGGCGAACACCTTTGAGTGTCTCCCCCTTTTTGGAGCGTCAAAAAAAAAAAGTCCTACAGGAACATCCCACATGGCCGCTCAGATAGCCGATGGTACTCATTCTCCCCTTGTTGGACAGGGGGAGGTTTTCTTATCACCTTCTAAGCGTCTACAGAATGTTCTACATGCTCCTGAGTTCTCCATGAATATGTTGTTTATTAGTCAGATTACGAAGGATTTGCACTGTCGTGCTATATTTGACCCCTCATCTCTTATTTTTCAGGACATACTAACGGGCAGGGTGATTGGTTGTGGCTCTGAGCAGAATGGTCTGTATCGGCTGGTCCGGAACTCTTATGCTGGCGTCTCTTCTCATTCCGTCAGACCAGTATCTCCATACATCTGGCATCTTCGTTTTGTTCATCTCCCGCTCCAGAAAATGCGACATTTACTGCCTCAGATCTCTCCCAGTTCATCATTTCGTTGTGAAGCGTATCAGTTGGGAAAGCATCATCGGTCTAGCTTTCCTCGTCGTCAGAGTCAGAGCAGTAGCTCCCCGTTTGAGTTATTTCACATTGATATTTGGGGTCTGAGTCGTGTACCTGATCATCAGGGACACAGGTTCTATCTAGTTGTAGTAGATGATTTCTCTCGTGTATCTTGGGTCTTTCTTTTAAAGAATAAATCTGAAGCAAGAAATGTTATTAAAAATTTGATTAATGAAGTGCAGAATGTTTTTTCCTCTACTGTCAAATATGTTCGTACAGATAATGCACTAGAATTTTGCACCCGGTCTCTTTCTCAGTTTCTCTCGTCTAAGGGCATTATTCACCAAACCACTTGTGCTTACATGTCTCAGCAAAATGGCATGGCAGAAAGAAAGCATTGTCACCTTCTTAACATTACTCGAACCCTCCTTATTTAGAGTTGTGCTCCTATTACTTTCTGAGGGGATGTTGTTCTTACAGCTTGCTACCTAGTCAATCGTATGCTGTCATCTGTCCTTGGTGAGAAAATTCCTCTTTCTATCATTTTTCCGGATAAAGAATTATTCTCACTTACTCCTCGTGTCTTCGGTACTGTTGCGTTTGTTCATCTCCTGTCTCCTGGACTCGACAAACTCTCTCCTAGAGCTGTCAAGTGTGTCTTTGTAGGTTACTCTTGGACTCAGAAGGGCTATCGCTGTTATGACCCCATAAACAAGAAATACTTTGTCAGTGCTAATATCACGTTTTTTAGTCTGTTATGTACTTTTCCCCTGCAGGTGACAGGTTGGTCCCATCCACTACCAACGATGATGTTTATGTCCCTCTGCCTCCTAGTTTGAGTTCACCTGAGTCCACTCCTGCTCCAATTAATACGTCACCTTACCCAACGTCACCTCCACCACCACCACCTCCTCAACCTCCTATTCCACCTCTACCAAAATTCTATACGCGTAGGTCAGGTCCTGCTCAGGCTACACGTCAGGCATCCATCACGCCTCAGGTATGTTAGATGGCATCACTACTGACGGGTCAGATATGGTACATGTGCAGGAGGAGACTACACCATCCAGTATAGTAGACGACGACCTTGATATTCCTATTGATATCCGGAAGCAGAAGCAAACGTTTGCGTCTTATCCCTTTTCTTCCCAGGTGTCTTTTCATCGCCTGACAGGCGACTTTCAGAGATTTGCGGCAGCGTTGTCTTCCGTGGACATACCACGGACCTATCAAGATGCTATGAAGATTGATTGCTGGAGACTGGCTATGGAAGAGGAGATGTGTGCCTTACAGTCTCGTGGCACATGGAGCTTGGTTAATGCTCCTACTGTCGCATCCATTGTTAGTTGTAAACGTGTATTTACAGTTAAATACCATGCTGATGACAGTCTAGATCGATATAAGGCACGGCTGGTTGCAAGAGGTTTCACGCAAACCTATGGCCTGGACTATATGGATACTTTTTCTCCAGTGACTCGTCACTCTACTCTTCGCATTCTCTTATCAGTTGTTGTGATACGTGACTGGACTATATCTCAACTTGATGTCAAGAATGCCTTCTTGTATGGAGATTTGCAGGAGGAAGTCTATATGCAGCAGCCACCAGGGTTCACTGCTGAGGGGGAGAAGCATATGGTGTGTAGACTTCACAAGGCAATTTATGGTCTTAAACAGAGCCCAAGGGAGTGGTTTCAGAAGCTTTCTCATCTGATTAAACGAAAGGGGTTCAAAAGATCAAATGCAGATCACTCGTTGTTTATTTAGAAGTCTTCTGCAGTACGGTTGTCATCATGGTCTATGTTGATGATATTCTGGTTACAGGAGATGTTGTTCATGGAATAGAGAGGACAAAAGCATTTCTGGGCCGTCAGTTCGTCACGAAGGATCTTGGAACCCTAATATACTTTCTGACGTTGGAATTTTCCAGGAATGCACAAGGTCTGGTGATGACCCAAAGGAAGTACATTACAGATTTTTTGACCGAACAAGCATGGATGGATGCAGACCATCGAGTATTCCCATGGATCCACGCATGAAGCTGTATGACGATGACACTGCTGAAGTAGACAAGAGGAGATATAGAGAGATGGTGGGTAAGCTCCTTTATATTACCATAACTCGGCCCGATATTGCCTTTGCAGTAAGCAGGGTGAGTCAATTTATGGAGCAACCAAGACAAGTTCATATAGATGCCATATATATGATACTGAGGTATCTAGAGTCTTCCTCAGGTTCAGGGTTGCTATTTCGAAAGGGCACAGATTTATCTATATCAGCATGTGTAGACGTCGATTATGCAGGGAGCCCTAAGGATTGAAAGTCGACCTCAGGATTTGCCGTTTTTGTTGGGAGCTCTCTGGTTTCTTGGAAAATCAAGAAACAAACAGTTGTGGCAAAGTCCAGTGCTGAATCTGAATATAGGGTCATGGCGCAAGCAAGCACGGAGATGATGTGGGTTCGATCTGTACTAGAGGATCTACATATAGACGTACCTTTACCTATGCAAATTCAGTGTGACAATCAGGCAACATTGTTTATTGTTAACAATCCAGCATTTCATGAAAGAACAAAGCATATTGAAGTTGACTGTCACTACACTAGAGACTTGATCTAGAGCGGCTTGATATCTACATCTCACGTGAGCTCAGGGGATCGGACTGCTGACATATTCACCAAGCCGTTGCTCAAAGGACCCTTCCAGAAATGTTCTTCCAAGCTGAGCATGATAGACATCTATGCTCCACCTTGAGGGGGAGTTTAGAGACCGATATTATTATCATATTCTGTACCTCTTCGTAATTTCTGTTTACTCTCTGGACTACTATGTATTTTACCCGTGAGGTCTCTCCCTATATAAGAGAGCCTAGGGTTCCTTGGAATATTAGATTGCTCATTTTTCCCAACAATTGCAACCTATAAAAGTCGGTTGATTAGTCAGCCTAGCTAAATAGATTGGGTGGGTGCTCAATACGAATAGACATTGTCTGTCAATAGTTGACATCCCCCTTAGTCGATCTAATTGGTTTATGTTGAGATATTAGTTATTGTTTATTGCTTTATTGTATTTTCTTTTCTTTCTATCCATCTTATGTAATTTTTCCAACATGTTTATCCTCTATACAAGAGAACCCCAGGGTCTCTTGAATAAACAACTCATTCTTTTCTCTCTAATTGGTATCAGAGCGACGGTCTTAGATTAGAGTTCTCGTATCCCATGCCCCAACCCCATCTACCGCCCTCTCCTTCTTGTCTCCCTCGCGCACGCCTTTTGTAGTTGTCTCTTGTAGGCCCTAGGCTGCACTGCAAGGCCCTCTTAGGGTTCTAGTGACATCGCAGAAGGGTCCCAGCCCTCGAAGGCCCTGCTTGTAGCCTCCCGAGGGGAACAACCAGCGTTGCCATCCTGTTTTGTGGCTCTGCAGTAGCAATCAGGTCGATGGAAGCCTCCATCGCATTTGCCAAGGCACCTTTGGGGTCGTACTGCTCTATCTTTGGCACCCTACAGCTCCACTAGGCCTCTGTGGCCCTGATAGGCCTCATAGGGCTCTTATACTGCTCTCTGATGAGCATCTCTGACGTCGCTCAGATCTTCTATATGGCCTTATTTTGATCGAAAAACATGATTTCAGACCTATAAATCATGTTTTCTGGCACTAGAATGGATCGATGATTGACGCGGTTGGTTGTATTTATCTACATATACAATCAATCCTCTATATGATCATGTAGAATTGCTCGGATCGGTCTACTTCACTAGTTGAGTTCTGTTTTAGCATTCTTTTTCATCATGTCAGAAAACAAGGGTGACTCTTCTCTTCACCCGATGCCTTCAAGGGCCTGGTTCCCATCGTGAAGATAGATGGGACCAACTACTAGTTGTGGTCCATGCATTTTATGACCCTTATGCAGTTCAATAACGAGGAGCGCATTCTGGCAAAGCCTGAGCTGACGGAAAAGACTCGGGACAATGCTTTATGGAAGCAAGATGACACATTTGCGCATGTATGGCTATCTAGGACTCAGAGATTGCCAATGATATTGTGAGCAATCCCACCACTAAGGTGTTGTGGGATATTCTGGCAGCTATATATTCCCAAGCGAAGAATGAGGCCAGGATTCTTCAGCTCCAGTTTGATATGTACACGCCCAAGCGGAATGATCGTTTTCTGCATACCTTTCAGTCTTCGCTTTGAGGCAGAGAAGCTTCACAGCTTCTTACCTATTACCACTTCCACGGAGCATCAGATGGCATCTAGGACCTCCATGATGGTTGGAGTTTTATTGGAAGCCTGGATCCGGAGTATGAGGTCGTGCATGTATTGCTTCTTACACGCGCGATCATACCTCCCATGGCAGAAGCCTATAGTCGCCTCAACCGACTTCATCCCACAAGTTGCCACCACACAGACCTCCTCAATGATGACTACATCTTATGACAGGGGAGGTTCTATGCAGTTCAGAGGGCGTGTACCCCATGGCAGAGGAGGTGGACATCAGCATATCCCCCGTATTGTTATCATCGTGCATGACATTTCGAGGATACATGCTATCAGAAGCATGGATACCCCGCATCTGCTTGAGATGCAGAGCAAATTGAGCCTTTAGACACTTTGACTCCTCAAGCAGATCCACATTTTGATGATATTGTCTCTCATATACAGGAGATCGTGACTCCTGTTGCCTGCACCAGCACATGTTCCTTAGATGTTGCGGACAAGGTTTTAAAAATCGAATCGGACATCAAATCGAATGAGAAGCTTGAGGTCTGGAGACATACTTTGGAGACTAATTGATTCCGTATAAGTAGGGCTAAGACTGAACATATGGGGTGTACTTTTAATGGAAGCAATGGTGAAAGAATCGATGTTAAGATTGGTGATAGTAACATTCAGAAGAGAGATTCTTTTAGATGCTTGGGTTCTATTTTTGTAACATGATGGAGAAATTGATGGAGATGTTACAAATAGAATAAATGCAGATTGGCTAAAGTGGATAGGAGCCACTACTATTCTCCGTGATAAGAAAATTCATTTGAAAATAAAAAAAAAGTTTTACAAAGCAACGATGACACCTGCTATGCTATATGGGTATGAATGTTGGCCTGTGAACCATAGACATGTGCAAAGTATGGTAGTAGCAGAAATGAAAATGCTAAGGTGGATGCGTGGGCACACACGTAAAGATCGGATTCGGAATGATGATATCAGAATGAAAGTAGGTGTAGCTCCGATCGAAGATAAGATGCGAGAAAATCGCTTAAGGTGGTTTTGCAAAGGAGATCAGTCGATGCTCCTGTAAGGAGATGTGAGTTTTGAAATGTTGAGCTGTCTAAAAGAGGACGTGGATAGCCTAAGAAGTGTTGGAATGTGACTATACGAAGGGATCTTAGTTTTTTTGATCTAAGCCCGAAAATGACCCAAAATAGATCTGAATGGAGGGAAAAAAATCCATGTAGCCGACCCTACTTAAAGTGGGAAAAGGCTTTGTTATTGTTGTTGTACTATCCCACAAACATACCGGGAGGTCATACAGGATAGTAGCTGGTGACTTGCCGCGGAGGAGGAGATGACTGCTTTGCAGTCTCGTGATACATGGAGTGTTGTTTCTACTCCTCCATGCGCCTCTGTTGTGGGGTGCAAATGTATCTTTACAGTGAAGCAATGAGCAGATGGCAGTGTAGTTCGCTACAAGGTAATGCTTGTAGCACGAGGGTTCACCCTGACTTATGGGAAAGACTATCATGATAGCTTCTCATCAGTGGCCAAACATTCGACATTGCACATTCTTCTATCAGTTGTATCTCGAGACTGACCTCTTTACCAACTTGATGTGAAGAATGCATTTCTATATGGAGATCTACAAGAGGATGTATATATGCAGCAACCACCTGGGTTTGTTGTTGAGGGGGAGTCTCAGAAGGTGTGCATGTTACACAAGGTGATTTACGGCCTGAGGTAGAGTCCGAGATCTTGTCACCAGAAGCTTTCCGAGTTGATAGGGCACCAAGGGTTTGCACGGCCCACTGCTGATCATTCACTTTTTGTTCAGATGACACATGGAGGTACAATTGCTATGCATGTGTATGTTGATGCTATTATTGTCAGAGATGTTGATGAGCAGGGCATTCGGGCAGCCAAGGAGTTCCTAAGTCAACAGTTTGTGACTAAGGATCTTGGTAGTCTTCGTTACTTCCTTGGATTATAGTTCGCCAGGAACTAGCTTGATCTTGTGATGACCTAGAGGAAGTTTGTGATTGATCTTTTACATGAAACATGGTTGATAGAGTGAAAGCCTTCTACTACTCCTATGGATCCAAGTATGAAATTATATGATGAGGACACTGATGAGGTAGACAAGAGGAGATACATGGAGGTTGTTAGGAAGCTTCTCTATGCTACTATCACCAGGATAGACATATCCTTTTTGTAAGCAAGGTTAGCCAGTTCATATAGCAGCCCAGGAAGGTTCATATTGATGTTGTCTATTAATTAAGAGGCACATCTCTGAGGTGACAACTTGTAGAAATGCAGATTATTTGGGATGCCCTAGAGATATGAAGTCTACTTCTGGCTTTACTATTTTTGTTGGGAGCTCACTCGTGTCATGGAAAAGTAAGAAGTAAACAGTGGTTGCTAGCTCCAATGCCATGTCTATGGCTCAGGGGATCACAGAGATGATGTGGGTTAGATCGGTCTTGACTGATCTTCTTGTTGAGGTACCTCTTCCCATGTTTCTTCTATGCGACAATCAAGCAGCTCTTTTTATTGCCAATAATCCTGCATTTCACGAACAGACCAAGCACATAGAAGTTGATTGCCACTACACCAGAGACATGATCCAGAAGGGTCTCATATCCACCTCCCATATTTCTACTGGAGACTAGACGAGTGATATTTTCACCAAAGCCCTTGCTAGAGGTCCTTTTCAGAAATGTTCCAAACTTCCAAGCTGAGCTTGATAGACATATGCTCCAGCTTGAGGAGGAGTGTTGAGATATTTGTATCTCTTTATATTTATTTCTTATTGCACTTTCTTTCATGTACCTCTCTTGTAATTTACCCCGAGCATTTCTCCTATATAAGAGAGTCATAGAGTCTCAATAATGAATTGCAATTCTATTTTTTTTCTCCAACACCTTGAAAGTGGGCTAAACATGTGGAGGTTAAGTGCTACTTCACTAGAGACCTCATCGATGCCTTCTTCAAACTTTTTGTGTTACTTTTACAAATTGGATAATAGAATTATTCACCAAGGTACTTCCAGATTTCTTTTGAGTGATGCAGTAACAAAGCTAAGCATGTTCGATATATGTACTCTAGCCGAGGAAGGTGTTATGGTATGTGTATTAGAGTTAATGTTTGAGTTCCCACCTTTTCATGTGTATTTATATACGTTGTTTTTGTTTGTGTTAATATGTACATACCTTCTCTCTATAAAAAGGCGAAGGACACTAATCAATATATGATTTTATTTTGTTGTAAAAATCTTTTTAATAAAAATTCTTGCATCAAAGACATTGCTTGTAACCCATTTTAGGTTGAAGATGCTGTTGTCCTCGCGATGGCTTACTTTCGTCGCCCTAGTTTTGTTCCACAATTTACATCAGGTATATTTAAGTGCATGGTGGTACTTCTTTACATTACTGGGTTGCATTTACAGTGTCTAAAATTGGATCGTCTCTATCTTATGAATCCTTTATTTAAGTCTGCCCTTTTTGGAGATCAGCTATTCTTTGTTATAGTTATCTGGAGATGATGTTTTTTGAATTTTTTTATGTTCAGATCCTAAATCACCGGAAGATCCAAAGCTCATGGAGGCATTCGGTAATAATTTTACATTTTTGTTTATAACACTTAAACAAATTTTGTTTGTCTCGTCAATCACCTGCCTTTTAACTTTTTGCTACCATTTTTTCTTAGATTCTTGCTTACACAACATTTGAAATACATTTGTTTCAATTGTAATCTCACCTCACCAAGTCACATCCGAATTAGATGAGATTAAACCTTCATGATATGAGATATTAACAATTTACTACCTTTCATCTTGGGTCTAAGCATTGGTATTCTTGCTAAACTCAATTAAACCTCCATCACTACAACTAATATGGACCAACTTTTCTCATTAAACTCGTTTTGGTGTTGTGTTAGTTCAGTCGTTGTGTAAACATTATATTTAGTTGTACTTTTTTAGCTTTTGTATTGTTTGGCTTCTAAGAAATATGATGAAACTTGACTGCAGAACTAGGCCAAGAGGAATCAGAAGACATCTTCTTTAAGCAGGTAAGATTGACTTACCAACCCACTTTAAATACATCATGTAAATTGTTTCTAATGTCAAACTTGCTCCTACAAAAAATCACGAGCAATGATTTAGAGACTGGTAGGTCCTTCTTTCTTTCTAGATAATCTTCACTTAATTCCCTTTGTCAACCTTATAATCTATCATCCCCCCTTAAACGTGGCCCTAATGTTACACAATGCCAACCAATGCATCGTTCAAATTCTACACCAGAAATGCTTCTGCATTGTTCATTTAAACAAAACGCAAGCATTTTCCCACTATGACCAGGGACGTGTAAAGAGAGTTTTTAATTTCTGATTATGCTCAAAGACATGAAGGTTCGTAGTGCAAAGGTGCTAGCTCAAAAAGAAACGGAGCATCACATTAAATGAATTTACTCGAGGTCCTCATAAAATATTGTAATTACAAGAATACCCTAAACATTCTTCATATGACAGTTTTGTTAACTTATGGCACCAAACAGAACTAGCCTCAAGACAAAGCTGTGATGTACATTAGGGAAGAAATATTTACATATATATGCTCATATAAACCAGATTTTTACAAATGATCCTCTTCTCAGTACTTTATTTTATATTTTATATTTCTTTTACCTACTTTATGTATTTTTTCCGTATAGCTTTTCTCTTATATAAGAGAGCTCTAGGGTTACGGTGAATATACAATTATATTCCTTGCCTTTCCACATGGGATCAAAGAGACGGTCCTAGGCCGGAGTATATGCCCTAGCTATCCCACTCCACCAAAACCCTAACCCAGCCCTCACCTAGCTGCCGCTGCGATCTCCATGCAAAGCAGCAGCAACCCCGCTGCCGGAGCAGCCAAGGGCTGCCGCCACCGCCGCCCGAAGCCAGACCAGCAGCAGCCTCGCTGTTGCCGCCGTCATCACCGATAGCCTAGGGTTGCGCTGCCATTGTCACTGGCAGCCCTAACGGCTTGCGGCTCCTCGTTCGACGTCTTTCGAGGTCTGAAAATCGCTCCAAAGAGGCGATTTGATTCCTATTCAGTCTGATTTTTGGGTTTCTAGGGTGTGATTTGATCAACTAAAATCAGCCTAGTTACCCAGAGAGGTCTCTAATGGATGGAAGAGGTTGTGGTATGACTCTATAACCACAACCGTCTTCATGCATGCTTGTGTAGACGCAACCATTCTTGGTCTACAACCCCAGTCTTTGTCACTATTGTCACCATGTCAGACAACAGAGTTGACTCCAAAGTCGATGTCTCATCCATGGGTGCCTTCAAAGGTCCATCATCCATTGTCAAGATGGATGGAACAAGCTATGAATTATGAGCTATGCAATTTATGAGCCTAATGTAGTGTAACGGCAAAAAGCACGTCCTCACACATGATGAACCAGTCGACAAGATTGTGGTTAATGCCTCGTGGGAGGCAGATGACGCGTATGCGTGCATGTAGCTGTCTGAGACTGTGTCATTGGAGATAGCCAATGATATTTTGAGTCAACCTACTGCAAAGGCTATGTTTGATATTCTCGTCGCTTCATACTCCCTGACAAAGAATGAGTCGAAGATACTGCAACTTTAGCTTAATATCTTCACATCGAAGCAGAGTGTTCGTCTTCTTCATACCTTTACACTTCTCTAAGGGGTATGTTTGAGAAGCTTCATGGTCTTTATTGGAAGAAAAGAAGAAGATGTTTATTCCAAAGAACCCTAGGCTCTCTTATATAGAGAAAGCCTATGGGTAAATTACATAAGATGGAACAATGAAAAATAAACACAACAGAAAAGCATATAAACTCTAGAAATATCTCTACACTTCCCCTCAAGATGGAGCATAGATGTCAATCATGCTCAGTTTGGAAGAACATTTCTGAAACGGCCCTTTGAGCAATGTCTTGGTAAAGATGTCTGCAGTCTGCTCTCCTGAACTGACATGAGAAGTAGAAATCAAGCCCTTTTGAATCATATCTCTGGTACAGTGGCAGTCTACCTTAAAATGCTTTGTTCTTTCATGAAATGCAAGATTATTAGTAATAAATAATGTTGCTTGATTGTCACATTGTAATTGCATAGGTAGAGGTACATTTATATGTAAATCTTCTAATACAGCTTGAACCCACATCATCTCTGTGCTTGCCTGTGCCATGGCCATGTACTCAGATTCAACACTAGATCTAGCTACCACTATATGTTTCTTGCTTTTCTAAGAAACCAAGGAACTGTCAACAAACACTGCAAACATGAAGTAGATTTCCGATCCCTAGGACATCCTGCATAATCCGCATCAGCACATGCAAAAATGGAGAGATTCGTTTCTTTCTTGAACAAAAGTCCTGCACCTGGAGACGACTTTAGATATCTCAATATCATATATATGGCATCCATGTGTACTTGCTTGGATTGTTCCATGAACTGACTCACTCGACTTATAGCAAAAGCAATGTTTGGTCTAGTGATAGTAATATAGAGAAGTTTTCCCACCATTTCTCTATATCTTCTCATGTCAACCTCCTTTGTATCATCTTCATATAACTTCATGCTAAGATCCATGGGAGTAGTCGAGGGTCGACAACCGATCATACCCGTCTCAACAAGTATATTTGTAATATACTTCCTTTGGGTCATCACAAGACCATGCGTATTCCTAGCAAATTCCAACCCCAGAAAATATCGTAGAGTACCAAGATCCTTAGTCACAAACTGTTGGCCTAGAAATGCTTTTGCCATCTTTATCCCCTGCATATCATCTCCTGTAACAAGTATACCATCAACATATACTATGATAACGACAGTTCTCTGGGAGTCTTCTGGACAAACAAAGAATGATCAACATTTGATCTTTTGAACCCTTGCTTCTGGATTAGGTCTGAAAGCTTATGAAACCACGCCCGTGGGCTTTGTTTAAGACCTTATATGGCCTTGTGAAGTCTACACACCATCTGACATTCCCCCTTAGCAGCAAACCCATGAGGTTATTGCATGTAGAGTTCTTCTTGCAGATCCCTATATAAAAAGACATTCTTAACATCAAGCTGAAACAAGGGCCAATCGCGTACCACTGCAACTAAAAGGATACGAAGAGTGGAATGATGTGCAACCGGAGAAAATACGTCCATATAATGCACGCCATAGGTTTGAGTGAATCCACGTACCACTAGCCTTGCTTTGTAACGATCAGGGCTGCCATCCACATGATATTTGATAGTAATACCCATTTACAACTGACAACAGAAGCTCCTGGGGGAGCAGCAACCAAGCCCCATATACCACGAGACTGCAGAGCAGCCATTTCCTCCTCCATGGCAAAACGCTAGCAGCTACTCTTCAAGGCGTCCTGATAGTTCCGTGGTATCTCCACGGTCGATAAGGCCACAACAAACCTCTGAAAATCACCAGTAAGGCGACGAAATGAAACCTGTGAAGCAAGTGGATATGATGTAAATGTCCGCTTCGGCTTCCTTAATGCAATAGGTACATCCAAGTCATCAGCAGTACCCACCGATATGCTATTCTCCTGCATAGATCCCTGCACTTGCACATTTTCAGTCCCATCGTTAGTAATATCACTTGGACATACCTGGGGCGTGGTGGATGAATGACGACTTCCATGAGTAGGGGTCGGATGACGGGTATAAGACCTCGGTAGTGGTGGTACTGGTGGTTGTGGAGGTGTTGATGGTGGTGGTGGTGGTTGAGCAGTAGGAGTTGGTACGTGAACAGACGAACGTAGAGGAGGAGGTGGCATATAAATCTCATCACCAGTAGTAGACGAAGTCAACCTGTCACCTGTAGGTGAAAAATACATCACGGACTCAAAGAAGGTGACATCGACACTGACATAATATCTCTTATTCACAGGATCATAGCATCTGTAACCCTTTTTATTGTGAGAGTACCCAAGAAACACACTTGACAACCCTTGGTGAGAGCTTGTCAAGTCCCAGAGTAAGCTGGCGAACGAAAGCAACTGAGGCAAAACACGAGGAGTTAGAGAGCAATTCCTTATCAGGAAAGACAACTGAAAGAGGGACCTTCTCATCCAAGACAGAGGAGGGCATACGATTCACCAGATAACATGCCATATGTATAGCATCACCCCAAAAAGACACAGGAGCACAACTCTGGATAAGTAAGGTCCGGGTGATTTCAAGAAGATGACGATGTTTTCTCTCTGCAACACCATTTTGTTGAGACGTGTAAGCACAAGTCATTTGATGGATAATGCCTCGAGACAAGAAGTATTGTGAAAGAGCACGAGTGCAAAACTCCAATGCATTATCCATACGCATAATTTTCACAATAGAAGAAAAAACATTCTAAACTTCGTTTAGAAGATTTTTTATTACATCCCATGCTTCAGATTTATTCTTCAATAAAAGCACCCATGAAAATCTAGAGAAATCATCAACCACGACTAGGTAAAACCTGTGTCCTGGTGATCAAGGGGACGATGCGGACCCCAAATGTCAACATGCAATAATTCGAAAGGGGAGCTATTGCTCCGAGACTTGCGACTAGGGAAAGTAGATCTGTGATGCTTTCCCAACTGACACGCTTCACACTGAAAAGAAGAATTCGGCGCAATCTAGGGCAAGATATGACGCAGCTTCTGAAGAGGGAGGTGACCAAAACACATATGCCAAGTACAAGGAGATATTGTTCCACTGGACTGAGATGGGACACCAGCATAGGGAGTTTGGACCAACCGATAGAGATCATCCGGCTCACGGCCACAACCAATCACCCTGCCCATAAGAATGCCCTGAAAAAGAAGAGACGATGGGTCAAAATAGCATGACAGTGCAAATCCTTCGTAATCTGACTGATAGATAGTAAGTTCATTTAAAAATCTGGAGCATGTAAGACATTCTGTAGACGCATAGAGGGTTACAAACTGATCTCCCCCTGTCCAACGATGGGGGAATGAGTTTCATCTGCTATCACTATCGATCGCCATGGCGTAATTTCCTTGTATGATGTAAGCTTATCTTTGTCTCGACAAAGATGATGTGTCGCATTGGACTCCGTAATCCATTCTGAAACATCGGAACTATGACAGGACGTAAAGGCGTACGCACTACTTGATGTGCTAGTTGGGGCTGACGTATTGGCAGAAGCTGAAGTCGCTATGTCCAACAGTCCAAGTGACCTCCCGGAGAGTCAGTAGAGGTAGGAGGCATGATATCTCGGAACCTAGCGACAAGGTCCTCAAACCGCTGATCTGAAGTAGATGGTTGTGGAGGTGCAGCATGCTCGACTACACGGGCTGATGCAGGAAAACCATGCTTAGAATAGCATGTATCCTCCATATGACCAGGGTGATGACAGAAGGTGCATGACTGACGAAAGCGACCACCTCGACTCCGAGGTCCACGGCAACGGAAATAAGAAGAGGCTATCTACTTCTAAAAGTTGTCATCGTCGAAGGAGATGGAGTACTAGCAGTAGAGGGAACAATGATTCTGCTAAGCCTTTGATACACTTCCTCCATTGGAGGAATAGTAGCATCCGCCAGGATCTGCGAGCGAGCCGCATCATATTCTGGGTCAAGCGCCGCAAGTAAGACGTCCACGGTCCACCATTATAGCATTTCGGAACATTTTCTGTTGTTTCGTGGTCATCGTAAGGGGAATGATGCTGTAGAGCTTCTCAAACATCCCTCGCAGAAATGTATATAATGAATGCAGAGGCCGACCATTCTGCTTAATCGTGAATATATCATGTTGAAGTTAGAGGATCTTGGTCTCATCTCTCATCTGCGAGTATGTTGCGGCAAGGATGTCCCACATTGCCTTAGCAGTGGGCTGATGAAGTACATCATTAGCAATCTCCATTGTCGGTATGCCTGAAAGCCAGACCTTAGCATACGAATCATCGGCCTCCCATGAGGTATAAACCCACGTCTTCTCTGCCGGCTCATCTTCATAAGAATGTGCTTCTTACCATTAGACTTCATGAGACTCATGAACTGCATCGCCCAACGCTCGTAATTCGTCCCATCCATCTTGACTATTGGCACTGGACCTTTGAAACCGCTGATGGAGGGCATGTCGACTTTGTTTTTTTACATTGAGGTCGGAGACAGAGAACTAGGTTTTGTAGACCAAGGAATAAATGTCTACATAAACATCTAAAGATTTGAGTGCATATGTAGACTTATGCACTCAAATCCATGAGTAAGAATAATTAATTTACATAATAGGTCCCTTAGTAAAATTAGGATTATATACCTTGACCATCTTAATGATGATACAACTGTTGATTCAATTGTTGAATCATAAAGGTTAGTGCTTAGATGAATGCCTAAAGAGTTAGATTGAGGACTCATGAAGCATCGTCAAACATGGTATTAAAAACGCGCCTCAAGGCGGTCGAGGCGTACGCCTCGAGGCGAGGCGGGCCTTTTTAGCCTCGAGGCATGCGCCTCGGCCCTGCCCAGTGAGGTGTACGCCTCAAGTGGCTGAGGCGTAGCCTCAAGGCGTTCCGCCTCGAGGCGGTCGAGGCATTTTATTTTTTTGAAGATTTTTTTATGATTTTAATAGTTTACATGGTGGTTTGAGAAGCTTATAAATATATACTTGTTTAGTATAATGATTATACAAGTTAAATGCCTAAATCTGATGTTTCTTTCGTACCCGTAACTCCATATTTACTATTAATTATGTGTAACTATTTCAGCAAACTGCTTCATTTTTACTATTAATTATGTCTAAATATTAGTTTATGCAAGATGAATGCTTAAATTTGACCTCTTTCATATTCATATATACCATTAACATGCCAAATTATTTTAGTGAACTCTTACTATTACATTCTTAAACGTATAAAAAGTATATATGAATTCGAATACTCATATAAGAAAAAAAAATTGTGACGGTGGCACTGCCCCTTGCACCCCCGCAAGACATCAGGCTCCCATACTGGTAGGGTATGGTGGCACAGGGAGGACATCAGATCGTTCTTCATCTGAGTATAGTAGAACATATAGTTAGGATTCAAACCATATGATTCATATCAACAACTTGGACATTTATAATGACAACTATAGCCAATCCCTTTTAGATAAAAATTTTGGTGATACTTATAGCCAATGATTTCCTTTTGATTGGGTAGAAATTTAGTAGAAAGGTTTATGACATTGAGTTATTAGCACATCCTTTTTTCCACGTTCTTATCTTCATAATATCATCATATATTACATTGCTATGTACTATATGTTTGTCAGATTATTTTATTTCACCAATAAATATATTTATTATATATTTTATAATTATTTTTCTATACAAACTGAGGCTTACGCCTCGACCGCCTCAAGGCTACGCCTCGCGTCGCTTCCAGGGAAAATGCCTCGTTCCGCCTTTCGTTTTTTCGAACCTTGCCGTCAAATGATTATTAAGAGAGGATCTCCAGCCTGAGAAGGAGATGACAATCCTTTCTCTAAAGGCTGATATCTAACCGACATCTTGATGCATGTCCTCTTCATAGGAATAGAGATTTGAAGGTGTTAGATAAGTTAGGTCAAAGAGTTGACTTAACAAGATTGAGATAATTGAAGACCTATGTCGTATGTTGTCACGATATAGGCACGCATCCTCTGATCGGGGACAGATGTGTTACTATATGTCTGATTATGCACATTTGGCGGACCAATAGGTTGATTTCCTAATTAAGGTCTATACACTGGCGCGCTGGTGTGTATGCTGTGGCATATGAGTAATACAATCTTTCAAAGGGGCCATATGGATTCATTTACTGAACCGAAAGACATGAGCTCACTCATGAGATATTGGGAAGAAATAAATTCCGTGTATGATCATCTCGCTTTGGAAGCTTGACTGAATTTGAGTGTTTGATATATGCTTTTGAAAAGTATATGATCAACTCATGGGTATGATATATGCTTTTAGAAAGTATATGATCAATACCAACTCCCAATAGTCAAATGAGAAACTTGATAAAACCCTAAAGGAGACAACCTAAATAGATTTAAAACTTCAGGTTTATTCTTGGTCGTCCAGTATGCATGATGTACATGTATTAGGAATACCTGAGGGTGATGTGATCATAAACGATTCCATAACCATGATGCTTTCATTCTCAAGGAGTGATGAAACGAGTCTGGAGTTTAGTGACTCCTCTCAATAGAGAAGTGATCTGATCTTGGTTCAAATGTTGGACATTGACCTGAATGTGATTCAGATGTAATGAAAAGATTAGATTTGCAGTCTTGATGTAATCAAGCATCTATGAAAGGTTCGCAAGATCTGGATTTGAGATGTGATCTCAATATCCAAGTCACTTTACATGGAACAATACAATCGCCATGCCCTTATCTTCAAGTATCCGTGGCGAAAGCGCATTATCCTTGAAAGAGTTTAAAGATAATTTCACCGTTGATATATGTATCCGAGCATTAAGAAAATTGATAATTAAATGTGATTTAATTATCATAAATAATATGAATTTGATTCATATTATAAGGAGAGTTATATGAGATAATTAAATGTGATTTAATTATCAAAGATGCGAATAATGTGAATGTGATTCATATTATTTGGGCGCATGAGAATGGAGATCCAAGATGATTAAATTGTAATTTAATTATCATGAATATGAATAATGTGGATGGCACTATCCATATTAATCATATATATTATAAGTGTGATTTATAATATATAAGAGAGAGCTATTTGTAAATAACATTTACAAAATAAATATTGATGTGTATTGAATTCACATTGGACAATTAATTGAAAATGTAATTTACATTTTATTTTGGGTTGTGAATGTAATTTGTATTTTTCCAATGGCATGATAGCAATATTCACAAGAAAATTATGAATTATTTTTGTGAGATAATTTACAACAAGTATTATTGTAAATCTTGGAGATCTCATGAGATAATGTAATTCATAAGATAATGTGGAAATTGCCACCTTCCATCCTAAAAAGATGGACGGCCACCATCTCCTTTTAGGAGTGGGTGTCCCCCCCATTGAATGTGGGCAATCTTCCTTCCAATTATCCCAATACCTGATCTATTTTATTTGGAATTAATATATATTGATTTACGAATATATTTATATTTATATTTATGTTAGATTAAATTAATTGTTGTTGTGTTTTTACAACAAAATCTTGGCCATTGAAAGAAGCATAAATCAGTTTCATCCATTGATTTTGTGTTGTCCATGTATTGAGATCCATGGACTCTTAAAATATATAAGAAGAGGCAACCCTTGTTCTTCAAGTTACAACAACAAAAGAACAACATATGCTCTTTCCCTCTCATTCTCTACACGTCCTCTCTTTCTCAACATGTAGTCGTCCACCATGGAGTCCTAAAGAGAGTTGTCATCGCTGCAGCATCGTTGTTATGTTGCCGGATTATTTGCTCGTTGATCTCTGTCTCCTTCGGTGCGCCTCGCTCGTTAAGAATACGTCGGATATCATGTGACGAGATCAGGAGATTCGTCGCTTGGATCATCAACATGAATTGCGAGAAGCACGCGTTTCGTCAACGCGCTCGCAATCGTCTCCTCTCCGTCGGATTGGACTTGAGACAGGAGGTCTCTTCGTTTAGAGACTCGATCACAACCACGCTTCAAGAAGTAAACCTAATACTTGTTTGTGATTTAGATGAAATGATCCGAGAAGTGTTCTTGGATAATGTGATTTCATCGTTTAAAATTTTTCAAATTCCGCTGCCGGAGCTTGTAGTGTGACTAGTCACTCCTGATCGCATACGATGCGATTCTCACGCTTTCGTGATGCGCTTAAGGATTTTCCATATCCTTCAGCTTCAACATCTGCATCCACATCATGTACATCATATGCTTTTACTAGTTGTTACAGGGTCGATTTGTCAAAATGGATTATGGACTTAGGAGCGTCACATCATCTTTGTGGTGACAGAGGATAGTTTAGTACATATAGACCAACTCAGCTAGGAAGATCGATAATAATAGAATATGGAACACATTCTCCTGTCACTGGTTAGGGGCATGGGATCAAATTTCGCCGAAATTCGGCCGAATTTCGATTTCGGTGGGTGACCGAAATTCGACCGAAATGGCCTATATCGGCCGATATTTGGGTGCCCTAGTTCAAAAACCGACCGAAATGACCGAAATTTCGTTTCGGTCAGTCACCGAAACGAAACCGACATCCGACATTTAAGGCCTTGGTTAGGGGGAGGTGCATTTAACTTCATCAATGTGCCTTCATAATGTTTTTTATGCTCTTGAATTTTCTATGAATTTATTGTTCGTTAGTCAAATCAGCAAGGATTTACATTATCACATGATGTCCTGAGCACTTGCTGATTTGACTATTGGACAGTAAATTCATAGGAAAATCAGGAGCATAAAAACGTTCTGATGTGCATCCCTAGGTATGTCCTGAGCACTTGATTTCTACTGATGGTGATTTGCATTTACAACAGGATATCCATGAGGTCTTAGATGTTCAGGACATACATGTGTCGCATTGCTGAAGTCAAATTAGCAATGATGATGTGCCTCTTCAATCATCCAGCGCGCCCCATGTATGTCATGAGCACTTGGTTTCTACTGATGGTACTGGTGATTTGCATTTACAAAATGATGTGCATGAAGTCTTAGATGTTCCAGTCTCGACCACTTAGGAGGTTGAGGATCTTGACATGGCCCTTGCCCTATGGAAGTAGAAGCATACATGTACTATGTATCCTCTTGCTTCCCATGTTTCTCTTGCACGTCTCTCAGAGGAGATTTAGAGGTTTGTTGTGGGCCTATATGTTGTGGAAATACCGCAGTCATATCAGAAGGCATTTCAGGTTAGTCATTGACATCGATCTATGGAGGAAGAAATGGTTGCGTTATAGTCTCGTGGCACGTGGAATGTTGTACATGCTTCCCCTGGTGCATCTGTTGTTGGGAGCAAGTGGGTGTTTACGATGAAGCACCGTGCTGACGGTACAGTGGATGGATACAATACCAAACTTGTTGCTCGTGGGTTCACCCAAATGTATGGGGTGGATTATCTGGATACGTTTTCTTCAGTCGCTTGTCACTCTACACTGAGGATTCTTATTCCTATCATTGTGGTACGTGACTGGTTTCTATTTCAGTTAGATGTCAAAAATGTTTTCTTGTATGGTGACTTGTAGGAAGTAGTCTACATGCAGCAGCCTCCAGGACACATCTCTTACAGTTACAGGATGTTCCTTAAGGATAGGAAGTCCATAACATGCTTCTCAGTGTTTGTAGGGAGATCATTGATTTCATGGAAGAGTAAGAAACATACGGTTGTGGCTAGATCTAGTATTGAATCAGAATATAGAGTCATGGCACGAGGGAGCACGGAAATGATGTGGGCCAGATTCTTCCTGATAGACCTGACTATTGAGATGCCACTTCCCATGCATAATCAGGCCGCTCTGCTCATAGCAAATAATCCATTCTTCCATGAATGAACTAAGCACATCAAGGTGTATTGATATTATACTCGAGATATGATTCAAAAGGGACTTATCTCCACTTCTCACGTTGCATCAAGCGACCAAATTGCAGACAGGTTCACCAAGGCCTTTGCTAGCGGTCCTTTTCATTATTGCTAATCCAAGTCAAGCATGATAGACATATATGCTCTAGCTTGAGAGGAAGTGTTGCTCAGTACTTTGTTTTTTATTTCATATCTCTTCTATCTACTTTATGTAATTTTCCTATAGAGCTTTTCTCCTGTATAAGAGAGCTCTAGGGCTAAAATGAATATACAATTCTATTTTACACCTTCCCACAAGTTCTAAGAATTTTTCCCTATATGATTTATTATGGGAGAAGATGAGTGGAGTGGAGAGTAGAGGGCAGAGAGAAGAGGGGGTTGGATGTATTGAGTAAGAGATGGTGGCACGTGGCCTTTTGTGAACCCCCTAGGATCCGGGTACCCGTTTACACACATTTCGCGTTACAACATTCATTCGCATTAGATCGCATAAGCTACGGAAATACAGGGAAATTTTTCACGCGGATAATTTTCCACATGACATTCGCAATCATAACCACAAGTTAATATAGACAATTGTCACCAAAATCTTATTTCATTAACTTCCATATATTTTACATGTACAAAGTCTGACAGTACATACAGTATATCCCAAAAATCTGACTGAAGAGAAAGAAACATAATACAATATAAATTGAACAAAAATTGGCACAAAATAAACCAAACCGTTGGGTATAAATTTTATCTCCTGAAATCATCAACCCGCTATTGTGTTAAAGGCTCCTTGCCTGCCATGCGTGCAAGGAAGAAAAGGCGTCAGCGGGTGCTGGTACTTCCCATAAGTTTATATAAAAATAACATGCATTTATTATTTACAAAAGAAAGTAAGTAGAGAGGCATGAGAAACTCAAATTTAAAATTTATTTCTACTTGCAAATGTAAAAGGTTTTCAAATCTCTAGTAAGCACCTCTCATGATTAGCCATTAACCCAACATGTCCCACATAAGCATATTTATATTGTAACTAATTGATCATAGTAAGTATATTTCATTCTCATATTGCTTAGAGGTCATATTTGTGGACTTTGATGATGGAAAAGATGAGATGAGAAGATATAATGATTTATTAGATTCTTAAGTCTAGTGGATAGTCTGTGCTCTTGGTTCTTGTGAAACCTCACACTATGACTCTAAGACTTGGAAAAAGTCTTAGAGTTGGGGTGCCTCTGTAGGCATGCGGTGTAGTATAATGCATCCTAACTAAGTTCCCAACACGTCGACTAGCTTAATGAGATTTCGAATTCAGATTATAGTCACTTCCATTTACTCAACTTAAACTGTGAACTTTATAGGGATTTCAAAACTGATTATAGTCACTTATAATCATCTCAATTTTAATTGTGATTTCCTCCAAACCTTGACTGTAACTCTCTCTCTCTCTGATGTAACTCTCGATGATGTGGATATAGATGTAGATATGGATGATCTGGATGTAGAATCGCCAAGTCTGTTGGCGAAAGAAAAACTCAAGCGGTGAAGAAGCCAACAAAAGGCTCTTCCGTCTCGCCCCCTAATTGGAAGGACGGTCCAATAGAGGGATAGGTCTACTCCCAAACTACGCCACTGAGACGGGTGAGAGGGACTTCCCGGAAAAGTCGCTCTAGAAAAACAGCCCGACTAGTACGGGCAAACGAGCTCGTACGTAAAACTGAAAACCAAGGATCCCCCGCCTGGGTATCCTAAAACAAAGGGTCAGCGGAATGGTCTAAAGTCAGGATCCCAACGAGGTGTAAAAACACTGCGAGCTCGCGTAAAAACCGAAAGAGGACTGGGATCCTAGACCCGCGCACTTGGCGGCCGCTGCCCTAACTGGGCTTCCTATCTCCCGCCCAGCTGAGGGTCACCGCACCCTCGCACGGTCAGGTGTAAAGGTCACCATGACCGGCACTATTAATTTTAAGTCATCAATGATTCACCATTTTTTTTACCTGATTGATTATAAAATCCTTTCTCAAACTTTTCTGCAGTTAACTTTCCAGATCTGGGTATATTTTCACAATTTATCATTCTACCAAAAGGATTATATTTGTCAACATGATCCATGTTATTACACATTGTCCCAGTCATTCTCGATTTACTTATATAAAGATAGATGATTCTCTTAAATATTGCCACCGTAATCTTTTCTTGATGCTGTTCTTGGATAAGGATTCCTATGAGGCTAAAGGTGAGGATCAAGTCTGGTCAATATTCTTGGGTCCGATTCTATCCTCAGTATTCAAGGTAGAATTAATTTAAAACATGTAACTTATTATATAATATATTGATTAAAAGGAGTATGTCACGTATATGATGATTATTACTATAATAGTAATGTGTTATCCTTTTTTTAACACTGATGCATCTCCTGTGAAGCTTAAACACCTTTCTAGTCTATGACGGGTCAGGACTTTAAAAAGTTCTTCCAGTAAGATTGAAACTGACATTTTTGACGTATTATAAGGCTATATATAGAAAAACATTAAAATATATAAGCAATGAAATGAGCGATATTGACAAAGACCGTTTATCACTTGTTTTGAAATTACATTCTGTTTGATTATTTGAATTGTATCTTGTTGTAATTTACATTTTTTATAACATAATGTGTAGTATTTCCCATCCCACACATATTGTTGTATTCCCATTCAATTCTCTGTACAACCAGTATGTTTCCCCCATTATTATTTTTACTCACCCTCACAACCCCAACCTCCATTCTTATAAGTACGTCATATATGGAGGTTGTCTTTGTATAGTTATAATAACCCAATATGGAGAACAGTTGATCTACTAAAAGGAATAAATCTCTACAAAGATTTGGATGCATAACACTAGTGCACCGCAGTGCTTGCTACAACAACTGTAGCATGTAAGTGGACAGTATCTCAATAAATTTCTCAATATGTATCAATTGGGAAAAAAATAAATTTAATTTTCTTCCAGCTTCTTTTGATGATCAGCCCACTAAAAATCCTGTTTCTTCTCCTTTGAATTAACTCTAGCTCCAAGTATATATATATATATAGGATATAAGATATACAAAAGTGATTCTATGGATCAATTATATCCATGCACCAACCAATGATATGAATTTCATTAGGGTAGCAAAGAGAAGGCTTAGATATTAGACATGCAGGGCAGTAAAGAGAGGGAGAGGGAATTGTACCTATAATCTAAGTGAAATGAGCATGCATGGCAGCAAGGGGGAGGGGAGGGAAGTACCTTAAGATTTTTCAAAACTTGAAGATTTTGATCTTGTTATAGCCTGCACAACATCAACTATGGGAACATTCCAGCAGTGAGCTGATGCTTTGGAGCAGCAGCAGGAGCCACTGGAGTTGCTGAAATGGCTTCCAAAGGAAATGGCAGCAGCCACTGTGTGTAGCAACTTTCGGCCAATTTAGAGAAGGAATGAGGTGTTCTTTTGGCTAGAAATGGCAGGAAGCACAAGGAGAGAATAACTCTTCCGTTGGAGTCGGAGAAGTAGTAAAGGAAGGAGAAGGGATATAGCCTTGCCGTTGGAATAAGGAGGAGAGTAAAGGAGGGTATTATATAACAATGAAGAGTGTCTTGGTGTTTGCCACATGGAGGGGAGAAAGTTGTGTTGTCAATAAGAAAGAGGGCTAAGTGGTAAGAGAAAGACAGCTAATGACTGTTGTTCCAGCAGATCTAAAATAAAACATTTTTTTTAAACCGTAGCTGTCTGTTACTTATAAAAAAAATCTTTATTGTTATTTATATATATATACTATAA
The DNA here is from genome assembly GCA_037367405.1 of Ottelia alismoides. Classification (NCBI taxonomy): domain Eukaryota; kingdom Viridiplantae; phylum Streptophyta; class Magnoliopsida; order Alismatales; family Hydrocharitaceae; genus Ottelia; species Ottelia alismoides. Next base: position 621,998 of record JAZKJV010000876.1, read on the forward strand.
CCGAGCCGAGTGTGAGTAAATTACATAATAAGTCAATTTTTTTTTACAATTGAACAACACAGTAACACTGTAGCAGCAGAACGTTGAATTTTCGTTTTGTTTTATTATTATATTATTTTAAAACTCTCATCATTTGACATATTTTAAAATGGGCCGTATTCGCATCTCGAGTTTTTGATTTCGATGCGCAATATCTCGAATTGATTGTCTCAAAATGACGATCAATATGAGTATAATATTGATATACTTTCGGTCGAGTTTTGAATACCCGAAATTTTCGGATACGGATTTTGTTTAAGGAAATTTTACAATTTAAAATTATCAAACGACCTCCGTTTGACGAACGGTCAATTCCGTTGGTCTTGTATCGTCGAATCGGATCTCATGATGGTCTCGGTTTATTTCGTCGTTTCCGAATTTGCGTCGCGACTTTTCGCGGCACGTATTACGATGCGACCGATTTTCGGTCGATTTCGCCCGAACAACTTGTGATTCACGATCAATTTATCGTTTTAGGTTGTTTAATGCCGACCAACAACTTTATTGGGTTTGCCGGACCCAAGTCGGGTCGGGTTCGGGTTTACGCGGAATCCCGGATGTTACACCTTTGATGTTCAGGTATGGCATCCTGTTTCCACTTATTGATGCCACAAACGAGGTTGTCTCACTCGTGCTTGTGCAGATGCCATCATTTGCATCATATGTAGGGTTGTTGGTAATTTAACACAATAAGGATGGTTGAGTTGTGGTTTAAAATATCCGCGGTCAAAAAGTTAAGTGATATAAAAATAACAAAAGTATTTTATAGATGAAACTAAACTTCGAAAAAAAGCTCCACTCAAATCTCTTCGATACATGTCTCATGTGCAAGTGCAAACTCTTTCTTGGACACCTTTAAGGTTTTTTTCTCCATACGGAATCTTACAAGAGCTTTTGTGAATTACGGTAAGTTGAAAATTAGGGCCTCCGAACTTGTGAACTTCCTTATCAGAGGTTAGACACAAGCAGAGAGGAACTTGAAGCTCAAGGAAAGCTTAGAGAGAAAGAGAGGTGAGAATATTGATGCTAGATTTGTTCTCTTGAAATCTCAAAGTTTTAAGAGTAATTAGGTTGAATGAAGTGCCCATGAAAATCTAGCAACTATTCGTAGTATTTTCGATAATAGTAAGGTCAAATTTAGTTATATATTTGGAGTACGATTCATAAGTCTTAAAGGTATGCATTGTTAAAAATCATTTGACTTACTAGGGTTGTCAATTGACACACACGCACGAAATGGTCGACCAAATGAATCGACAAATCGAGTGCTTGACCAAATAGATTGCAACTAATCAGACTTAACTAAAAGTGTTGTCAAATGGTTGATTGATTTCAATATGAGTTTGTTGAAATGGATTTTATTATTTCTTACAAGAAAGTTGCATTTTATGCAAGAGTTTGACTAATTACGAACCTTTAGTTGAATGATGAGACCTTATTAGCCATCTAACAAGGTGTATGGGCCTTCTAGTATTTCTTTCTTGATTTAAGAGTAAGGAAACATTAAGAGTGGTTGACAAATGTTGAGAGCCTAAGGTTTAAAAGTAACCACCTTATTCGTAGGTCTCATGTCCCATGAAATCGGTGTTCCCCTCCTTATCTATCTTGTTTTACTAGTAAACTCTAAAATATGGCATGTTCTACCCCTTTCATTGCTATAAAAGATGTGTACATTAACTCATCGGATTGTGAGGGTCATATTAGCCTTACTATAGAAGTTAAGAAACTATCCAACATGGACTTTGGAAAAGTATTGCCAACATGGCCTTGAGAAAAGAAAAAGTATATATACAAAAGGAAACCTTCAAGCTGTGAAAACAAAATAATCTTGAATTCGGAGGTAATTGAATGATTTATTGTTGAGATGTTAGTTATCTTTCTTATTGTTTTCATATTATCTATTTCTTTTGTATTCAACTTGTAATTTGCCCAACATGTTTCTCTCTTATATAAGAGAACCCTAGGGTCTCTTAATAATGCAATTCATTCTTCCGCTTCTACATGGTATCGGAGGGACGGTCTTAGACCGGAGTTCCCATATTCCACCTAACCCCTAACCCTACCCCCTGCCCCCGGTCGCTACCCCCCCCCCCCCCCGCCCTCGACCGCCGCTTCTCTCCAGCTGCTATTGCTAGAGCCCTGTAACGCCAGGCACAACGGCCCTCGCACGCGAGTCCTAAGCCGTCGTCGGCCCCTCCACGTTTCTCCGGCCCTAGCACACAACAAAGTTCGATGAGGATGATTGTATGGGTCTACGCATACAACCAATCCTCTGTGTGATCGTGTAAACTCGTTCATTTCGGTTTACTCCCTAGTCGACTTCCATTGTTTGGTCGTTTTATCATGCAAGAGCACAAGGATGATATATATTCTTCGTCTAGTGCCTTCAAGGACCCGACTCCCATCGGAAGATGAATGTGACCAACTATGAGTTGTGTTTCATGTAATTTCTCTCCCTCATGCAGTGCAACAACAAGGAGCACATCCTGACAGATTCAGAGCCAACAGATAAGACCGGGTCAATGCTTCTTGGAAGCAAGATGACGCATATGCGCGTGTTTGCTTGTGTGAGACCCTCACCACGGAGATAGCCAATGATATTATGAATCAGCCCACCGCCAAGGTGATGTGGGACACTTTGGCATCCACCTATGCTCAAGCGAAGAATGAGGCCAAGATTCTTCAACTATTGTTCGATATCTACAAGGCCAAGCAGAATGGGTGTCCTCTACATGTGTACTCTTGACTTTGTGGTATGTTCAACAAGCTTGCATATAGGAACTCCACGATGGTTGGAGTTTTCATGATTGGCCTTGATACAAAGTATGATGTAACATATACATAGCTTCTCTCCGGAACTACCGTATCTCTCATGGAGGAGGCCTATAGTCATTTCAGTCGGATCATCATGCCTTCTACGGTCATGGAAGGCCGTATCGATATCGTTTCGATATCGTATCGATACGATATGTCGACGATATATCGCCCATATCGACGAGCCTTTGTGAAGAAAATGCCTGGAAATCGGGATATATCGCCATATCAGTGCCCATATCGGTCCCATGTTGATATCGATATATCGGTGATATATCGCCGATATATCACGATATTTCCTTCCATGTCTACGGTCACTCATTCTCTCTCTTCAGCGAGGACCACTTCTCGTGGTCGAGGAGGGACGACATAGTTCAGAAGATGCACCCCTCGTGATAGAGACGGTGGATGTCAGCGTGGACCTTGCACCAACTGTCATTGGCCAGGACATGCAGAGGATACGTGCTACCAGAAGCCAATGTTCAGGAAGGCGGTATACGGTATTCAGTCTGAGGGGTCACTGCATAGAGAGTATGGTATGTAGGAAAGTATGCACGGAGTATGTTGTTTGCTATTTTTGTTACTAAAAATATAAATAAATTTTCAATAACATGTTCATATTCTCTAAATAGTATATCTCTTGATTATAGTAACAAAGAATGGAAGGTACAAGGAACAAAACTGTTGAGATAAAAAGTAATATAGAGTCAAATAAGCAAAAACATCAATTTAAAGGGTGTTAAGTTGGCTGTCCGAGTTTAGGTTATGGTTTTAAAAAATATTTATTCAAAAATCAGCTGAATAAACGGTCACATATACTGTTGAGATATTTTTTATCTCTTTATATGTTATCCTGTAATTTCCTATTTTCTTTGAATATCTATGTAATTTTGCCTAGAGATTTTCTCCTATATAAGAGAGCTTTAGGGTTACGAGTAATACAACTTTTCTTTCTCCCTTTCCACATGGTATTAGAGCGACGGTACTAGACCAGAGCCTATGCCTTAAATCCATGCCCCCATCGAAAGCCCTACGCGTCGGTGCATCCTCGCCCCAGTGTGTCACCTCGCCCGCACTCAACACGCATGTGCACATCCGCATCCTCGCCCCTACGCCCGAGCGCGCCTTCGTCTCTCGTGCCTTCGCGTGCCTGCGCGCACACGCGCTCCTGTGCGCATCTGTGCGCAGCACCGCGCTTAGTGAGCCTCCGCCTCCCGTGCCTTTATGTGCTTGCATGATCGCGTGCATCTGTACTCATGTGCCCCTGTGCGTACCTATGCGCATCTGCACGTGGCAGAGATCACTCGCGTCGGTGTCCCCACACGCCCGTGAACATCAACTCAAGCCCCTCGTTGGCTTTGGTCTGATCCTCGAGGGTGTTTCTTGATCGTCTAAAGACACCCTAGCCTTCCGAAGGAGTCTTCAGAGAATGGAAGTGGTTGTGGTATGAGTCTACACCCACAATCATCTTCCCATGTATCTGTGCAGACGCTCTTTGTCCAAGCTTGCAACCCCAGTTTTAGAGATTGTTGTCATCATGTCAGACAACAAAGCAGATGTTCCATCCCTGGGTGCCTTCAAAGGTCCAACACCCATTGTGAAGATGGATGGAACTAATTATGAACTGTGGGCCATGCAGTTCATGAGTCTAATGCAATGCAATGGCAAGAAGCACATCCTCACACTGTGGGAGCCGGTCGACAAAACTGGGGTTAACGCCTTATTGGAGGCAGATGATGTGTATGCGCGAGTTTGGCTTTCTGAAACGTTGTCCATTGAGATAGATAATAACATTTGGAGTCAACCCATGGCAAAGGCTATGTGGGATATTCTTGCCGCTACATATTCTCCGACGAAGAATGAGTCCTAGTTTCTGCAACTTCAGCACGATATTTTCACTTCGAAGCAGAGTGGTCGTCCTCTCCATACCATTTACACTTCGTTAAGGGGCATGTTTGAGAAATTATACGGTTACATTCCCTTGACTGCTACACCAGAGCAACTCAAGGCATACAGGTAGGGATGAGCATTGGGCTGGGCCGGCCCGACCCAAGCCCAAACGAACATTGGGTTGGGCTCAGGCCCAACATTTAGGCCCAAATTTTTTTTGGGACAGGCTCGAGCTTGGTTCGGCCCAGCCCGACCTGGCCCAAGGGCCCGGCCCGAAGAGGGCCCGAACCCTTCCCATATCCTACATGCCTCGAAACTCTCACCTATTGCATGCACACTCTGTTCATGTATCCCGTCTTCATACAATGTTTATTACTCAAGAAAATCAGGACTGGGACATATGAGTTGATGATCATAGTATTTCAATTCGGAGATAATTTTCCTTAATTAGTCTATGATTTAGATTCTATTGGTTATTCATGAATTTGTTAGTGTTTATTTTTCCATTATTATTTTGTTATTGAACATTTACTCAATATGGGCATTATGCCTATTTTTTAACATGCAGTGTCTGGTGCACCTGTTGTTGTTAGCTGTGTAAGTTTGGTTTACTCTTTCAATTTTTGTAATGAGAGATGTTTATGATATCTAACATTGAGTGCACTTGTATAAAATGAGAAATCATCTCCGGTAGAATTGAGTTTTACTTGTTTCACAATTATTATGACATGTTTTAAACAATTTCGGCTCTTCTAACTTGAATTGAGATTGACTTTAAACAAAAACTCAAAGTTAATAAGTTATAATGGGTGGAGATGGGACGGCCCGGTCCAAGCTCAACCCATAGGGATTGGGTCGGACCTGGGTTTGGGCCGAAGCAAAGAAAATTTTACAAGCCTAGGCTTGTCCCAAGACCCGAAGTTTTTAAAAGGGCTTGGGCCTAGGCTCTTCAAGGCTCGGCCCATGCTCATCCCTACATACAGGGATTCTGTGATGACAGGAGTCTTTCTAACGGCATTGGATCCTGAGTATGATGCAGCTAGAGCTCAGATTCTTACCGATGCCACTATACCTTCGATGGAGGAAGCATATTGCCGACTGAGCAGGCTCTCCATATCCTCTGGCAGTTCTACTGCATCTCAGACATCTTCAGTCATGGCAGGATCTCATGGCAGGGGAAGCACTACGCAGTTCCATGGTCGTGATGGCTATGGAAGAGGGGGAGGCAGCAGACCTCCTCGTCAGTCTTGCACTTATTGCCATATATCAGGTCATTCCGAGGACACATGTTATTCTAAACATGGTTTTCTTGCTTCAGCACGAGTGGCAGAACAGATCCAGTAGGGCAGCAGTTTGTTTGGCGCATCCGACCAGCGGTTTGATGAGTTGGTTACACGGCTTAGGGAGATTATGCCGTTTCCCGGGTCAACCAGCACACAATCAAGATCTTCGGAGGTAGCAGCCTCGACCACCACATCTACATCACGATATGCTTTTACTAGTTGTTACAGGGCAGATTTATCAGAATGGATCATGGATTCAGGAGCATCACATCACGTTTGTGGTGACAGAGGGCAATTCAGTACCTATAGCCCGACTCAGTTAAGTAGATCTGTGGTGATAGCTGATGGGACACATTCCCCCATTACTTGTCAGGGGGAGGTGCAATTAACCCCTGAAATACAGCTTCAGAATGTTCTTTACACTCTTGAATTCTCTTTGAACTTACTATCTATTAGTCAAATCTCCAAGGATTTGCATTGTCGTGCCATATTTGACCTCTCTGCTCTTGTATTTCAGAACATCCTAACGAGCAAGGAGGCCTATACAAACTGGTGCAATCTCCATATGTTGTTGCCTCCTCTCTTCGCACTGTATATGTCTCTCCATATATGTGGCACATTCGCTTTGGTCATCTTCCTCTGCAAAAGTTGTGTCATGTTCTTCCTCAGATTTCTCCTCGCTCTACTTTCCAATGTGAGGCCTGCCAGCTTGGGAAGCATCATAGGCCTACATTCCATAGTCATCAAGTTCAAAGTAGTCATGGTCTCTTTGAGTTGATTCATTTGGATATTTGGGGTCTCAGTCGTGTTCCTGATCTTCAGGGACATCGTTTTTGTCTTGTTGTTGTTGATGAGTTTTCTAGATTATCATGGGTCTTTCTGCTTAAGAACAAGTCTGGTGCTAGTCCTATCATTCAGTCTTTTATTAATGAAATAAGAATTGTTTTTTTTCTGCAGATGTCAAGTATATACGCTCTGATAATGCACTTGAATTCTGTAGTATACAACTTTCTCAATTTCTTAGATCTTATGGTATTGTTTTTTTTTGAAATCCTGAAACGAGGGGGATACACTCGTTAGTGCCCGTCCCAATTTTTATTCAAAAAACGAAGATAGAAGATCTTATGTTATTGTACATCAGACGTCGTGTGCTTACATCCCAAGGGAATGGAGTGGCTGAGAGGAAACATCACCATCTCTTGGATATCACCAGGACCCTTCTAATTCAGAATTGTGCTCCTCATTCCTACTGGGGAGACGCTTTTCTTAGTGCATGTTATTTGGTGAATCGTATGCGTTCATCGATTGTGGGGGAGAAGATTCTGTCCTCAAATGCGATTCCTGAGAAGGATCTTTTCTCTCTCACACCTTGTTTTTTTGGATATGTTGCTTTGTTCACCAGACGTCTCCAGGTCTTGATAAGCTCTCTCCTAGAGCAGTCAAGTGTGTTTTTGTTGGGTACTCTAAGACCCAAAAGGGGTATCGTTGTTTTGACCCTTCTCGACGAAGGTACTATGTTAGTACAGATGTCACCTTTTTTGAATCCAACATGTATTTTTCTTCTACAGGTGACAAGCTCATTCCGTCAGAACGTGGGGAGGAGGTTTATATGTCACTACCTCATGTCTCTCTTACTCCACCACCACCGCCACCACCATCACCTCCTCCACCACCACCGTCCCCACCTCCTGCCACATCTAATTTCTTTCTACAGGTTTACCAGCGCCGGCCTCGTGCTCATGTGCCTCCACCATCATCCAACACGCCTAAGGTATGAGTATTTGAGTTCCTATGATGGCACTGGTGATTTGAGTGTGCAGAATGTTGTTGATGCTCCTTCTGAGGATCTGGATGTCCCCATTGCTTTACGACGGAAGAGACGTGTATGTACATTGCATCCTCTTTCTTCTCATGTCTCTTTGGTGCGACTATCTAGCGATTTTCAAAGATTTGTGACTGCCTCGTCTGCAGTTCAGATACTAAGATCATACTATCTCGTGTATGTACATTGCATTCTCTTTTTGTTAAGAGAACTCATAGAGGTATTGTTGCTATTTTGGTGTATGGTGATGATATTGTTGTCACAGGTAGTGATAACGAAGGAATTCATGCAGCCAGGGATTTTCTTGGACAACAGTTCGTGACCAAGGATCTTGATAAGCTGAGGTATTTTCTTGGACTAGAATTTGGAAGAAATCAACAGGGAATGGTAATGGCACAAAGGAAGTACGTCATTGACCTCCTATCTGAGACGGGTATAACAGGTTGTAGACTAGCCACTACTCCAATGGATCCCAATGCTCGGCTATACGATGATGACTCTACAGAGGTAGTTAAGAGACAGTACAGAGAGTTGGTAGGGAAGCTATTGTATGTCACCATTACCAGGCCTGATATATCGTTTGCATTTAACAGAGTTAGCCAATTTATGGAGAAACCAAGGCAATCTCATATGGATGCAATCAACATGATTTTGAGGTATATCAAGTCTTCACCATGTGCAGGACTTCTTTTCAGGAAAGACACGACCCTGATAGTATAAGGTTGTGCGGATGCGGACTATGTTAGGTGTTCCAAGGACAGGAAGTCAACTTCAAGCTTCACTGTGTTTGTGGGAAGCTCTTTAGTTTCATGGAAGAGCAAGAAGCAGGCAGTTGTATCCAGATCCAGCGCAGAATCAGAATATAGGGCAATGGCCCAATGGAGCACAGAAATGATGTGGGTCAAGTCTGTCCTGACTGACCTAACTATGGAGGTGCATCTTCTTATGCAGTTAAAGTGTGATAACCAAGCTGTCTCATTTATAACAAACAATCCAGCCTTCCATGAAAGGACAAAGCACATTGAGGTTGACTGCCACTACACTCGTGATTTCATTCAAAAAGGGTTTATATTCACTTCTCATGTTGCTTTAGGCGATCAGGTTGTTGACATGTTCACCAAAGCCCTTGCAAAGGGACCATTTCACCATTGTTGTTCCAAGCTAAGCATGATAGGTATTTATGCTCCAGCTTGAGGGGGAGTTTTGACTACTATTTACCCATTACAGGACATGGGGAGGTGCATTTGATACCGTCCATGCTCCTTCAGAATGTTTTATATGCTCCTCACTTTCTGATGAATTTACTTTCCATTAGTCAGATTACTAAGGATCCGCATTGTCATGCCATTTTTGACTTGTCGTCTCCTGTGTTTCAAGACATGCTCACAAGCACTTGATTGGATGTAGCCGTGAGCAGTGAGGGCTCTACGTACTGGTCCAACCTCCTCATGCCGATGTTTCTACTATACCTACTAGACCAGTCTCACCATATCTGTGGCATCTTCATATTGGCAATCTTCATCTGCAGAAGTTGTGTCATGTTCTCTCAGATTTCCACGAGATCCTCCTTTCAGTGTGAGGTATGTCTGCTTGGGAAGCATCATCGTTCCTCCTTTCCATCCAGTCAGAGTTGGAGCAGTTCTCAGTTATTGGTCGTTGTCTATATTTTTTCTAGACTTTCACGGGTCTTTTTATTGAAGAATAAGTATGAGTCTGTATTTGTTATCAAATCGTTTATTCATGAGATAAAGAACATTTTTTTCTACCAATGTCAAATATCCTCGTTCTGATAATGCCTTAGAGTTCTGCACGTTATCGCTTTCTGACTTTCTTAGATCTATTGGCATTGTTCACCAGTCCTCATGTGTTCATACATCCCAGCAGAACGGTATTTCCAAGCGCGAACACCGTCCCTTGATGTGATCAGAACCTTGTTGATAGAGAGTCGTGCTCTTCATGCTTTATGGGGTGATGTTGTCCTCGATGCATGCTATCTTATGAACCACATGCCATCGTCTGTGTTGGGAGAAGATTCCTTTCTTGATTGTGTTTCCTGAGAAGGATCTTCTCTCCCTTACACGTGTTGTGTTCGGTTCTGTTGCACTTGTTCATGATTTCTCTCCAGGTCATGACAAGCTCTCTCATAGAAATGTCAAGTGTTTTTTTGTTGACTACTCTCGTACCCAGAAGGGGTACCGTTGCTTTAATCCGCTCAAGCGGAAATACTTTGTAAGTGTCGACGTTACTTTCTTTGAGTCTGTCATGTATTTTTCTCCTACAGGTGACAGACTAACTCCATCAGAATTTGATGATGAGATCTACATGCCTCCACCTCCTACTGGCATATCACCACCTCCCTCTACTCCTGCTCTACCATCACCACCACTACCTACACCTACTCATGCTTCTATACATGCTCCTGTAGCTCCACCTCCTACTGTGATTCAGTTTTTGTCACATGTGTTTACTCGCAGGTCTCACTCCGTTCCCCCTGCTCACAGGTCTTGCCCATCATCCATCACGCGTCAGGTATGTAATGAGCACATTGTTTTTACTAATAGCACTACTGAGATGTCTGTACAGCATGATTCCATACAGGATGAGCAGGTGCCCTCTCAAGAGGGGAACTTACAGGTTCGAGACTTATATGATCTTCATGTGTCGATTGCTCTACGAAAACAGAGACGTGCGCATGCTACTTATCCTCTTGCAGCCCATGTTTTATCTTAATGTTTTATCTTTTTCTCTGATTCCACATTCCTATTTTCCAACACATGTCTCCTTGTTATGCCTCCTGCAACACCATCTCTTTTGCAAGTAGGTTAGAATTCTTCGGATGCTCCTTCAGACTTACCACTTGGAATACGTAGATGTGTCATATCCTTTTCAATCGCCTGTAGCATGGAGCCAAAGTTCAAGTTGTGATTTTCTCTAAAAATCAGTCTTTTGCTGAGAATTCTCGTCTCTCCTTTTGAAATTAGAGAGCGCTTGGCCCAAGCGAGGAATTTTCCTAGAAGCGCCCTTTCCCAAACCCATGCTCTCTAACACAGGAGTAATATTTTATTAAAGGAAGCTAAACCGTTTGTTGTATGCTCAATTCGTAGGCCAATAAAATAGAATAATTTTTAGGTTTGATAGACCTTGTCATCAAAATATTGAGCATTATAGTAGAAACTTGTGGTCCACGTTGGTTGCAACGGGGGTTTGGGGAATTAGTTTTGTTGGAGAAACAGCATGTAAGCGCCTTATGTGTCTTTTTAGTATTATTTTTTTCAATTTTTTGAGACCAAAGAGGGGGGAACATGTTATGGTGTCCGTCCAAATATATTAAAAACATAGAGAAAAGGATTTGCAACAACCATGATACGAGGAGAGCCTTAACGTGGAAAATTACATTGGCAATGTAGAAACATTCGAAATTATAGATAACCTTATTTCTAGCTAACTAGATCGCCTAAAAGGGGAGGGAACAACTCTGATTTGGCATGGCTTTTTGCAGTATTAATAACATCCCAAATAGTATTAAGGATTTGTAAATTCATCCAATCAATGCCAAGCTCCCTCCAAATCATGATAGTCTTCTCACAATGAAAGAATAGATGCCTGTTAGTTTCATTCTCGCTGTCTCAAGGGCAAATGGGAGAAGTGTCCAAAAAGATCCGACTAAACCGATTCCTAGTCGAGATCCGCCTTCATCTCATCATCCACATAAAAAATACCAATACGACACGGTAATTTTAGCTCCCAAATAAGCTTGCAATCATGCAGGAGAGAGTCAGATTCCACAGTTGATGGTATATCTACCAACCCATACGCATGTTTCACCAAAAAATCTCCATCTCTCCAAATCCAATGGTCTTCACCTCCTACTGGACTTGTTAAATGGTTCAACGAGTCCAAAAGATGAAGGAAATCCTTTAGAAGCTTATCAGATAATCCCGTCCAAAAAGACGGTGTCCATCTACCTCAACACAACAGCCTAGAAATCGTGCTTCTCTATATGCTTCTATCACAAAAAAATGTGGGTATTGATTCGTTAGTAGATCACCACTTATCCAATAATTTGTCCAGAATACGAAGGATGAACTATCCCCAAGAATGTGGTGGAATAGTTATGTGAAATGCGACAACACAAAACGGATGCCTCGCTAGAAAAGCAATTGGTGAAAGGGTTGTGGCAAGCTTTCATGTGCTCTCATATCATAGATTTTGTGAATGAATATGCAACACAAGTCCTCACTCTTCCCCTAAATTCTGACAACCCATTTTTTAGAAGAAGTGCCCTGATCAAATTTTCCAGTCGAGTAACTCCCGACTCACCAGTCGATTTTGGGAGTGTTACCATCTCCCAATCTACTAAGTGTATTCATGATCTATCATGACTTGTCTTCCCCCAAAAAATCTCTTCATAAGCTGCTCTATACATCGGCGGATGCCAACTGGAGGGAGACATGCTAGCATGAAAAAGATAGGAATCGTCGCAAGCATGGACTTCAAAAGCACCAGATGTTTGCCACGAGAAAGGGTGGTTATTTTCCAACCCAGACAACTTCCATTCCATCTTATCAACTATGGGGAGCCAATTAGTGATTTGTAGCCTCCCACGAGTAAGGGGTAAACCAAGGTAGCGGATCGGTAGAGAACCACATATTGTACCCAACTCCTCCCCACATGCTAGTGCCTCATCTTTTGAATGGCCAAACGAAACTACGGTTGACTTGTCTTGATTAAGAATAAGTCCTGATAATTCGCCAAACAATTCTAGGATTGCAGCCTCCCTACCCCCTTCAATGAAAAATATGGTATCATCCGCATATTGGAGAAGAGGCACAGGAAAATCTCCCAAAAAGTAATTGTCTGTCACATCTTGATGAGTCACATGTCCCACCACACAAGCCAAGCCATATTATCAGCAGCGATAATAAATAGCATGGGTGTTAAAGGACAACCATGTCTGACTCCCCTCTGTGGCTGAAAATATCACCCCTCAAGTTGACCGTTGACAAGCGTTGAATAGGATGCAGTGGTTACGCATCTCTTCATCCAAGTAATCCATAAATTAGGGAAACCCCGTTTCGCCAAAACTGCTCGCAAAATACGCCAGTTTAAAGTGTCATATGCTTTGGAGAAATCCACCTTCCAAAACATGGCATTCACGTGATTATGATTGCGGCGGCCACCGATGGGCTGTCACCAATCTGTCTCTCGGGGACAAATGCCGACTATAACGGGGAGACGATATGGTCTAAATCCAAAGTTGATATGTTCGCCGAGCCTTTGCAATTACTAAATAAATAGCATTAGAGAGAAATAGGTCTGAAGTCATCCAAAGCAAAAAAATAAGGACCCTATTAATCCTATCAAAGACCGGAGTTCCATTGTGCAAACTCCTCTACAACTTCCACCACTTCTCTACTAATTGCACTCCAGAATTCTCGAAAGAAGAAGACGGGAAAACTGTCGGGATCTGCATTCAAGTTCGAGACCGCAGCTTTACCTCCATCATTGTAAAGCTATGAATCAGACAAGCAACTTTTTATTATTATTGGAATTGTATAGCTACTGGTCTCTACTACCCATCATTTTGAATTTACAAACAACTATTTTGGGTGCTCCTACGTTCGCAAATACACAAACTATTACCAAAATTCCGTTAAGTACTGACAAGGAATATAATGATGTGTACTAATTGTTAAAGTTTTATATCGACATCTTCAAATCACTTACTTTCTTTTTCCCGTCATTATCCCAACTTCATCCTCAATTAACAATTGCCTACTCATCCTTAATTGTCTCCTTTTTTTCGTACTAGCTGGCTCTTCTCTCTTTTGACTCTAATCATCAAATTAGATTATAGAAACTGTAATTATTAACTTACATTATGTTACTCTCTTCTTTGAACTTGAATTTAATGTTACTCTCTTCTTTTTGAATTTATTTGGATTGAAATATTGTTGACCATTCTTAAGAAGAAAATTACTGTTTGTCCGAGGATGTATTTATGTTATTTTTACATTCTATTATATGGTTTCTTTTTTTTCCTGAAGTCATGGCTTACTTATCTGTGGAGAAGAGCCACGTCCCATGGTGTAGAGGAGGATATTGCAGAGGAGCGGCTACAATTTTGGATTGGACGTTTGGGCCAGAAACCATCCTGGCATGATGTCATAGATGGTAAGTTAACTGCATATTTTTTTGTGTTGGCAGTTTTCAAAATTTTTGGTTCACACCCAGATAGAAAAAACTCACGAGGTGAGAATGCATCATACCTTTCCAATGAGGAAAGAATGTTGTTCCAATGTGTCAGAAAAGAAGCTATTGACCACTTCATTCTTGGGAGGCTAACCCTCTATTATTGACCATGGAGGTGCTCTGGAAAGAAAGCTAAAACAAAGTCAGACAAAATATTAACCTAACGTATAAGCAGATTCCGCCTTTGTTTGTGTGCTGATAGAAGAAAAGGAACCTCGATCTGTCTAACTAGACAGAAGCAGATCTCATCTATTAATTTGTTGCCCCGGTCTATAATCACGATCTAATGACTGATAGGTTGGTTAAACATTTTGACCTGCCAATCCCTTGTTTTGTGAATAAATTATAGTAAAAACGAATTGAGAAACGGCATAGATTTTTTGGTTCCATATCCGGAATAGGAGTGCTTTCAACCATTAGTTATTGGGATTTTGATACATAGTAACTGTGCCAATGAGAACAAGCACGTGGCACCTGGCTATGAAATAAATTATAATTCATTTTAATATGTTTTATTGGAAAGGTAATTGTAGAGAGTATTATTATGTTTTATGTACCTTTTCATAATTTTTTATTGCTCTCTGGACTACTATGTAATTTACCCATGAGGCCTCTCTCTATATAAGAGAGGCTAGGGTTCCCTTGCATAACATATTGCTCATTTCTTCCAACATGGTATCAGAGCCTCAACCCTAGGGCTCTCTACCCGCTGCTACCCCTCCCCCCCCACACGCCACCCCCTCTAGGGTCTCTCTTCGTGGGCACCTCTCCGCCGCCCACAGCCCTAGCAGCCCCAGCCGTCGGCCCCCAGCCCTAGCGGTACCTTAGTTGCCGTCGCCAGCCCGTAGGGGCGCCGCCCAGTGCGTAGGGGGTCGCAGCCTCACCTCCAGACCGTGCGCTAGCCGCCCACGCCTAGCTCTCTTTCTCCGGATCTATGGATTTGAGTGCGTAATGTCTACATACGCACTCGAATCCTATGCAGTTTGTGAATACATCTATCGTCTTGTCTACAAACCCTAGTTCTTCTCAAGTGGCGATATGTCAAAATCCAAGGTTGATATGCCCTCCATAGGCGCGTTTAAAGGTCCCGCGCCAATAGTCAAAATGGACAGGTCGAACTATGAGCCCTGGGCAATGCAGTTCATGAGTCTCATGAAGTCGAACGGTAAGAAGCACATTCTTACCGAGGATGAGCCCGCAGAGAAGACAGATATATGCCTCGTGGGAGACTGATGATTCATATGCCAAGGTTTGGCTGTCAGGTACACTGTGGATGGAGATTGCCAATGATGTCATCCATCAGCCCACTGCTAAGGCAATGTGGGATATTCTAGCTGCAACGTATTCACAAGTGCGGAATGAGACCAAGATGTTACAGCTTCAGCATGATATATTCACGATGAAGCAGAACGACAGACCACTTCACTCCTTGTACACGTCCCTGAGAGGGATGTTTGAGAAGCTATACAGTACCATTCCACTTACAGCAACCCATGAGCAGCAGAAGACGTTTCGGAACGCCATCATGGTGGACGTTCTACTTGCAGCCCTAGATCCTGAGTACAAGGCTGCCTGCTCTCAGATTTTCGCCGATGCAGTTATTCCTCCAATGGAGGATGTTTACCGGAGGCTCAGTCGCATATCAGTGTCTTCCAGCTCATCTACTCCACCCCCATCGGCGATGGCAGTATCGCGTGGGAGAGGTGGTCATGTTGGAAATGCGAGCCCACGGCGAGCCATTATGCAATAAATGTTATTGCACATATCATTCCCTGATCTGAAATGAAGAATGAATCATTTGTTTAATAGGTCCCTTAGTACAATTAGGGTTATGTACCATGGCCATCTTGATGATCATACAGCTATTGATTCAACTATTGAATCATAGAGGCTGGTGCTTGGATGAATATCTAAAGAGTTAGATTGAGGACTCATCAAGCACCGTCAAATGATTATTAAGAGATGATCTCCAGCCTGAGTAGGAGATGGCAATCCTATCTCTGAAGGCTGATATCTGACCGACCTCTTGATGCAGGTCCTCTGCATAGGAATAGAGATTCGGAGGTGTCAGATTACTTAGGTCAAAGAGTTGACTTAACGAGATCGAGATAACCAAAGTCCTATATCGTATGCTGTCATGATATAGGCACGTATCCTCTGACCGGAGACAGATGTGTTACTATATGTTTGAGTGTGTACATTTGGCAGACCAATAAGTTGATGACCTAATCAAGGTCTATACACCGGCGCGCTGGTGTGCATATAAGGGCATATGAGTAATACGATCTCTCAAAGGGATCATACAGGTTCAGTTACTGAACCGGAAGACATGAGCTCACTCATGAGATATTGGGAAGAATCAAATTCCATGCGCATGGTCGTCTCGCTTTGGAAGCTTGACTGAATTTGTAGTTTTGATATATACTTTTAGTATATGATCAAGATCTAGGTATGATATACGCTTTTGGAAAGTGTATGATCGATACCAACTCCCAATGATCGAATGAGGAACTTACTGATAAAACCATGAAGTAGACAGTATAAAGTTGATCCAATACTTCGAGTTTAGTCTGAGTCTTCCAGTATGCAGGATGTACAGGTATTGAGAATACCTGAGGGTGATTTGATCATAAACGATTGTATAACCATGACGCTTCCATTCCTAGGGAGTGATGAAACGGGTCTGGATTTTAGTGACTCCTCTCAGTAGAGAAGTGATCTGATCTTGGTCCAAGTGTTGGACATTGATCTGAATGTGATTCAGATACAATGAGAAGATTAGATTTACGGTCTTGATTTAATCAAGCATATATGGGAGGCCCGTGATCTAGATTTGAGATATGATCTCAATATCCATGTCACTATACGTGGAACAATACAATCGCCCTGTCCTTATCTCCAAGTATCTACGGAGAGATTGCATTATTCTTGAATGGTTCGAGAATAATTCCATGAGATCTAAGCAATGAAGAAATGATGATTAAATGTGATTTAATCATATTGATGTGTGAAGAAATTGTCCAATATAATTAAATGTGATTTAATTATTATGGATAAGAATAATGTGGATAGAAATATCCAATTATTCATAATATATTATAAATGTGATTTATAATGTATTAGAGAGAGCTAATTATAATTTATATGTGTTGATTAATTATTATGTGTATTGGATGCACATTGTGTAATTAATTAACAATGTAAATTATATGTTGTTTTGGGTTGTGAATATGATTCACAATTTTTTCATGGCAAGATTGCAATATTCTCAAATATAATTGTGAATTATTTTTGAAGAATAATAACCCAACAAATAAATAAAGAGATATTTCCATGGAGATATGCAATTTCATGAATAATAACCCAACAGGAGGTCTCTTCATTTAGAGACTCGATCAATCACGCTTCAAGAGGTATTGCATTATACTTGTTGTGGTTATAGATGAAACGATCTGAGAATGGTTCTCGGATCATGTGGTTTCATCGAATAAAATTTTTAAATTCCGCTGCACCGAACAACTAGTACGACTAGTCGTTCTTCATCGTATCCGATACGACGATCACGCTTCCGTGATGCGCTTAAGGATAATTTCCATATCCTTCAAGTGGTATCAGAGCCTTAGGTCGACGGTTTCGAATATGATTCAAAAAACCGAGGACGACTTGGGTTCGTTAAGGTCGCGAAAGTTTTCATTGCATTTGATTTCGCAGATCTGTTTAGTAAATAAATTCGGCACTGTTTAAACACGAATTTTATACTTGGATTTTGTTCCCCACTAAATAAGGAAACCATAGGATCTGAGTTTACGTAAATCGGATTTCGTATGCTCCAGATATGGTTGTTTTAATGAACGTGTATGCACTGTTGCGGGAACTGTAGATCTGAACGTGATTAAAATGTTAATTACTGTTTAGACTTGCCTCGAAATGCGTGTAACATCACTTGGGTTTTGTCCTAAATCAAATTAGCAATCTATGAAAATTGATTTTGTCTAATTTGGATTTAATATGATTGAGATATGCTAATTTTAGTAAGTAGAGGTCACTGCTGAAATTACAGTCCTAATCTAGAACCAAGTGATTGTCAATTAGTGAAATTAATTGTTAATTTCATGAAATAATCATGAAAAATATTTGTGAAATATTTGAAGATGATTATTTCCATAATTGACTTGGCCTCAACCAATTAATTGATTAGATTTGATCTAAATCTTAATTGGAAACACATTCATCAAACTTGATGTTTGATTGGTGATTGTCATTTAATCAATTGGTGAAATTAAATTGTTTAATTTCCTGGAATAATTGTACATAAATATTTATGAAATATTTGATGATAATTATTCCCTTTAATGACATTGCCTTAACCAATAATTGATTAGATGTGATCTAGATCACTAATTGGTTACATGACCTACATGATCAACATTCCAACAAACATGTTGCTTGAATAGGACTTGGGATTTGTTTAGCAAATCTCATTATAATGTTAATCAAAATTGTTTTGATTATTATTATATGGTATAATTTCGGTTGAAGAACCGATGATCATCTCAAATACAAAGTGATTTATTTTGCATTATCCTTTCCCGAGGTGGATATGGTGTCTAGTCGGAGAGCATTGGGGTTGCGGGTTGCAACGTATGTGGTCCGTCCCACTCTCGTCGGTACTGGCCATGACAGCGGGTAGGGTTAGTATAATGCTTAAGAAATCATGATGTATTTCTAATTATTAAAATTCGAAATAATACGTATTTGAGATAATACCATAATTCAAGTAATAATAAAATGTTTGTTGGACATTAATTGGATCATTAATTTAATATGATTAGATTAATTGGAATCCAATTAAAATAAAAAACACTCTATTATGAATAGAGATGTTATTTCCCTTGGAAGAATTAATCATAATGAATATGATTCATAGTGATTAATTAAAATTTGAATATGATATGGAGGATCACATAAGTGACATCCACGGTCTCCCGTCAAGGCAAAGGGTTCCGTCGCCAGGGATTGTATGTAGGAGACGCCTGTCCGAAGTGACAGCTCCTGTATACAAGCGCATCTGGATCGGGCTCTTTGCTTCTCGAAAGAGTAAGGCCGTATACGTAGTGACCCCAATATCGGATCCTCATATTATTGGGGCGATATTGGATTGCGTATAGCAAGTACTATTCCTGTTGACGGTTGGTTCAATTAACGACGGGTCAACGTCGCCTTAGGGGTGGTGGGCCCGGGTGTTAAAGACCGAATTGAGAAATGTAAGTTGGACTTGCAAAGCGGAATGTGTTCCCGCTTCTTTTTATCCGAGTTGCAGATTCTCATATTATTGGGATATAACAAAGATAAGGAAGGAGATCCCAGATCTTGTTGAGATATAATGGTAAGTATATCTCTTATATTGAAAGTGATTAAGGGAATGAACTTTCAGTGTTGGCAAGGCAAGACAACTTTGATATAAAAAATCCTAAATCAAAGTAAAATATATATATTTATATATTTATGCAAAATTTCTTATTTCAGATAATCCTTCATTAAAACCCACTCAATGATATACTCAATAGTAACCAGTGAAATATCTTGGATTGGACTCATGATCCAGATATTGTACTTGCAATTGAACACATAATGTATGTGATTGCAATATGCAAGTCTCCTCATACTGATGAGGAATGACAATTAAATAGATAATAGGACTACAACCCTAGGGTTTGTATGTCTCTATAGTCTTGATCTCATTGGATGTACTTTGGAAGTAACATGTCGATGATGATAGCAATTGTCAAATAATCCTTATAAAATCAATGAAGATATTCTGGCATACATATGTGCTCTTGACATTTATCATGAATGAGATGGTTCACTGCATCATGCAGAATGGTAGCTCTATAAGAGATGATGTATTCAAATTGTTTGAGTACCTACCTGAACCTTTGTTTTAAGAGTTTAAATGGATGTAGATGATGAGTGTCATCATTCTACTGTTTATACTCTAGTTATTCATGAAGCTTCATAATATTCATATTGTATGAATTTAATGAAGCATGTATAAATGTTGAAAAACTCTTACTTTGATTTTTTTTGAATTTAAAATAAGAGATCCTCTGTCTTGAGCAATGGTTGCTTATAGATAAAGGGAGCGCAGTGGAAGCATGGGTTGGACCCAAGAAAGAAGGAAAGTCAAAGAGTTGACTGGACTTCTGTGACTTCCATATGACATCCAAAGAGTTGGATGAATGCCAATACTGCAATAAGTTGATGTGTTGATAGTATGACTATCAAGTCTGTCTAGAATCCTTAGAGAAGGACTCGGATAGAGCATCAAAATTATCTACATAAATCAGTGTTGTCAAAGGCGTAAGGCGCTCTAAGGCGCTAGGAGTCCAAAACGCCTGAGGCGCTAGGCGCTTGATTAGGCGCTCGCCTGAGACAATCGAGGCGCTATATATATTACATATATTTATGTAAATATATTCTTATGTACCTATACATACATATATGTATGTATTTATATGTACATGCATGTATGTTTTCAAAAAAATATTTCACACATATACATACACACACCTAAATTACAATCTAATATCGATCCAATATACATGTAAGCGTATGTATATTTATTTGTATATGCATATATATGCGTACGTACGTATATATCATGTCTGCAATTATAGTACTTAAAACTAATATAAATGTAATGTGTAAATGGAACTTTGAACTAACATGTATAAATGTACTTGCATATGTAGAACTAAGGACTAACGTGTATGTGTATATGTAGAATTATAGAATTAAGGACTAACATGTATGTGTATATGAAGAATTAATTATTAACATGTATAAATTACATCTAATATCAATCCAATGTATATGTAAGTACATGTATATTTATATATGTAGTACTTAAAACTAATATAAATGTAACTTGTAAATAGAATTTAGAACTAACATGTATAAATGTATGTGTATATGTATAATTAAGGACTGACATGTATGTATTTATAAAGAATTAATTATTAACATGTATAAATTACATCTAATATCAATCCAATATATATGCAAGTACATGTATATTTATATATGTAGTACTTAAAACTAATATAAATGTAACTTGTAAATAGAATTTAGAACTAACATGTATAAATGTATGTGTATATGTATAATTAAGGACTAACATGTATGTGTTTATGCATAAATATTTATAAGTAAATGTATATTACATGTATATTTGTGTAGTGCATGTAAATACGTGTACATGTGTATACATGTACATGTGTACATATGTGTATGCATGGATATGCATGCATATACATATGCTTACATGTATGTGTATATGCCTATACATACATATATGAGTTTGTATGTATGTGTGTATTATGTTTTAAATTATAATACTTATAATTAATGTGCATGTGTAAATGTATGTGTGTATGTAGAGCTTAGTGTGTATATGTATGTGTATTTCAAGTGTATGTATAATTGACGCATGTATTTGTATGCATATATATATATGTATACTAACATGTCAAAATATTACTTAGAACTAATATTTATCCAACTTTAATTTTTAAAAAAGAAAAAAATACAAATAATTCAGCAAAAAGCCCCAGTTTTGCTTCAGGCGCTCGCCTCAAGCGCCTGGCGCCTTAGGCCAGGCGCTCGCCTAGGCAGCGCCTGAGGCAAAACGCCTCGCCTGAAGCAAGGCAAGGCGCCTAGGGCTCGCCTCGCCTCGCCTTAGCGCCTAGGCGAGCGCCTCGAGCGCCTTTGACAACACTGACATAAATCATTGAAATTGACTTTCTTATTTGATAAGATAGAGTCTAATAATTGTATCTCAATCTTCTGACAACACTTGCAATGGGTTGCATATGTTTTAGAAGACTGGAAAATCTGATCTTAAGGTTTATAGTTATCCACATGGATATTGATGCAATTGTTGCAACAATCTCTGTTGGATTGATAGACTTCATAATTTCAGCGGGAGAGCCCTTAGTCTTAGAGAATGTCTCTATGACCTAGACATTAGAATACACTCATTGTGTGTTTCTAAATGTTGGAAATAAACATGAATTCTGGAATGGACCTGTCATAAAGAGTTATGATGGAGATATTTCAGATAGTAATCTAAAATCTAGTGCACTCCACTAAATTAGAAAATTAATGAATGGTTCATTAACATTTCTAAATACTGAAATTAAACCTTAAGATCAATAGGAGGATGAAGATCATTTGACAATGATCTAGCATCAAGCCTTGGACATTTGTCTATTGATTTGATCAATAGACTAGTAAGAGATGAAACTTCAGAATGTCTAAAATTTCAAAACTTACATACTTATGAATATTGTATTCAAAGAAAAAATGTCCAATACACCCTTCTTCGGGAATGGTGTAAGATGCCAAGGTATTCAGGATCTCATACATATTGATGTATGTGGATCATCTATATCATAGTAAACATTGTGGATATGTGATATCTATTGATGATTGTGTATGATATGAGATTTCTTCTCTTCACCTAAGAAACCTTTGAAATGTTCAAAGATTTCATTAATTTTGGTTTAGAACCAAAGTTTGAAGGAAGATAAAATGAATTTGATCTAATCTAGGTAGCAAGTACCTACTAGATAAATTCGAAGAATACCTTATGGAGATATGAATATCATTTCTATCTCAATCCTCCTAACACACCTTAACTCAATAGAGTTATAGGTAGATACAATTGGATCATGTGTGACATGATCTTATCAATGTTGAATTTTAGCATAATTATCCCTTAGTTTACAGGTATATATGTGTAGTAGAGACTACAATGTATATCCTTAATAAGGTTCCATGTATGTTGGAATGAAGCACTGAGAGTGCTGCTTCATTAGAAAAATAAAGGATGGTATTGGATACCTACTTTATAACCTTGAGATTCTTAAAGTATCTCATCTCTGAGAATGTGATTCTTAGAGGTTGAGACTCTTGAGAATCAAGATAAAAATGAAGTGTAGGAACTCATTTAATCTTGAGAAGATAATGAGGCTCCTGAAATTGGAAACTAAAAGGACAATTAAAGATGAAACACTAATACATCTTCAAATGAGTTTGAGGATGGATTCCATGTGTTAGAGAATTCTGACAATGATCGAACTTCATGTGATGAAGCTTCTGAAAAACATAGCATGGAAAGATGGATAGCAATAAAAGTCTAATATAGACTTCATATACAAGTGTTGTATATGGACCCTCGAGGATCCACCTATATGGGTAATACCTATAAAGGTGTAAATGGATCTTCAAGAGAAAGGGAACCTGATAAGAAGGTAGAGACCTTCAAAGCACGGTTCGTAGCCATGAGCTACACACCGGAAGAGAAGACATTGCTTGCAATGAGACTTGCTCTTCGGTGACCATGCTTAAAATCGTCATATTATTGCTAACCTTAGCTACACAACTTGACCATTGCATCTTCAAGATGTAAGTCAATATTGCATTCCTCTACGAATACCTCTCTGAGGATATACACATGAAGTAGCCCCAGGGCTTCATGGTTGAGGAAAGCAAGATGTGCAAGCTAAGGAATCCATCTAAGGACTCAAATAAACTTCTTGAAGTTGGACCATAAGATTTGATGAAATTATAAGTGTTATGATTTCAGATAGAATCTTGATGAGCCATGTGAAGCTTAGTGGGAGTACCTTTGTATTCATCGTGCTAAATGTAGATGATATCCTAATCATTTGGAATGATATAAAGGATAATAATAAGTATTTTATAGACTGGCTATTCCATATCTTGAAATATGATTTCAAAGATACCTCTTAGATCTTAGTTCTGAAGTTGTTCAGAAGCAAAGAGAAGAGGATATTGGGACTGTCACATTTATAGTACACCTTGGACATATTCTATTCTTAGAAATTCCAAGAAAGGCTTCCATCCCTTGAGATATGGTACTGACCTATCTAAAGGGATAACACCTCAAAGAGTTGAGGAAGTGAATGCTGGAACTACTTGCCCTTGGGCATCAGTTCTGAGAAGTCAGGTGTATGCTAGATGTGTACAAAAGCCAGGTAGCTGCCATGCAGTGGGAGTAGTAAACTGTTACTAATCCTACTATAGAAATAAACACTTGGTTGCAGTAATAACAAAATCTTCATAGATGACAAGATTTTTGAGATAGTGATCTCAAAGTCTTATCTTCAAAAGCTTAAGACTTTATAGATAGAGATCTAAAAGGTCTTAACTGTGGATACCTTAAGAGATAGTGATCTCCAAGAATAAAGGCATTCTGATAAGGATTATGAAAATGCTGGTTATGATAATTGTTAAGCTGTAGTGTCAAGGACACTATAACTAACAAGATTGAGTATTAGTTGCATAAGATGCAACATTCGCATTAGATGCGAGCACTGTTACTGGGGATATGCAAGTGCCGTAAAAGGACTTGGCGTAGTCTCGCAGGAACAGAGTGACTGATCAGCTTATCTAGCTATTTTCCAAATAGCCTATGATTGTCACATGAGTGCGGGTTTAAATGATTAGCCCATTAATGGCTCTTTGGGCTAGTGGGAGATTGTTGGAAATGCGAGCCCACGGCGAGCCATTATGCAATAAATGTTATTGCATATATCATTCCCTGATCTGAAATGAAGAATGAGTAATTTGTATAATAGGTCCCTTAGTGCAATTAGGGTTATGTACCATGGCCATCTTGATGATCATACAGCTTTTGATTCAACTATTGAATCATAGAGGCTGGTGCTTGGATGAATATCTAAAGAGTTAGATTGAGGAGTCATCAAGCACCGTCAAATGATTATTAAGAGATGATCTCCAGCCTGAGTAGGAGATGGCAATCCTATCTCTGAAGGCCGATATCTGACCGACCTCTTGATGCAGGTCCTCTGCATAGGAATAGAGATTCGGAGGTGTCAGATTACTTAGGTCAAAGAGTTGACTTAACGAGATCGAGATAACCAAAGTCCTATATCGTATGTTGTCATGATATAGGCACGCATCCTCTGATCGGAGACAGATGTGTTACTATATGTCTGAGTGTGTACATTTGGCAGACCAATAGGTTGATGACCTAATCAAGGTCTATACACCGGCGCGCTGGTGTGCATATAAGGGCATATGAGTAATACGATCTCTCAAAGGGATCATACAGGTTCAGTTACTGAACCGGAAGACATGAGCTCACTCATGAGATATTGGGAAGAATCAAATTCCATGCGCATGGTCGTCTCGCTTTGGAAGCTTGACTGAATTTGTAGGTTTGATATATACTTTTAGTATATGATCAAGATTTAGGTATGATATACGCTTTTGGAAAGTGTATGATCGATACCAACTCCCAATGATCGAATGAGAAACTTACTGATAAAACCATGAAGTAGACAGTATAAAGTTGATCCAATACTTCGGGTTTAGTCTGAGTCTTCCAGTATGCAGGATGTACAGATATTGGGAATACCTGAGGGTGATTTGATTATAAACGATTGTATAACCATGACGCTTCCATTCCTAGGGAGTGATGAAACGGGTCTGGATTTTAGTGACTCCTCTCTGTAGAGAAGTGATCTGATCTTGGTCCAAGTGTTGGACATTGATCTGAATGTGATTCAGATACAATGAGAAGATTAGATTTACGGTCTTGATTTAATCAAGCATCTATGGGAGGCCCGCGATCTAGATTTGAGATATGATCTCAATATCCATGTCACTATACGTGGAACAATACAATCGCCCTGTCCTTATCTCCAAGTATCTGCGGAGAGATTGCATTATTCTTGAATGGTTCGAGAATAATTCCATGAGATCTAAGCAATGAAGAAATGATGATTAAATGTGATTTAATCATATTGATGTGTGAAGAAATTATCCAATATAATTAAATGTGATTTAATTATTATGGATAAGAATAATGTGGATAGAAATATCCAATTATTCATAATATATTATAAATGTAATTTATAATGTATTAGAGAGAGCTAATTATAATTTATATGTGTTGATTAATTATTATGTGTATTGGATACACATTGTGTAATTAATTAACAATGTAAATTATATGTTGTTTTGGGTTGTGAATATGATTCACAATTTTTCCATGGCAAGATTGCAATATTCTCAAATATAATTGTGAATTATTTTTGAAGAATAATAACCCAACAAATAAATAAAGAGATATTTCCATGGAGATATGTAATCTCATGAAATTCATGAGATTGCTCTCCCCATGGAAATAAGTGGGCGGCACATCATTCCTATAAGGAATGTGTGGCCGTCCACATGGAAGGTATATGGAGATGGAATCTCCATGTATCTTCTCTCCTTATTTGTTATTTTAATTTAGGACTAATTTATATTTGATTTTGTCAAATATATTTTAACCTAAATTTGTTGGTTTTACCAACAACAATCTTGACCATTGGATTAACATAAATCAATCTCACCCATTGATTTTATGTGTCCCATGGATTGAGATCCATGGATCCAAAAACCCTATAAATAGAGAGGCACACCATGATCTCTCTTTACATGTGATATTGAGGCTCTCTCTCTTTCTTCTCTACACACGTCAGCTCTCTCTCTCTCTATTGTTGGTGGCCGACCACCATGCCATAGAGGAGACAACCGTCGACGCCCTCGCCACCGCGCCGCCGCTTCGACGTTCTTCGGTTCTCCGTCTTCTTGGTGTGCTACGCCCACGAAGGAGACGTTCGATCTCGTGTGACGAGATCAGGAGCAACCATGCTTGGATCATCTTCTTGGATTGCGAGGACAACGCGGTTCATCCCCGCGCTCGCAAGCGGTCTCGCCGACGATCGGACTTGAGACAGGAGGTCTCTTCCTTTAGAGACTTGATCAATCACGCTTCAAGAGGTATTGCATTATACTTGTTGTGGTTATAGATGAAACGATCTGAGAATGGTTCTCGGATCATGTGGTTTCATCGAATAAAATTTTTAAATTCCGCTGCACCGAACAACTAGTACGACTAGTCGTTCTTCGTCGTATCTGATACGACGATCACGCTTCCGTGATGCGCTTAAGGATAATTTCCATATCCTTCAGGTCAGTCTTCTGGTCATGGACGTGGACGTGGAGGTGGTAGGGGTGGTCGTTTTCATCACCCTTGCTCATACTGTCACCGCACAGGCCACTCGGAGGATACATGCTACTCTAAGCATGGGTTCCCAGCATCGGCGCGTGTAGCGGAGCATGTTCTGCCCTAGTCAGCATCCACTACAGACAACCGTTTTGAGGAGCTTGTGGCACGTCTACGTGATATTATGCCACCATCCTCTGTAGATTCTTCTGATGGACCTTCTGATGTTGCTGCCTCTGCCTCTGTCAGTTCCTCTGCTATCGCTAGTACCTCAGGTAGTGCTACTGCATTTACGTCCTGTCATGATATATCTGATTGGATTATAGATTCTGGTGCTACACATCACATCTGCCGAGATTGAGAGAGACTTGAGTCCTACAGGGACATTCCCCATGGTCGTTCAGTACAGATCGCAGATGGTACCCATTCCCCCCTTATTGGACAGGAGGAGGTCGTTCTATCTTCTTCCATGCATCTACAGAATGTTCTGCATGCTCTCGAGTTCTCCATGAATCTGTTGTCTATTAGTCAGATTACAAAGGATTTGCACTGTCATGCCATATTTGACCCCTCTTCTCTTATTTTTCAGGACATACTAACGGGCAAGGTGATTGGTTGTGGCTCTGAGTAAAATGATCTATATTGGCTGGTCCGGAATTCTTATGTTGTCGCCTCTTCTTATTCCGCCGGACCAGTATATCCGTACATCTGGCATCTTCGCTTTGGTCATCTCCTGCTCCAGAAAATGCGACGCCTCAGATATCTCCCAGTTCTTCTTTTCGTTGTGAAGCATGTCAATTGGGAAAGCATCATAGGTCCAGCTTCCCTGGTCGTCAGAGTTGGAGCAGTTGCTCCTCGTTCGAGTTGTTTCATATTGATATTTGGGGGTCCTAGTCGTGTTCCCGATCATCAGGGACACATGTTTTATCTAGTTGTCGTGGATGATTTCTCTCGTGTATCTTGGGTCTTTCTTTTAAAGAATAAATCTGAAGCAGGAGATGTGATTAAAAATTTGATTAATGAAGTGCAGAATGTCTTTTCCTCTACTGTCAAATATGTTCATGCAGATAATGCTCTTGAATTTTGCACACGATCTCTCTCTCAGTTTCTCTCGTCAAAGGGCATTATTCATCAAACTACTTGTGCCTACACATCTCAGCAGAATGGAGTGGCAGAAAGAAAGCATCATCATCTTCTTGACATTACTTGAACCCTTCTTATTCAGAGTTGTGCTCCTCTCTCTTTCTGGGGGGATGTTCTTACAGCTTGTTACCTGGTCAATCGTATGTCGTCATCTGTCCTAGGTGAGAAAATTCCTATGTCTATCCTTTTTCCTGATAAGGAATTATTCTCACTTACTCCTCGTGTCTTCGGTACTGTTGCATTTGTTCATCTTCTCACTCCAGGACTTGACTAACTCTCTCCTAGAGCGGTCAAGTGTGTCTTTGTCGGTTATTCTCGGACTCAGAAGGGCTATAGTTGTTATGACCCCATAAACAAGAAATACTTTGTCAGTGTTGATGTCACGTTCTATGAGTCTGTTATGTACTTCTCTCCTACAGGTGACAGGCTGGTACCATCCACTACCAATGATGATGTCTATGTCCCTCCACCTCCTAGGTGGGGTTCACCGGAGTCTACTCCTGCACCAGTTACTACGCCCACTTCACCACCATCACCTCCACCACTACCACCTCCACATCCTCCTATTCCACCTTTACCAAAATTTTATACATGTCGGTCAGGTCCTGCTCAGGCTACACGTCCAACATCCATCACGCCTCAGGTATGTTCTGATGACATTACTACTGACAGGTCAGATATGGTACATGTGCAAGATTCTTCATTGCAGGAGGAGACTACACCGTCCAGTACACTGGACGATGACCGGGATATTCCTATTGCTATCCTGAAGCAAAAGAGGACGTGTGCATCTTATCCCTTTGCTTCTCAGGTATCTTTTCATCGCCTCACAGGTGATTTTCATAGATTTGCTATAGCTTTGTCGTCTGTAGAGATACCACGGACCTATCAGGACGCTATGCAGATTGATGTCTGGCGAATGGCTATGGAAGAAGGATGCGGGCATTACAGTCTCGTGGCACATGGAGCTTGGTTACTCCTCCTCTTGATGCATCTATCGTTAGCTGTAAATGGGTATCACAGTTAAATACCATGCAGATGGCAGTCTAGATCGATACAAGGCTCGGTTGGTGGCTCGAGGTTTCACACAAACCTATGGTGTGGATTATATGGATACATTTTCTCCGGTGGCTCGTCATTCTACCCTTCGGATACTCCTTTCAGTTGCAGTGGTACGTTACTGGACTATATACCAGCTTGATGTCAAGAATGCATTCTTGTATGGTGATCTGCAGGAGGAAGTCTACATGCAGCAGCCACCTAGGTTTACTGCTGAGGGGGAGAAGCATATGGTCTGTAGACTTCACAAGGCAATTTATGGCCTTAAACAGAGCCCAAGGGCGTGGTTTCAGAAACTTTCTCATCTGATTGAACGATAGGGGTTCAAGAGATCGAATGCAGACCACTCATTGTTTATTCAGAAGTCTTCTACAGGTACGGTTGTCATCATGGTCTATGTTGATGATATCCTTGTTACAGGAGATGATGTTCAGGGAATAGAGAGGGCAAAAGCATTCCTAGGTCATCAGTTCGTCATGAAGGATCTTGGAACCCTAAGATACTTTCTGGGGTTGGAATTTGCCAGGAATGCACAGGGTCTAGTGATGACCTAAAGGAAGTATATTTCATATTTCTTAATTGAAACAGGCATGGCTGAATGCAAACCATCAAGTATTCCCATGGATCCAAGCATGAAGCTATATGATGATGACATTGTTGAAGTAGACAAGAGGAGATATAGAGAAATGGTGGGTAAGCTCCTTTATATTGCCATAACTCGACCTGATATTGCCTTTGCAGTAAGCCGGGTGAGTTAGTTTATGGAGCAACCAAGACATGTTCATATGGATGCCATACACATGAAACTGAGGTATCTAAAGTCCTCTCCAGATTCAGGGTTGCTATTCCAAAAGGGCACAGATCTATCTATTTCAGCATGTGCAGATGTCGATTATGCAGGATGCCTTAAGGATAGAAAGTCAACCTCAGGATATGCCGTTTTTGTTGGGAGCTCTTTGGTCTCTTGGAAAAGCAAGAAGCAAACCGTTGTGGCAAGGTCCAGTGCAGAATCCGAATACAGTGCCATGGCGCAAGCAAGCACGGAGATGATGTGGGTCCGATCTGTACTAGAGGATCTACATGTAGCCGTACCCTTACCTATGTAGCTTCAGTGTGACAATCAGGCAGCATTGTTTATTGCTAACAATCCAGCATTCCATGAGAGAACAAAGCATATATAAGTCGACTGCCACTACACTAGAGACTTGATTCAGAGAGGCTTGATATCTACATCTCATGTGAGATCAGGGGATCAGACTGCTGACATCCTCACCAAGCCGTTGCTTAGAGGATCCTTCCAGAAATGTTCTTCCAAGCTGAGCATGATCGACATCTATGCTCCACCTTGAGGGGGAGTGTAGAGAGTATTATTATGTTTTATGTACCTTTTCATAATTTCTTATTGCTCTCTGGACTAATATGTAATTTACCCATGAGGCCTCTCTCTATATAAGAGAGGCTAGGGTTCCCTTGAGTAACATATTGCTCATTTCTTCCAACAGTAATGATAGAGATGATTATATCATGAAGAATACAAAAGATTATTGTGATGCAACATGATTTGTGATAGCATAAAGCTATTTGACAGTCTACTACACATCTCCTTTTGTTATTTTTCCCTCTAAGGTTCCTCCTCTGTATAAAGGAGCTTTATGGCCTTTGAATAAACAAGTCATTTATTTCTTTCTGTATGGTATCTGTTGGGATATTTTTACATTCCATGTATCTTTCCAGTTATTTTATTTTTTTGTCTATCCTATGTAATTTACCCATATACCTCTTCCATATATAAGAGAGTCTAGGGTTACAAGAAATAAACATCTCTTCTTTTTCTCCCAACATGGTATCAGAGCGGTGGTCTTAGACCGGAGCTCTCGTACCCAAAACCCTAACCAAACCTCTTGCCCCCCACCTCCGTGCGTCGCCGGTCCCTTCCCCGTGTGTCGCTCGCCGCCTACGCGTGTCGCACGCCACCCACGTGCGTTGCATGCTGCCCGCACGCGCGCAGTCCACGTGTGTCGCCCCCGCGTGCTGCCCCCCGCACCGTCATGCGCTCCTCTGTGTGCACCTTCACGCGCATCACCTAGCGCGTTCTCGCACCGCCCAGAGCGGTCCCGCGCCACCTGTGTGCACAGTTCTTCGCGCGCGGTTTCTCCGTATGTTGAGCCTTCACGCACCGACGTCGTTTGCTTCATTTCATTGATGGATTTGGGGGCATAAGTCTACATATGCACCCAAATCCACGTATGTTTGTGTAAACATTCACTTGTTCGTCTACAAAGCCCTAGTCCTCTACATCGGGTAAGATGTCTAAGAACAAGGTTGATGTACCCGCCACAGGTGCATTCAGAGGTCCAGCGCCTATCGTCAAAATGGACGAGACAAATTATGAGCTCTGGGCTATGCAGTTCATGAGCCATATGAAGTCAAATGGTAAGAAATACATTCTTATCGAGGAGGAACCGGTGGAGAAGACTAGGGTAAACGCCTCATGGGAGGCGGACGACGCATATGCCAAAGTTTGGCTTTCAGAAACATTGACGATTGAGATCGCCAATGATGTGTTACATTAGCCTACCGCTAAGACGATGTGGGATATCCTTGCGGTAACATATTCTCAAGCGAGGAACGAGATGAAGATCCTCCAACTTCAGCATGATATATTCACTATCAAGCAGAACGGACGTCCTCTGCATTCACTGTATACATCCTTGCATGGGATGTTTGAGAAGCTTCACAGTTTCATGCATCTAACGACAACTCCAGAGCAACAGAAGACATATAGGAGTGCTACCATGGTAGGGGTATTCCTCGCAGTCCTTGACTCTGAATATGATGCTGCTCGCTCTCAGATTCTAGTAGATGCCACTATTCCTCCCATGGAGGAAGCGTTTTGCAGGCTCAGTAGGATTAGTATTCCTTCTACAACCTTCAGTCAGACTTCCTTGGCCATGGAAGCCTATCCAGGAAGAGGAGGCTATTCTACCTTCCGTGAGCGTGGACCTCGTCGTAGAGGTCGTGCTTGTCAGCCCTGTACTTTCTGTCACCTCCCAAGTCACACCGAGGAGACATGTTATTCTAAACATGGGTTCCCGGCATCAGCCCGTGTTACAGAGCAAATTGAGTCTCCTGCTGCTTCTACTCTAGATCAGGGGTTTGATCACCTTGTTGCTAGACTGAGGGATATTATACCCCCTTCCGTTTCACCATCCTCAGGAGATCACTCAGATGTGGCAGCCTCAACATGTGCCAGTACCTCTACTACAGCCAGCACCTCAGGTACTTATGCCTTTACATCTTGTCATGGATCTGACAGTAGAAAGTGAATTATGGACTCCGGTGCTACACATCATCTATGTGGAGACAGACACCAGCTTCCGTCATATAGACTGGTTACGCCAGGGAGAACAGTTGTGATAGCTGATGGGACTCATTCCTCGATCACAGGACAGGGAGAGATCACTTTGACACCTTCGATGCGTTTGCAGAATGTGCTACATGCTCCAGATTTCTCTATGTATTTACTTTCTATTAGTCAGATTACAATGGATTTGCACCGTCGAGCTATTTTTGACCCATCTTCTCTTGTTTTTCAGTACATTCTTATGGGCAAAGTGATTGGGTGTCGCCGTGAGCATGGTGGTCTCTATGGACTGGTTCAGACTCCATATGCAGGCTTCTCTTCTCATTCATCTGGATCAGTCTCTCTGTTCACTTGGCACCTCCGGTTTGGTCATCTCCCTCTTCAGAAGATGTGTCATATGCTACCGCAGATTTCACCTAGTTCTTCCTTTCAGTACGAAGTTTGTTAGTTGGGAAAGCATCATAGGTCTGCATTTCCCAGTCGTCAGAATCGGAGCAGTAGCTCCCTTTTTGAGTTATTTGATGTTGACATATGGGGTCTAAGTTGTGCGCCTGATCACCAGAGACAGACTTTATCTTATAGCTGTGGATGATTTTTCACAATTATCATGGGTATTTCTTTTGAAAAATAAAGCTGAAGTAGGGGATGTGATCAAAACCTTTATTATTGAAGTGCAAAATGTTTTCTCTACATTTGTGAAGTTTGCATGAACTGATAATGCATTGGAATTTTGTACTCGTGACCTATCTCGTTTCCTTTCATCTAGAAGGATTATTCATCAAACATCATGTCCTTACACTTCTCAGCAAAATGGTGTTGCTGAAAGGAAGCATCGTCATCTTCTTGATGTCACTTGAAGTCTCCTCATTCATAGTCGTGCACCACATTCGTTTTGGGGTGATGCAGTTCTCACAGCATGCTATTTGGTGAATCGTATGCCGTCATCTGTTCTGGATGAAAAAATTCCTTTCTCCATGGCTTTTCCTGAGGAGTTATTCTCACTCACTCCTCGTATGTTTGAATCTGTTGCTTTTGTTTACTAGTTGACTCTCGGTCTTGACAAGCTTGCTCTTAGAGCTGTTAATATGTGTTTGTTGGATACTCCAGGACTTGGAAGGGATATGGTGTTATGATCCTCTGTCCAGAAAATACTATATCTGTGCTGATGTCACATTTTGAGTCTGTAATGTACTTTTCTCCTACATGTGATAGGTTGGCTTCATCGAACTCAGATGATGAAGTCTACATGCCATCTCCTCATGTGTATGTTGTACCACCTCCACCAACTCCACCTCTACCACCACCATCTCCACCCCCTCCTACTACCCAGTCACATGCGCCACTTGTTCCATCTCTACCTAACTTCTACACTCGTCGGTCTGCTTTCGCTCATGGTCAATGCCCATCTTCTACGAAGCCCCAGGTTTGTTTTGATAACATAGCTTCTAATGATGGGTCTGGAGATGTATCTGTGCAGGAATCATTGCAGGAAATTAACACACAGATGGAGAATGTTCCTTCAGACTTGGAACTTCCTATTGCAATCCGAAAGCAGAAGAGATCTTGTGCTTCCTACCCCCTGGCTTCTCTGGTCTCCTTTATTGTCTAATAGGGGATTTTCAGAAATTTGCAGAGGCTCTATCTATCGTGAAAATTCCACAGAATTATGAAAAGGAATTGAAAGATAGTCGTTGGCACTTGGCTATAGAGGAGGAGATGGTTGTGCTACAGTCACATGGTATGTGGAGTCTGATTTTTGCTCCAGTTGGCACGTCCGTTGTGTGATGCAAATGGGTGTTCACTGTGAAACACCTTGCGGATGGCAGTGTGCATCGCTTTAAGGAGAGACTTGTGGCACGTGGGTTTACCCAGACATATGGGGTGGACTATCAGGATAATTTTTCTCCAGTGGTCGGGCATTCTACTCTATGTATTCTTCTTTCTGTTGTTGTGACACGAGATTGGCCCATGTATCGGCTTGGTGTGAAGAATGCCTTCCTTTATGGTGATCTACAGGATGAGGTCTACATGCAGCAGCCACCTAGGTTTGTTGTTGAGGGGGAGTGTCAGAAGGTGTGCAGGTTACACAAGGCTATTTATGGCCTTAAGCAGAGTCCAAGAGCATGGTTCCAGAAGCTCTCGGACTTGATAAAGCAATATGGGTTTGTGCGATCGACTATTGATCACTCCTTGTTTGTACAGAAGA
Organism: Ottelia alismoides; assembly: GCA_037367405.1. NCBI lineage: Eukaryota > Viridiplantae > Streptophyta > Magnoliopsida > Alismatales > Hydrocharitaceae > Ottelia > Ottelia alismoides. The sequence goes on from JAZKJV010000876.1 coordinate 656,975, forward strand.
CCCAGCGAGGTACTATTATTATTCTTGTGTACGTTGATGACATTATTATTACAGGGGATGACGAGCAGGGCATTCAGGGCACCAAGGACTTCCTAGGTCAGCAGTTTGTGACCAAGGATCTTGGATATCTACGTTACTTCCTTGGGTTGGAGTTTGCAAGGAACCAGCGAGGTCTTGTGATGACCCAGAGGAAATATGTTGCAGATCTTCTTTCAGAGACTAGCATGGCATATTGCATATCTGCCACTACTCCCATTGATCCAAACATGAAGCTATATGATGATGACAATAAAGAGGTCGACAAGAGGAGATACATGAAGCTTGTTGGCAAGCTACTATATGTGACCATCACCAAGCCCGACATATCCTTTGTTGTGAGCAAAGTCAGTCAGTTTATGGAGCAGTCCAGGCAGGCACATATAGATGTAGTCCATATGATTCTAAGATACTTGAAGACTTCACCTGGTACGAGACTTCTTTTCAGTAGCGGCACATCTCTCTCAGTTATTACATGTGCATATGCAGATTATGTTGGATGTCCGAAAGATAGAAAGTCTACCTCGGTTTTTATGTTTATAGGCAGTTCACTGGTTTCATGGAAGAGCAAGAGGCAGACTGTGGTTGCTAGATTGAGTGCTAAGTCGGAATACAGGGCTATGGCACAAGCTACCACGGAGATGATGAAGGATATTGAGAATCCTTAAGCGCATCACGGAAGCATGTCGATCGCATCGTATGCAATCAGAGCAACTAGTCGTACTAGATGCTAGATGCGGCGGAAATTAAAATTTTTAAAACTAAAGATGAAACCACATGATCACGAGAACACTTCTCGGATCGTTTCATCAAGCCACAAGTATAAGCAATACCTCTTGGAGCGTGGTTGTGATCGCAAGATCCCAAAGTAGAGATCCTCCTGTCTCAAGTCCGATCCACGAAGAACGCACTTGCGAGCACGATGATGAGTCGCGTTCCTCCCGCAATCCTCGATGAAGATCCAAGCGATGGCTCCCCTGATTTCGTCAGACGAAATCCGTCGTCTTAATTTAGAGTAAGCAACTCCAAAGAAGAAGGAGATCCTCGAGTCGTCGAAGGCGAAGCCGAGAGTATCTCCTTTCTCAACACAAGATGGACGGCCATCTTTTGGAGGAGAGAAAGAGAGAGGGCGAGAATATGAGAGAGAGAGAGAGTTGTAACCTTGTACAACTCTTAATCATGTGCCTTGGAAGGCTAGGCTAGCCTCCTTTTATACTAGTTTGGGATCCAATGGATCTCAATCCATGGGACACATAGATCCAACGGCCATGCTTGGTCTATGTTATAATCAATGGCTATAGTTTTTTTAGGTTAAAACCAACAACATTTATTTATAATTAAATTAAATATATGTTGCAACATTATCAACACATTTTTAATTTAACATAAATAAATTAGTTAAGAGATTAATCAAGATAATAAAATGGAGATAATTTTTCCTCCTAAAATTGGAGCGTCACCCGTGACTTTTTCATGGGTGACGCCACCTCATCAAGGTGGCTTTTATCTCCTTTTTATTATGCCATATTATCTCTTAATATTATGTAATAACCATTATCACATAATTATTCACAAAATTAATTCCAAATTAATTTGTGAATATTTCAATCATGCCATTGAAAATATGTGAATCACATTCACAACCCAAACTAATTTGTAAATTACATTTCCAATTAATTAATCAATGTGAATCCAATCCACATTATTAATTAACAAATGTTATTTACATAAATTCTCTCTCTTTAATATATGTATATTATAAATCATATTTATAATACACAAATATTATGGATAGTATTATCCACATTCTCTAATCCTTGATAATTAAATCTCATTTAATTATCTTGGATAATAATTCTCACAATATGAATCTCATTCATATTATGCTTGATAATTAAATCTTATTTAATCATCAAGACTTTCTTGCTTGGATATGAAGTTCATCAAATGAATTATTCTTGAACCCCTTCAAGAATAATGTGCTTTCTCCGCAGATACTTGGAGATAAGGACAGGGCGATTGTATTGTTCCACGTATAGTGACTTGGATGTTGAGATCTCAAATCCAGATCTTACGGACCTTCCACAGATGCTTGAGTAAATCAAGACCGCAAATATAATCTTCTCATTGAATCTGAATCTCATTCAGACCAATGTCCAACACTTGGACTAAGATCAGATTGCTTCTCTACTGGAAGGAGTCACTAAAATCCAGACCTGTTTCATCACTCCCTCGGAATGGAAGCGTCATGGATATACAATCATTTATGATCACATCACCCTTAGGTATTCCCAATACCTGTACATCCTGCATACTGGAAGACCTATGATCAACCCGAAGATCAAGATCAATTTTATATTGTCTTCTTCAGGGTTTTATCAGTAAGTTTCTCATTTGATCATTGGGATTTGGTTCGATCATATACTTTCCAAAAGCATATATCATACCTAGGTCTTAATCATATACTTTCCAAAAGTATATATCAAACCTACAAATTCAGTCAAGCTTCCAAAGCGAGACGACCGTGCACGGAATTTGATTCTTCCCAATATCTCATGAGTGAGCTCATGTCTTCCGGTTCAATAATGAACCTGTATGATCCCTTTGAGAGATTGTATTACTCATATGCCCTTGTATGCACACCAGCGCACCGGTGTATAGACCTTGGTTAGGTCATCAACCTATTGGTTTGCCAAATGTACATACTCAGACATATAGCAATACATCTGTCTCGGGTCAGAGGATGCGTGCCTATACTGTGACAGCATTCAACATAGGACTTAGATTATCTCGATCTCGTTAAGTCAACTCTTTGACCTAACTAATCTGACACCTCCGAATCTCTATTTCTATGCAGAGGATATGCATCAAGAGGTCGGTCAGATATCAGCCTATGTGAGAAAGGATTGCCATCTCCTACTCAGGCTGGAGATCATCTCTTAACAATCATTTGACGGTGCTTGATGAGTCCTCAATCTAACCCTTTAGATATTCATCCAAGCACCAGCCTCTATGATTCAATAATTGAATCAACAGCTGTATGATCATTAAGATGGCCATGGTACATAACCCTAATTGTACAGAGAGAACTATTATGCAAATTATTTATTCTTCATTTCAGATCAGGGAATGATATTCGCAATAACATTTATTGCTTAATGGTTCGTCGTGGGCTCACATGTCCAACAATCTTCCACTAGCCCGAAGAGCCATTAATGGGCTAATCATTTAAACCCACACTCATGTGACAATCATAGGCTATTTAGAAATAGATAGGTAAGCTGATCAGTCACTCTGTTCCCAAAAGACTATGCCAAGTCCTTTTACGGCACTTGCATATCCCTAGGTAACAGTGCTCGCATCCAATGCGAATATTGCATCTCATGCAACCAATATTCAATCTAGTCAAAGCAGTTATAGTGTCCTTGACACTATTGCTCAATTATTATAACCAGTATTTCCATAATCCTTATCAGAATACCCTTATTCCCGGGGATCACTATCTCCCAAGGTATCCACAGTTAAGACCTTTTAGATCTCTATCTATAAAGTCTTAAGCTTTTGAAGATATGACTTTGAGATCACTATCTCAAAAATCTTGTCATCTATTAAGATTTTATTATTACTGCTACCAAGTGTTTTCTCTCCATAGTAGGATTAGCAACACTTTGCTACTCCCACTGCATGGCAGATATCTGGCTTTTGTACACATCTAGCATACACTTAGCTTTCCGTAACTGATGCACAAGTGCAAGCAGTTCTAACATTCACTTCCTCAACTCTTTGAGGTGCTATCCCTTTAGATAGGTCTGTACCAAATCTCAAGGAAGGAAGCCTTTCTTGGAATTTCCAAGAATGGAATATGTTCAAGGTGTACTACAAATGTGACAGTCCCAATACCCTCTTTTCTTTGCTTCTGAACAACTTCAGAACTAAGATCTAAGATGTATTCTTGAGATCATATCTCAAGGTATGGAATAGCCAGTCTATAAAACACTTATTATCATCCTTATATCATTCCAAATGATTAGGATATTATCTACATTTAGCACGATGAACACAATGGCATTCCTACTAAGCTTCACATGGTACATCAAGATTCTATCTGAAATAACATTTATAATTTCATTAAATCTTATGTTCCAACAAGAAGAAGCTTATTTGAGTCCACAGATGGGTTTCTTTAGCTTTCACACCTCACTTTCCCCAATCATGAAGCCCTAGGGCTACTTCATGTGAATATCCTCAGAGAGGTATTCTGAATGCAATCTTGACTTACATCTTGAAGATGCTACAGTCAAGTTGTGTAGCTAGGCTTAGCAAATCTCTGATGATTTCAAGCATGGTTTCCGAAGAGCAAGTCTCATTGCAAGCAATGTCTTCTCTTACGGTGTGTAGCTCATGGCTATGAACCGTGCTTTAAAGGTCTCTACCTTCTCATCAGATTCCCCCTTCTCTTGAAGATCCATTTACACCTTAACGGGTCTTACCGTTATAGATGGATCCTCGAGGGTCCATATACAACATTTGAATATGAAGTCTACTTTAGACTTTATTGCTAATATCCATCTTTCCATGTCATGATCCTTAAGAGCTTCATCACATGAAGTCTGATCACTCTCAGACTTAATTGACACATGGAATACATCCTCAAACTCATTTGAAGAGGTATTAATGTTTCATCTTTAATTATCCTTTTAGTTTCCGATTTCAGGAGCCTCATTATCTTCTCAAGATTAAATGAGTTCCTTCACTTCATTTTCATCTTGATTCTCAAGAGTCTCAATCCTCCAAGAATCACATTCTCAGAGATGAGATCTTTTAAGAATCTCAAGGTCATAAAGTAGGTATCTAATACCATCCTTTATTGTCCTAATGAAGTAGCACTCTGTAGTGCTTAATTTCAGCTTACTTGCATGGAATCTTATTAAGGATATATAGTGTAGTCTCTACTACATATATACCTAGAAACTAAGAGGTAATTATGCTAAAATTCATCATTGATCAAATCATGTCACACATGATCCAATTTTATCTCCCTACAACTCTATTGAGTTCAGGTTTATCAGGAGGAGCGAGATAGAAATGATATTCATATCTCCACAAGGTATTCTTTGAATTTTATCTAACAGGTATAAGCTACCTAGGTTAGATCAAATTCATTTCATCTTTCTTCAAACTTTGGTTCTAAACCAGAATTGTGATATCTTTGAACATTTCAAAGGTTTCTCAGGTGAAGAGAAGAAATCTCATATCATACATAATCATCAATAGATATCACATATCCATAATGTTTACTATGATATAGATGATCTACATACATCAATATGTATGAGATCTTGAATACTTCGGCATCTAACACCATTCCCAGAGAAGGGTGTATTGGACATTTTACTTTGAATACAATATTCACAAGTATGTAGGATTTGAAATTTTAGACATTCTAAAATTTTATATCTTACTAGTCTATTAATCAAAGCAACAGATAAATGTCCAAGGCTTGATGCCAAATCATTGTCAAATGATCTTCATCCTCCTATTGATCTTATAAGGTTTGATTTTCAGCATTAGAAATCTTAATGAACCATTCATTAATTTTCCAATTTTGTGGAGTCAACTAGATGTTAGATTACTATCTGAAATATTTCCATCATAACTCTTTATGATAGTTCTATCTCAGAATTCATGTTTTATTTCCAACATTTAGAAACAAACAATGAGGGTATTCTAATATCTAGGTCATAGAGACATTCTCCAAGACTAAGGGCTCTCCCACTGAGAATATGAAGTCTATCTATCCAACAGAGATTACTGCAACAATTACATCAATATCCATGTAGATGACTACTAAACCTTAGAATCAAATTTCTAATCTTCTAATATATATATATGCAACCAATTGCAAATGTCATTAGAAGATTGGGATACAATTGTTAGACTTTATCTTATGAAATAAGAAAGTCAAAATCAATGATTATATGTAGATTATTCCGATGCTCTATCTGATTCCTTCACTAAGGATTTTAGAAAGAATTGGTAGTCATACTATCAACACATCAACTTATTGCAGTATTGGCATTCATCCAACTCTTTGGATGTGATATGGAAGTCACAGAAGTAGGTCAACTCTTTGACTTTCCTTCTTACTCGGGTCCGACCCATGCTTCCACTGTGCTCTCTTCGTCTATAAACAACCATTGTTCAAGACAAAGAATCTCTTATGTTGAATTCAAAAGATTTCAATACAAGAGCACTTTAACATTTATGCATGCTTTATTAAATTCATACAATATGAATATTATGAAGCTTCATGAATGACTAGAGTATAGACAGTAGAATGATGACACTCATCATGTCTACATCCATCTAGACTCTTAAAACATTGGTTCAGGTAGGTATTCAAATATTTTGAATACATCATCTCTTTCGAGCCGCCATTCTGCATAATGCAGAGAACCATGTCAATCATGACTAAATGTCTAGAGCACATATGTATGCCAGAACATCTTCTCAGATTTTATAAGGATTATTTGACAATTATGATCACCATCGACATGTCACTTCCAAAGTACACTCGATGAAAGATCAAGACTATAGAGACATACAAACCCTAAGGTGATGTCTTATTGTCTTATTTAATTGTCATTCCTCATTATGTTGAGGAAATTTGCACATTGCAACCACATACATTATGTGTCCAATTGCAAGTACAATATCTGGATCATGAGTCCAATCCATGATATTTTACTGGTTATCATTGAGTATAACATTGAATGGGTTTAATGAAGGATTATCTGAAATAAGAAATTTGCATAAGTGTATATATATTATATATACATGTTTTACTTTGATTTAGGAATTTTTATATCAAAGTTGTCTTGCCTTGTCAACACCGAAAGTTCATTCCCTTAATCACTTTCAATGTAAGAGATATACTTACCATTATATCTCTAGCAAGATCTGGGATCTCCTTTCCTATCTTTGTCATATCCCAATAATATAAGAACTTGCGACTCTGATAAAAAGAAGCGGGAACTCATTCCGCCTTGCAAGTCCAACTTGCATTCCCAATTCGGTCTTTAACACCATAACCCACCACCCCTAAGATGATGTTGACCCGTTGCTAATTGAACCAACCGTCAACAGGATTAGAACTCGCTATGCGCAATCCAATATCGCCCCAATAATATGAGGACTCGATATTGGGGTCACTACGCATACGGCCTTACTCTTTCAAGAAGCAAAGAACCCGATCCAATTAAATCATATATAGGATCTGTCACTTCGGACAGGCGTCTCCTATATACAACAACTGGCGACGGAACCCTTCGCCTTGACGGGAGACCATGGATGTCACTTATGTGATCCTCCACCTCATATTCAAATTTTATAATTAACTATCGTCTATCATATTCACATAATAAATTCTTTCAAGGGAAATACATATCTATTCATAGTAGAGTGTTAATTGGATATAATTAATTTAATCATATTAAATTAATCATTAATCCAATCATCAATCAACAAACTTGATTATTACTTGAATAGTAGGTATAATCTCAAAGTACGTATTATTCGAATTTTAATAATTAGAAAAATACACATTGACTTTCTCTAGCATTATCCAGTCCCTACCCGCTGTCATGGCCAGTACCGATGAGAGTGGGACGGACCACATACGTTGCAACCCGCGGCCCCAATGCTCTCCGACTAGGCACCATATCCACCTCAGGAAAGGATAATACCAGATAGATCTCCATGTACTTTGAGATGCTCATCGGTTTTTCAACCGAAATTATACCATATAATATACATCAAAATCATTTTGATTATATTATAAGGAGATTTGCTAGACAAATCCCCAATCCTATTCAAGCAAGAGGGTTTTTCATGTAAATGTTGTCCTACAACTATTGTAGGATAAACTAAGGTTTTCATGAAATCAATGTTTGTTGATGAACCAATGATCAAGATCAATCATCTCATCATTGTTGTTTAGGCAAATGTCATTCAATGAAATAATTATCTCTTTAAATATTTCACAATTATTTATCACTATTTATTCCAGAAAATTAAACAATTAATTTTCATCATGATAATTGAATGACTTATCACTAGGTTCATGATCAAAAATGTTAATTTCCAACAACGATCCCCAATCACTAAAATTAACTTATCTTGATCAATTTAAATCCAAAAATTGCAAACTCAGTTTCCAAAGATTGCCTATTTGATTTATTGAAGAACAAGTGATAATTCACGCATTTCGAGGCGGATCAAAACCGTAATTATCTCATTAATCACGTTCAGATCCGCAGTTCTCGCAATAGTGAACATATGCATATTCAAAAGACCATATCTTGAGCAAATGAAGTCCAAATTTCACAAACTCAAATCCTATGGTTTCCTTAATTAATGGGGAACAAAATCCAATTGAAAATTTCGTGTTTAAACAATTTAAACAGTGCCGAAAAAATCAATTATACAGAGGTGCGAAAATTGAAATGCAGTAAAATCTTCGCAACTCTTTCAAGACCAATTCATCCTAGGTCAATGGATCATATCCAAAACCTTATTCAACCTGGCTCTGATACCACTTGAAGGATATTGAGAATCCTTGAACGCATCACGGAAGCGTGTCGATCGCATCGTATGCAATCGGAGCAACTGGTCATACTAGATGCTAGATGCCGCGGAAATTAAAATTTTTAAAACTAAAGATGAAACCACATGACCACGAGAACACTTCTCGGATCGTTTCATCAAACCACAAGTATAAGGAATACCTCTTGGAGCGTGGTTGTGATCGCAAGATCCCAAAGTAGAGATCCTTCTGTCTCAAGTCCGATCCACGAAGAACGCACTTGCGAGCACGATGATGAGTCGTGTTCCTCCCGCAATCCTCGATGAAGATCCAAGCGATGGCTCCCCTGATTTCGTCAGACGAAATCCGTCGTCTTAATTTTGAGTAAGCAACTCCAAAGAAGAAGGAGATCCTCGAGTCGTCGAAGGCGAAGCCGAGAGTATCTCCTTTCTCAACACAAGATGGACGGCCATCTTTTGGAGGAGAGAAAGAGAGAGGGTGAGAATATGAGAGAGAGAGAGAGAGAGTTGTAACCTTGTACTACTCTTAATCATGTGCCTTGAAAGGCTAGGCTAGCCCTCCTTTTATACTAGTTTGGGATCCAATGGATCTCAATCCATGGTACACATAGATCCAACGGCCATGCTTGGTCTATGTTATAATCAATGGCTATAATTGTTTTTGGTTAATACCAACAACATTTATTTATAATTAAATTAAATATATGTTGCAACATTATCAACACATTTTTAATTTAACATAAATAAATTAGTTAAGAGATTAATCAAGATAATAAAATGGAGATAATTTTGCCTCCTAAAATTGGGGCGTCACCCATGACTTTTCATGGGTGATGCCACCTCATCAAGGTGGCTTTTATCTCCTTTTTATTATGTCATATTATCTCTTAATATTATGTAATAACCATTATCACATAATTATTCACAAAATTAATTCCAAATTAATTTGTGAATATTTTAATCATGCCGTTGAAAATATGTGAATCACATTCACAACCCAAACTAATTTGTAAATTACATTTCCAATTAATTAATCAATGTGAATCCAGTCCACATTATTAATTAACAAATGTTATTTACATAAGTTCTCTCTCTTTAATATATGTATATTATAAATCATATTTATAATACACAAATATTATGGATAGTATTATCCACATTCTCTAATCCTTGATAATTAAATTCCATTTAATTATCTTGGATAATAATTCTCACAATATGAATCTCATTCATATTATGCTTGATGATTAAATCTTATTTAATCATCAAGTCTTTCTTGCTTGGATATGAATTTCATCAAATGAATTATTCTTGAACCCCTTCAAGAATAATGTGCTTTCTCCGCAGATACTTGGAGATAAGGATAGAGCGATTGCATTGTTCCACGTATTGTGACTTGGATGTTGAGATCTCATCTCAAATCCAGATCTTACGGACCTTCCACAGATGCTTGATTAAATCAAGACCGCAAATCTAATCTTCTCATTGAATCTGAATCTCATTCAGACCAATGTCCAACACTTGGACTAAGATCAGATTGCTTCTCTACTGGAAGGAGTCACTAAAATCCAGACATGTTTCATCACTCCCTCGGAATGGAAGCGTCATGGATATACAATCGTTTATGATCACATCACCCACAGGTATTCCCAATACATGTACATCCTGCATACTGGAAGACCTATGATCAACCCGAAGATCAAGATCAATTTTATATTGTCTTCTTCAGGGTTTTATCAGTAAGTTTCTCATTTGATCATTGGGATTGGTATCGATCATATACTTTCCAAAAGCATATATCATACCTAGGTCTTGATCATATACTTTCCAAAAGTATTTATCAAACCTACAAATTCCGTCAAGCTTCCAAAGCGAGATGACCGTGCACCGAATTTGATTCTTCCCAATATCTCATGAGTGAACTCATGTCTTCCGGTTCAGTAATGAACCTGTATGATCCCTTTGAGAGATCGTATTACTCATATGCCCTTATATGCACACCAGCGCGCCGGTGTATAGACCTTGGTTAGGTCATCATCCTATTGGTCTGCCAAATGTACATACTCAAACATATAGCAATACATCTGTCTCTGGTCAGAGGATGCGTGCCTATGCTGTGACAGCATTCAACATAGGACTTAGGTTATCTCGATCTCGTTAAGTCAACTCTTTGACCTAACTAATCTGACACCTCCGAATCTTTATTCCTATGCAGAGGACCTGCATCAAAAGGTCGATCAGATATCAGCCTATGTGAGAAAGGATTGCCATCTCCTACTCAGGCTGGAGATCATCTGTTAACAATCATAAGATGATGCTTGATGAATCATCAATCTAACCCTTTAGATATTCATCCAAGCACCAGCCTCTATGATTCAATAATTGAATCAACAGCTGTATGATCATTAAGATGGTCATGGTACATAACCCTAATTGTACAGAGGGACCTATTATGCAAATTATTTATTCTTCATTTCAGATCAGGGAATGATATTTGCAATAACATTTATTGCATAATAGCTCGTCGTGGGCTCACATGTCCAACAGATGATGTATGTCAGATCTGTTCTTACTGACCTAACTATAGAGGTGCCACTTCCCATGCACCTCCAATGTGATAATCAAGCTGCTCTTTTTATTGCCAATCGCATTCCATGAGAGAACGAAACATATTGAGGTAGAGTGCCATTTTACTTGAGATATGATCAGAAGGGTATGATTTCTACCTCTCATGTTAGTTCAGGAGAGCAAACAGCAGATATCTTTACCAAAGCATTACTCAGGGGGCATTTCAGAAATGTTCGTCCAAGCTGATCATAATTGACATCTATGCTCCATCTTGAGGGGGAGTGTTGAGATATTTTTACATTCTATGTATCTTTCCAATTATTTTATTTCTTTTTGTATATACTATGTAATTTACCCATAGGTCTCTCCCCTATATAAGAGAGCCTAGGGTTGCAAGAAATAAACATCTCTTCTTTTTCTCCCAACAGTATCAGAGCTGTGCTCCTTGATTAGAGATCTAGTAGCCTCTTGATACCCTAGATCTCCACCTGTTGGCCTCCTTCTCCCTCGGATCTCTCATGTGTGGCCTTCATCTCACTCGATTTATGTGTGACCTCACTAGGCCACTATGTTGGCCCCGCGTGTACTCATGTCACCAGACTCACCCCTAAGCCCACTATGAGGCTCTTTCTATTAAAATTCTAACCCATCACGTGCATGCCCATTGCCTGCCTTGAGAAGCGTACCAGCACTGTGTAGGGTTCCCATGCCCACTGGTGCCCTCCCAAGTTCAGTGTGACTCTCCTCGATACTTCCTTGCACTGATTTTTGTGCTGTCCTGGTTGGGTTAGGTTATCTAAATCCAATTTGTATGCCCTACAATGTCAACAAGGATGATGAGAAAGGTTGTGCTCTAAGTTTGCACACATATGTTATTCCCTACATGATCGTGTAGACAAATCCAGATCATTGTCTATCACCTGGTCATGTCCTTCCCGATCTCCTTTTATCATGGCAGAAGATAAAATTGATGTTCCATTACTTCTGGGGCATTCAAGGGGCCCATGTTCCATCATCAAGATGGATGGGATCAACTATGAGCTTTAGGATGTTAGAAAATATGGATGTGGAAGCTAATACCAGAGACATAAAAATAAACAATATAGAACAACGAGATTTTACGTGGAACCCTACTCCGTAAAGAGCGGGATGAAACCACGGGAGAACACCTCAAAGGGTTGATGTGCTCATTCACTTTTCTCAATTGATACAGAGGGTGAGGGAATTCTTATATAGCCTCACCGAGTCTCCACATCCCATAGACGATCGATGCGGAACTAAACAATTAGATGTGGCAAATGGATACTGAAGAGATCCCTTTACTCATCTACCACATAAGTGACGCATACACTAGCATACTCCAACACTCCCTCTCAATTTGGAGCATGCAATGCCCATCTTGGACAAACAGAAAGAAATCTCAAACTCATGCTACAGGACACTATGGACAGTATCAACTCAACGCATACACAATTGTCGTTGTTGTTGAGGACGTTGCTTCCCATGACGTGCAGATGAGGAGGAACGAATAGGCTAGAGTGTGAGTCAAATTGAATTCCCTCGTCGGATAGCATGTGCTCTGTATTGTGCCCGTCAGAGTCACTGCAACTGAAATGAGTCTCCACCTGGAGAACTCTGGCCTGCCACGTGTAAAAGACCAGATCATGTGGACAACTACACCATCTTTCTGAAGGGTTGAATTGAAAAAATTATGGAGACATCCTCGTCGAAGTCCACGGTCACTAGAGAATGGAGTTTGAAAAAGTCTCCTCGTCGGAGAACTGGGTCTCTCTCATACTGGCTCAGAGAATGGGATATCTACTCTGGAGTCCCTATGAAACCACTTGAAAACCCTAGCCCACATGGCATAGGGAATGGGATCTCTACTATGGAGTCCCTATGGAACACATGAAAACTCTGAGACAAAAAAAGATGGGGACCAGTCGCCGGTGGAGTCGGTGGAGGCGTAGTCGGTGCGGCAGCTAGTTGAGTGATGTAGGGTGGTGTTGGGCGACGGAGCCAAGGCATCTGCGGTGGAAACGGCTATAGCGGAAGTCGATGTGGCGAGGCGGAGAATGTTGTTGTCGTGTTGACCGATGCAGATGGTGCGCGACTAGAGGGAAGATGAACGAAGCCTCGATTCAAGTGAGGAAAGGAGTTGTAACGATGGAGGATTGCTTAGAGAAAAGAAGGTGGAGAGGTCGAGAGGATGATGGCGACCGTGATTGAAGATGTTTGGGTGTTTCTGATAGGGATGATGATCGGATGGCAGCAGATGAAGTAAAAAGCGAAGAAGTAGAGGAAGAATATTCACATGGAGTGGATGGTGCCTGAGCTTGGAGCTCTATATGTGCAGCTCTGATCGTCGCCTCGAATGGTCGACGTAAACCCTGAAGCTTGAGCAGAAGGTCGCTTCTGCAACACAAAGAAAAAGGACCTTAGATCTTTCCTCGCCGAAGAGTGGGCCGTCGTCGCCTTTTACAACTAAGCCTTCGTTGTCACCAAAGAGAATGGCTGGAAGTTGTGCCTAACCTTAGCAAATGGCGGATGGGGGCGGACGACGGTGGATGTTGTGGCTTTAAGGGTTGTTGGGGGTCGGCGAAAGATGCGAACTGTGTCGGGAGATGGGTGATCGAGGGGGGAGAGGGAGGTGTGAGAGGTGGAGATGGAGATCGTAGCAGGGAGTGAGTCTAGCCGCGACAGTTGGGCGAGGCGGTTGCAGATCGGGCGCACTGCCATGCGAGGCGGGGTCGTGGCCTGCACCGTCAGGAAGGGTGGAAGTAGGCATAAAGGGGAGAAGAGGGTTCCATGTGGCGTACGGGGATGCGACCATGTGGTGAGAGAAAAAAATAAAAATAATTAATTAATTATTTAAAAATAATAAAATTAAAAATAATTAAGCATTATTGAAATATTGAATAAAATTATAATATAGATATAAATAAAATAAATAAATAATAATGATTATAATAATTAAACTAACAAATAAATAAAAGGAAAATAAAATAAAAGGGGATGACACGTGGCAGCTCTAAGGGATGCTATGTGTCACTCTTATAAAATTCAAAAATTAAGTAAAAGAAAAAAAGAAATAACAAACGAAGCCAAATCAAAAAGTGATCTACATGAAAGTTATTGATCTCAATGAGATCTACAACTTTCACGAAGGACTCAAAATCAAAAGAGATCATCTGTATAAAAAGTATTTTAGTGGTACTCTATAGATATAAAATATTGCATTTGTATTTGCGAAAAATGTGTATGCCCCCTAGGGGGAGCTAATTAAGCTCCCCCCGCCCCTTTTTCATGTATTTTTTTTATTTTTTTTGAAATCTAAAACCGTGTAAATTCATTATTAAATCCCTATATTATGTCATTCAAATTTCATGCGAAACAGAGACACCTACAACCTCTATCCAGACGGGGTCGATTTAAAAAATCCTATTATCGTTAAAAATGACTGTCTGGATGGAGGCCGTAGGAGTCTCTGTTTCGCACGAAATTTGAATAGCATAATATAGGGATATAGTGATGAATATTCATGGAAGAAATTTTCAAAAAAAATAACAAAATGATGAAAATGGGGCGGGGGGAGCTAAGTTAGCTCCCCCTAGGGGCAGCCCATTTATCCCTTTGTATTTTCAATTTTTTGTAATTTTTAATAAAGTAAAAATCAAAATAAAATCAAATAAAATATAAAATAAATATTTACAACTTAATCTATTTTTTTAGATTTATAATAATTAAGAAAATAAAGAAATAAAATAAATGGGACATAAGTACAAACTCTATATACATACTCATGTTGATTTATTTTTTTTTGATTTTTGTTTCAATTTTTATTTAGAGTTTTACACTTCGTATTAAAACATAAATCAAAGAAAATAAATGCAAAAATAATAAATCAAAAAAGATTATTTTTGTATACAATGAGGTTCCAAGACTCAAGTTTCACATATGAGCTCCGACCCTTTGAATTTGGTCTTGTTTTGTAGGTAATTGAGCATACATTAATTCAAAAGTGAGCAGGAGTCCATAGGAGACTATATGAGGGAGATGTTCACTTTTGCGGCCTAGTCTCAAAACTAGGATATGGTTTTTATTGGGCAAAAATACAAGTTAGTAATTTTTTGATATTAGTTATTGTTAGAGTATTTGGAGCATGCGTCACTTATGTAATAGGTGGGTAAATGGATCCACTGAGTTTAGTCCCATACCGCCTAGTGGTGTGACTTGGAGACTCTGGGAAGGCTATATAAGGAGCCCCAGACCTCCTGTACTCATTGAGAAATTCTAATAGAATATCCGCCCCGTTGAGGGCTTCTCCTGTGGTTTCATCCCGCTCCTCACGGAGTAGGGTTCCACATAAAAACCTTTGTGTTCTTCGTGATTATTCTTCTTTATTATGTTATTCCGCTTTCGCTTTCTATTTTATAACATGGTATCAGAGCGGGTTCGTTTCTCGAGGATTTTCATGTTCAATATTATGTTCGAGATTCGGTTTTTTTTATTTGTTATAAGTTATAGGGTTTCTATGTTGAAACCCCAAATTTGGGCAAGATCTTCTCTGCGCCGCCAACATTTCCTGCAGGCTGCATTTTCTATCGTGATCCTCCTTTATCCTCAGGCCCTCCCATGGTGGCGCAACTGATGCACATCAGGTGGCCCCAGTGCCACGATCTCCTGCGTATGCCACCCCTGCGGTTTGACGCAATCCCATAGCAGCCCAGCCACAATCCACGCATGCCACTATTAGAATTTCTCCACTATTAGGGTTTCTCTGATGAAACCCGCATAGCCTGGAGCAACGATGCTCAAGGCATCGTGCGGCACAGGGCACACCCTTCAGGCGAAAAAAAAATCATTCTGTTATTCTCCAGGCAGACGGCGGCGGTATCTTCAAGACGACTCTTCCAGCGGCAGCGAGCCTCATTGGTCCTTCCCGGGGCTGCACGAGAGCTTCCAGCCTCTGCATACGCAAAACCCAGGCGACGGCGCCCCGCCTCCTGTTCAGCGACCAAGCGGCGATCCTTCACGTCGCTCCCCGAACTCGCCGATCTTCTCCACGCGATTCTCCTACAGGCGGTGCTGCGGCTCCAGGCCATCAAGAGGCCCAGGTGGCCCTACGGCTCCAGATCTCGCAGGCGGCGCGTGACCTCGCCTCCTCCTCATCCAGCAGGCGACGCGAACCCACAAGGCGGCACTTCCAGCAGAAGCCGCTCAAGCAACGAGACCACCATCGCCTGCGGAAGCCTCCCACGCGACGCGAGACCTCCACGCAGAAACTCCAGGCGATCCCGACGTTCCTCTCTCGCGAAGAGCGGCGGCAATCCAAGAACCGCCGATGGGAGCGGCTGCATCTTAAGTTCCGGAAACCCTAGTGACGGGGCATACAGGCCCGATTGAGATATTTTAAAAAAAATGATATTTATTTAAAGGGCCATGTGGGCCGATAGTCTTTTTTTAATTAAAAAAAGAGAGCAAAAAAAAGGGAAGAAGTACAGTTTACAAAAAAAAAAGAAAAAGAAAAAAAAGGGGTGCGTACAAAAAAAAACCCGTACGCATAAAAAATTTGAAAGAGGCACGTACAAAGAAAAGCCGTACGAATAAAAAAATGTGGTTCAAAAAAAATTTTAGAGAAAAAGCCGAAAAAAAATCATTATCGGCTAAGTGATGTTTTATTCATCCCCATGTTTATGTATTATTTTATCTTCTCCCAACGTGGTCATACAATGTCATTCCGACCAGTATGGGAGAAAGGGGGAGTATATGTAGAGTCACAGGTCTTGTTCTAAGATTCAGATATCAGATTTTCCAGACCGGTCAGATGTTCAGACTCTACAAATTTCAGACTCGATGATGACGCATGCCAATCATTCTTGTTGGTCGGCCAGAGCTTTCATGTGAGCCATAGGGACTCCATAGCAGAGGACTATTCCCTATGCCATTAAGGGCAAGGGTTTTCATGCGGTATCATAGGGACTCCACAGTAGAGTACCATTCTCTGAGCCAGATAGACACTCCAGCCCCGTTCGTCCTCCTCACATGCACGCCATGAGAAGCAACGTCCTCGACTGCAGCAGCTGTGCGCGTTGGGTTGATATTGTCTGTAGTGTTATGTATTGTGAGTTGAGTTTCTTTCTGTTTGTCCAAGCTGAGCATTGCATGCTCCAGCTTGAGGGGGAGTGTTAGAGTATTTGGAGCATGTGTCACTTATGTAATAGGTGGGTAAATGGATCCCTCCGGGGTCCATTTACCCCACCACTGAGTTTAGTCCCATACCGCCTAGTGGTGTGACTTGGAGGCTCTGGGAAGGCTATATAAGGAGCCCCAGACCTCCTGTACTCATTGAGAAATTCTAATAGAATATCCGCCCCGTTGAGGGCTTCTCCTGTGGTTTCATCCCGCTCCTCACGGAGTAGGGTTCCACATAAAAACCTTTGTGTTCTTCGTGATTATTCTTCTTTATTATGTTATTCCGCTTCCGCTTTCTATTTTATAACAGTTATTAATGTTAGTAATATGTACACTATAAAGATGATTTTATTTAATTCTAAGTTAGTGAAAAATAAATAAAAATAGGAGAATTATGGGTAATTACTTGTGATAATGTACAAAAGAATGTGGGCTTCTAATTCATGCAATTATGCATGTTAAAATGCAAATATTATTTTTAAGTGCATGAATGATAATAATGCAAAATAGATTATTAAATGCAGCTAATTACTTGGGAATAGAGCTTTATTTTTATTTTTTAAAGTGATGAGTCATAGATTCATCAGTTATACCTGAGGAACTCGAAGAGGCTCTAGTAGTGGCTGCTATATCTAGGAACCTATAGTGGTACCGTCAACATGAGTCATTATATCCCTTGGACGGGAGACAATATCGTCAAGACGTGGATCTGCCTGAGTAGCTGAACTGTCTGGAAGCTCAATATGTTCAGTCACACGAGCAGATGCGGGGTATCCATCCTTCGGATAGCAAGGGTCCTCATAGTAACCTGGACAATGACAGTATGTACAGGGGACATGCTAACGTCCCCTCGGGGACCATGCCCTCTGAACTGTGTAGAATTGCCCCTACCACGAGATGCAGCCATCGTTGGGGTGGTCTGTATGGTGGCAACGGCCAGGATAAGAAGCCTGTTGAGGCGACTGTAGGCCTCTTCCATAGGAGGTATGGTCGCGTCTGTAAGGAGTTGTGTGTGTGTTGCCTCATACTCTGGATCTAGTGATGCCAAGATAACTCCAACCATCGTGGAGTTCCTAGGTCATCTGTTGCTTTGTAGAAATAGTAATAGGCATGAAGTTGTGAGGCTTCTTAAACATGCCTCGAAGCGAAGAGCAGAAGGTATGTAGAGGACAGACATTCTACTTGACCTTGTATATATCAAACCGAAGCTGAAGAATTTTGGCCTCGTTCTTCGTTCAGGCTTTGGTGGTTGGCCGAATATCCCACATCGCCTTGACAGTGGGATGGTTCACAATGTTGGTAATATCTATGGTGAGGGTCCCAGAGAGCCAAACATGTGTGTACGCATTATCTTGCTTTCATGAAGCATTGTCCCTGGTCTTATCTGTCAACTCAAGCTCTGTCAGAATGTGCTCCTTGTTATTGCACTGCATAAGGGTCAAAAACTGCATGGACCACAACTTGTAGTCGGTCCCATCCGTCTTCACGATGGGAGCCGAGTCTTTGAAGGCACCAGACGAGGAGATCTCACCCTTGTTCTTTGACATGATGAAAAAAGATGGTCGAAATGGAATTCGCTTGGGGAAATAGACTGATCTGAGTGTGTCCACACGATCATATGGAGGATTAGTTGTACATGTAGACTCATGCAACCATCCTCGTCACTTCTCGATCTATGTTGGGCCGAAAAAGATGATTTGTAGGTCTGAAATCACCTTTTCGGATTAAAATCAGGTCATTTCAGACTGCAGTTCGGCGTCGGAAAGGAGATGAATCGACAACGGAGGTCGTTTACAACACAAGGAGGGCTCGTGGGGTGCACGGAGGCATGTGGCTGCGTGTAGCAGTTGCACATCGGTCATGCCATGGCGACGTTAGAGGTTGTTGTTGAAGCGCGACAGGCTGTTGCGATAGTGGGGATGGCCCCTGTT
Organism: Ottelia alismoides; assembly: GCA_037367405.1. Lineage (NCBI taxonomy): Eukaryota > Viridiplantae > Streptophyta > Magnoliopsida > Alismatales > Hydrocharitaceae > Ottelia > Ottelia alismoides. Next base: position 676,309 of record JAZKJV010000876.1, read on the forward strand.
TGTTGGGCGGAGTCGCCAGTGGCACGCGCAGAGAATGGCGGGGTGGGGGGTGGGGCTAGGGCACGGCGGGGTACTAGAAATCCCATCTAGGATTGTCGCTCCGATACTATATTGAGAGAAAGCAATGATTTGCTTATTCATGAGGCCCTAGAGTTCTCTTATACAGAGGAGAAACATGTTAGGCAAATTACTCAAAGAGGACACAAAGAGTAAAGAATACATAAAAATAAAAAGATAACTAATCTTACAACATGCATTTCTTCTTTCCATTCATGTACCAAAAATGCTTGTTGATAACATGTGGTGTTTTTCAAGTTGGCAGGTTTCATATTGGAAGGACATAGAAGCAGGAATCTGTGGCAGAGCACATGATCAATAAATGGAGATTGTGTCAAGTAGTATACCCCCTTGTTCACGATCACAATCAATCACCCAATCTGTCAGCATATCCTGAAATGAAAAGAGAGACACTGGATCAAAATAGATCTATAATACAGCTTCTTAGTAATTCTTGAAGTAGCTCATGGGAAAGACAGGAGCTAAGAGAATGTTGTCCAAATGACGATGCGAACCTACTTGAATGTCACCCTATCCTGTACTCGGTGATGATCTCCCATCTGCTACCAAAATGGATATGACATGTGGAATAGCACATAAGGAAGAGAATGTGTCCTTATTGCCGCAAATATAGTAGTATGCCACATAATCCACAAGCCACTTGGAGCGGTTAGAAAAATTATGATACGCAAAAGCATTTGTGGAGATGTGCCCGATGGATCAATGAAGGTTGTAATCTCTGGCTTCGTGTGGGAACCACTTGATTGAGAAGAGTTTTGTGGTGTAGAAATATGATGTTGATCGAGCCTCTACATCAAATCATCATATTCTCCTATGCCAATGATACCAGGGTCATCAGTTGGATCGAAAATAGCTTGATGAGCAACATGAGGTTTTCCTTGTTTGTTAAACAGCGGTCATCCTATGAATGAGTCTGATACAAAAGGTGCATTGGAGTCTCTGACAACCCGATGTATCACGACCATGCCCTTGACCCTGGACGAAGGTGCCTCTTCCTATGTTGAATGAGGCCACCTTGGAAGAAGTGGTCTCAACTCTATGAGTGGGAAATGAGACAGATAATCTACTCAATCTACCATAGGCTGCCCCCATGGATGGAATCTCTAGCATAGTAATCATCTGTGATCGAGAAGCAACCCACCATAATTTGGAATATAAACATTCTCTGATGCTCACACAAATACACTAGCATGTATGAATTTAATTGATGGGCATTTGAGTTCATGGCAGAGTAATATGTTACTAGAGGTCGACCATCCAGCTTCATTTGCGACTGTGGAGAAGAGAGACAGAATGGGATGTCTATTCTGTAGGGCTAGGGTCTCTTATATAGAGAGAAAACCCTAGAGAGTACAAGAGTAAAAGTACAAGAGTAAAAATACGTAAATACCCCAGAGGGGTTATGGAACCCGAAGAGTTAAAGGTTACGGAACCCGAAGGGTTAAGGGTTACGGAACCCGAAAGGTTACAAATATAATTGTAATATAATAATTCTAACACTCTTCCTCAAGTTGGAGCATATCTGTCGATCATGCCCAACTTGGATACTATGTACATTAGGCGCTTCCTTGGAAGAGCCTTTGTGAGGATGTCTGCAAGTTGAAGTTCAGTGGAGATGTGTGGAGTGTTGATTCGTCCTTCTCGTACTGCATCACGAATAAAATGGCAATCAACTTCAATGTGTTTTGTCCTCTCATGGAAAACTGGATTGGTGGCGATGTATGTGGCAGACTTGTTGTCGCAGTATAAGGGTACAGGAGTGGCGACTGACATGCCAAGTTCTGTTAGGAAAGAAATAAGCCATGTGATTTCACATGTGGCCTGAGCCATTGCCCTGTATTCTGCTTCCGCACTAGATCTGGATATCACTGTCTGCTTCTTGCTTCGCCAAGTGACGAGGTTATCCCCAACAAACATGGCGTAACCTGTAGTGGATCGGCGGTCCTCAGGAGAGCTAGCATAGTCAGAATCTGTATAGGCGGAGATATTAGTGTGTCCATTCACCCCATAGAAAAGTCCACGTCCGGGAGATTCCTTCAAATATCGAAGGATCAAAAGAACATCCTGCCAGTGACTGTAAAGAGGCTTCTCCATATATTGACTGGCTTTGCTCACAGCATATGATATATCTGGCCTAGTTGCAGTAAAATAGAGTAATTTTCCCACTAAGCTTCTGTATCGTGTTGCATCCTTAAATGCTGGATCAGTAGATGCTGAATATTTTCTCACTTCTGCAGGGATGCTAGATGGCTTGCATCAAAGAAGTCCTGCCTCAGTCAGAATATCGAGGCAATACTTTCTCTGTGAAAGATGGAGCCCCTCTGTAGTGCGTATTACTTCGATGCCAAGAAAATAATGAAGTTGGCCGAGATCTTTCGTGACAAAGACCTTCTGGAGGAAGGCCTTGGTCTCCTGAATACCATCTACATCATCTCCTGTGATAACCATATCATCAACATAGACAGCAAGGATGATCGTGCCAGTAGACCGTTGTCTAATAAAGACAGAGTAGTCAGATGTTGTCCTCTGAAAACCAAGTGTGTTGATCTCCGTAGTGAGCCTGTCAAACCATGCCCTTGGGCTCTGCTTCAGGCCATAAATGACATTGCGTAGTCGACATACATGCTCCCCCTCGACTACATACCCCGGCGGTTGCATCATGTAGACCTCCTCCTCAAGATCACCATAAAGAAAGGCATTCTTCACATTAAGTTGATAAATGGGCCTAGCCTTGTTGGCAGCAACAGAAAGAATGGTACGTATCAACCCCATTCTGGCAACAGGCGAGAAGGTCTCAAAATAATCAACTCCAAAGGTTTGTGTAAAACCTTTTGCAACAAGTCTGGCTTTCAACCTGTCAATAGAACCATCAGGCGACTGTTTGGTCGTGAAGACCCATCGACATGCTACAGGGCGAACTCCCAGGGGGCGCGGCACAAGATCCCACGTACCTCGGGAGGTAAGTGCATCCATCTCCTCATCCATGACCTGTCGTCAACCTTGATCTTGCATTGCATTGAAATGATCTCTTGGAACGGTAATAGCATTAAGAACATCTGCAAATTTCTTGTCACAGCTAGATAAACCATCTGTAGAAGTAAAATGTGACATGGGGTGATACGTACATTTCCTTTTTTGCTTGCATAGAGCTATAGGAAGTTCCCCAGGTACATCCGGGACAGCAGTGGTGGGACCACTTGAAGTGGTCATATCATCCTGCATAAAAGGGACAGGCAAAGGTACAGATACTGGTGTAGCAGGTATCGAGGTACGCTGGCGAGTATAGACGATTGGTGGAGGAGGGAGGTCCAGAGGAATGTCACATACAGTCTGTGTGAAATAACTTGTTTGCTCAAAGAAAGTGACATCAGCAGATACATATTATCGACGTCCAACATGATCATAGCAGCGATAGCCTTTCTGGGTACGAGAGTACCCAAGAAAGACGCATTTGATGGCACGAGAGGATAATTTGTCAGCTGCATGAAAGTTATGAACAAAGGCAATACAACCAAAAATTCGCAGAGGTATGGGAAAAGGAGACTCGGTAGGATAAAGTAAGGAAAATGGAGTTGCCCCTTTGAAAACTGATGAAGGAACACGGTTGATGAGATACACTGCAGTAAGGATAGCATCTCCCCAATATTGTTTAGGAACACTCATTTGACTAAGAAGAGATCTGGCAACATTTAGCAAGTGTCGGAGTTTCCTCTCAGCTATACCATTTTGTTGTGAGGTATATGGACATGATGTTTGGTGAACAGTTCCCTGGGATGCAAAGAAAGAGGTCAAGTCATGTTGGGTTAACTCAAGAGCATTGTCGGTACGAATGATCTTAACAATGCTAGAAAAGTAAGTTTTAACATATTGAAAGAAATTTCTGACAATCTGATTAATCTCCGAACTCTCCTTTATTAGATAGACCCAAGAAGATCGACTATAATCATCAACGAAAACTATAAAGTAGCGATGACCACTTAATGTGCGGATCGGGCAAGGTCCCCAAACATCTCAGTGAACAAGATGAAAAGCAACAGTACTACGAGACTCAGTACGAACAGGAAACGAAGTTCTATGGTGTTTCCCGAACTCACATGCCTCGCACTGAAAGGGCTTCAGAGCAGAGAGTTCAGGAAACATCATGGAGATGGCCTTGGCAGAGGGATGTCCAAGGCGTCTATGCCATAGGAGCGGATCTTCGGAGATAGATGCAGCACCAACAAAATTGGAGTATAAGGGTATGTCAAGGTAATATAGGCCGTTCTTCTCATGACCCCCACCAAAAATCTGCCTTATCCGAATGACCTGAAAATAACAAGACTTATCAAATATCACACGACAATGAAGCTCAACACAAAGCTTGTGAACTGACAACAAGCTAAGAGGAAAATCAGGAGCACAGTGAACCCACGAAAGTCGGAGTTTGGAAGAGAATTCCATAGTTCCGATACTAGTAATCTATGATTGAGTCCCATTAGCGACTCGAACTGACTTCACAGAGGTAGATGGTATGGAAGATGTGAGCAGACTACCTTCTCCAGTGAGATGAGTAGAGGCGCCGGAATCAATAATCCAAGCTGGAGTAGAAGTGATAGCAGAGTTGGCTATGGTACCTGAAGGAGTGGCCAGAGCAGCAGTTGTAGTGTTACTAGTGGTGGTAGGCCTTGGAGTCTGAAGGATCTGCATTAGGCGGGAGTAATCTGCATCATTAAGATGAACAGTCTTGCCACTGGAGGTAGGCGATGCTTCTTCTACATCATAGGCATACTCATAAGCATTATTGGCGTGATAAGAAGGTACGCCAAACTTCTGCCAGCATCGTTCAGTCGGGTGGTTCCACCTACCACAGTGAGTGCATGGGGCAGTAGAGTCTCGCCCACGACCACGACCAAAGTCACGATCTCGTCCAGATTCCCGTCCACGGCCACGACTTGGATCGCTACCGCGTCCTCCTCGCAAGCCGTATCTGCCTCCTCGCCCAGATGAGGCGATATGTGCAAAGTTCTCTGTTGAAGGTAAGACAGGAGGCCGGGCAGCGGATGTCTCGAGCTCCTCAAGTCGGCCAAAGATGGCCTTCATTGTTGGCAGTATGTCTGATATAAGAAATTGCTCCTTCGCTGCATGGTACCTAGAATGCAGGCCATCAAAGAAGCGGTATACCTGCCAGTCAGAACGCTCTTGTATCTGTTTGGTGCAACATGAGGGCTGGAATATTGCAAGCTCCTCATACAGACTGGATAGATGCATGTAGTATTCGATGAGGGTGGAATCACCCTGAGATGCCGACCAGATTCGCATGTAAATATCTGCAAGGCATGACTTCATCTTCTTTTGGGAGTATGTTTGCTCGAGATCCTCCCACATTTTCTTGGCCGTATTTTTGTAAAGAAGATTTGAGGCAATATGAGTCTCAACATTGTTGGTCATCCAGTTGATAACCAAATAGTTATCAGTTTGCCAGTTGTCGTACTCTTTGTCCTTTTCATCTAAAGGATCTTTAGTCAAAATGTAAAGTTTCCTCTGACCACCAATGAATACCATAAAAGATCGAGACCAGATCACGTAATTTTCTATGCCCTTGAGTTTGATAGTAGTGCCTTGTGCCATAATATTTGTGGCCAAGGGCTTTGTCTCGGTAGAAGAAGACGTCATGGTGGTCTTAAAATAAAAAGACGATCCTGTGATCAACTAAGGATGCGTATAAGAGCTAAAAAATGCCCTAAAACTCACGTTTGCCCTTGACGAAGGTCTGAAAACCCCCCAATGGACAGCATATCTGGATTCTTGTAAGCGATCCGTGATGAGCTTTGGATCTCCAAAGAGTCCTACGGTACCCGTGGAGGGTAGCTGTGGGGCTGACGACCTTCGTTGGAGGTCCTGAAAGCGTCGGGTAGCGCTAGCGGGAGGGCTGCTGCACTAGAGGCGATTGGAGGGCCTTGCGCGGGGCCCTAATTCAGGGAAAAGGGCCCGCACAGGTTTTTGCGAGGCTTGAAGGTGGCGGTGGGGATTTTAGATCAGAACCCCGGTTTAGGACCGTTGCTCTGATACCATGTGGAGAAGAGAGATAGAATGGGATGTCTATTCCATAGGACTAGGTCTCTTATATAGAGAGAAAACCCTAGAGAGTACAAGAGTAAAAATACATAAATACCCCAGAGGGGTTACGGAACCCGAAGGGTTAAGGGTTACGGAACCCGAAGGGTTAAGGGTTACGAAACCCGAAAGGTTACAAATATAATTGTAATATAATAATTCTAACAGCGACATTTCAACATATATTTGAAGGATCCGTGCATACTTTTTTTTTCTGAGTATGTTTGTCGCAGATTCTCCCACATGCACTTGGTAGTCTTTTTTTAGACCAAAGAGGGGGAAACACGTTATAGTGCTTGCCCCAGATATATTAAAAAATTAAGGGAAAGAAGGACTTGCAACAACAGTGGCTCGAGGAGAGTCTTGGCATGGAAAATTCATTGCCAATATGGAAACAGTCTAAATTAAAGATAACCCAGTTTCTAGCTAAGCATATTGCCCGACCAATGGAAAGAGGAACAACTCTGCTTTGGTGCTTTTTGCCGCATGAATAGTCGCAGAACGTATCAAGGTTATGCAAATTCACCCAATCAGCACCAAGTCCTCCCCAAATCATGAGTCTTCTTGCACTGAAACAGTCTAAATTAAAGATAACCCAGTTTCTAGCTAAGCATATTGCCCGACCAATGGAAAGAGGAACAACTCTGCTTTGGTGCTTTTTGCCGCATGAATAGTCGCAGAACGTATCAAGGTTATGCAAATTCACCCAATCAGCACCAAGTCCTCCCAAATCATGAGTCTTCTTGCACTGAAATGCTACCTGCTTTGACTTTATTCCCAATTACTCCGCGTTTACATCGAGTTTGGTTACTCATGATGGCATTAAGGTTGCTTTTCTGCCTATGTCTACTCCATCTCATAATGTGATTGGCTCATCTATTCTTTTTGTCATGTGATTATGACCGCACCCCTTTTTGAGATATCCGCACATGTTCCTGAGGTATGTGGGGGAACCTAAAGGATAAATGCTTCTGTGTGAGATATTTTCATATGGTTGCATATATCCTATGCACGATAACATGGATATTCCTATTGCCCTTAGGAAGGCAAGCGATTGTTTATACCCCATTATGTCTCTAACTATGTGTTTACGGCAAAGCTATTTCCCTTGTACAGATCTTTTGTGGATGGGTTATTGGTTCCCACTGTACATTCCACTCTTCAGCAGGAAACCATCTTTCTTAAAAGGTACAAGTCTATGAAAGAAGAGATGGAGACTCTTCTATTTAAGGGTGCTTGGACCCTGGTTGATCCTCAAAAGATGCAATTATTATTGCAATTTACCACAAGCACTTACCTAATGGATCAGCTGAAAAATACATTAGGCAAGTCATGTATATTTATGATTGTCAAAAGTCATTAAAACATTTTATAAAATTATGTATATTTATGATGTCAAAAGTCGTTATATTAACACATTTTATAAAGTTATTATCATCTTATATCTGAGAGCCTAATTAAAATTAGAGATGTAAAATCATATATATTTATGATGTCAAAAGTCATTATATTAACACATTTTATAAAATTACCTATTTTAAAAACATTTACTAGTTATTATTACATTTTTTCAACAATAGATAAATTGCAATAACGAAGTTCTTAGATATTAAAGGAAGTTACACGTTTTGTCTTATGACATTTTATAAATTTGCAAATTACTTACTGAAATAGTCTATGTGAAGAAATGCAATGCTAAGTTGTTGCACGTAACAAATCAGACAAAAAAAACGAACGTGTTGGGGGAAATAAAACCAGAAAAATTAATCGAGTCAAGCATCTAAGTCAAGAAAGGTGGAAGATAATGAAAGGACAAAAGAGAGAAAGGATAAAAGTAAGAAAAAGCAATAAAGAAAGAAGATAGAAGGAAACAAACCCTCTTAAAAGTTGCAGCATCTCATGAAGTCTCCAAATCCCAAACATTCTATAAAGTAGCATGCCCCTGCATATGGCTCGAATCATCCGATATCTTAGGGTGTCTATTGCCGAAATGATTAGCATGCTGCTACATATGCCATCGGCAATTTGGATTAGGAGCAATTTAGTCGGTATTGATACGGGAAACGTCGAGGAACAGCACATGGCATGCTGTGGCATCTGCTGCATGAGTCCATACTGCTTAGCGTTGGGACTTGCGGGTTGGTCGGTTTATATAAGGATCTCCATACCTTCTTGATATTTAACAAGTACTATGAAAATTGGACCCCATTGGGTATCCTATCCCATGGAGTAGCGTGGTCATTCAGACCATCTTTAACCACGTAAGTCATTGCGTTATTGTTCTTGATGTAAGGTTTTTTTACATTTTTAACGTTGGAATAGTTGTTAGAAACGATTAGAAAAAGAACGATAACATTATATGAGTCTTCCTCGAGACTTCCTTTTGGTTGATACTTAGCCCTTAAACTGAGAACTTGTTTCACATATTTAATGGCATCTCAGTTTCTGGTCTCTCATGCGCATATGACATGTTTGTTGTAAATCCTATATAAATGGCAGTGGACCGAGGATTGATAGAAGTGAGGAAGCTTGGAATCGAGCAGCAGTTGTGGGACGCAATGCGGAAGGAATTCGATCAACCTTCGCCAGTAACAAACCTTAAAGCAGAGGCAGCAGATTCATGAACTTATTCACACGAATGATAGGTTGGTGTCAGCCCCTGGTCTCTCCTCGACAGAAAGGTTATCATATTTTCATGCAGTAATGTATTCCTGAGTGATCACATGCTTGTATCTTTGCAATGACGACGAGAATGGTTTTTTCCCCGGTGAGTAATCAATATAAATTGCAATGCAATAAGTTCAGTTAAGGAGGGGAGTTATAGTAGATTTTCCCTCTCATTGTATGCTAAAAGTTGGCGTCAAGCCCGAAAGATCTCATGGAATAGTGCTGAAGACTCCACTTACTCTCATGCGCCTACAATCAGCATGTTCGACCTAACGCCCTAGCTTGTAAACCATGTCCTACACATGCTGTACGATTCCGTTCGATTTCGCGTAACAAAGAGCTCTAGCCAATCCCCAAGTTTTGCGCCTGTATGTTCCTTTTTATGCATGGAGTGCCTTGTTGGTAAAGCAAGTGGTCTTCCAGCAGAAAGGGGAACAATTTCTTTCGCGTGTTTTTGTTGATCATTTTAGCGGAATTGCATCATGGAAGAAGCTCAGAATGGTGTTTGTGCAACAAGTTGTGGTTATATTATAAACTGTTGGAAACGGATCCGATCAATAGTGTACAAGCAAAAACAGTCAAAAAAAGGAAAACACGCATGAGACAAGGATTTTTATGGTAGTTCGACAATGTGCCTACTTTCAATGTGTACACCATGTTCGCTTCCTTTTCTTTTCATGGAATTATTCTTTACAATGAGTGGTTACCCTCAAGGGTACTTTATGTATGCGATACTAAGATTAGGGCTACGGTGAGGATTGTAAGAAAATACCAATAGAACTTTGGTCTCGTCATTATGGTTCATAGTTCAGATCTTGGTACTCAATATAGATATCATATTCATTCTGTTTCTTTTAGTCATCTTCCAGAACAAAATTTTGCTTTGAAGCTCAAATGTGTTGAATTGCTATTCGTTAATGTCCAACATTTAGAACAAGAATCGAAACAAGCTCCAGATTTTGCTCGGAAGTTAGCTTCTTTCACATGTTTAAGGAAGTCTAGGCTTGCCAGATTGCTCTTGGTTCTTCTCCTCGCCTGTCGTTCTAATGGCTTGTTTATTGTAAATTTTGGGGTAGGATGGATACGGATATATTTGAATATTCACTTACCATATTTCTTAAGTATCGAATATAGGTTTAAAGTATCGAATATAAGTTTTCGTATATGAATATTAATCGAATATGAATATCATGTTTGGAAATTTCCAAATGGAGATGCTAACTGTAAAAATATTCAGATTTGAATATTTAAATAGAAAATCTTATTGCTGTGTGTGTGTATGTGTGTGGGGGGGGAGGGGGGAATGGGCTGCCTCAGGGTAGCTAACTTAGCTTCCCTCGTCCAATTTTCTCCATATTTTTTATTTTTTTTTAAAATAAAATTGTGGAAATTCATCACTATATCCTCTTAAATTATAGTCATTCAGGTTTCGTGAGAAACAGAGACTCCTACAGCCTCTATCCAGACATTCGTTTTTTAACGGTCGTAGGATTATTTAAATCAACTCGTCCAAGATGGAGGCCCTAAGAGTCTTTGCTTCTCGTGAACCTTGAATGACATAAGATAGGGATATAATGAATTTACATGGTTTTATTTTAAAAATATAAAAGAACATAGGGAAAATAAGGTGATGGAGCTAAGTTAGCTAGCCCTTGGAGCAGCCTAATTTTACCTTATATAAATATATATAGAGATAGAGGGGGGCAAGTACAGGTGTATGTACTATAGTACAGTCTATTACCTTTAGTTAACAACTAATGATCTAATGTTACGTTCCTCTTAGTCAAATCCATGCAATCTCTTGACCTTCGCTGATCACTGTGCATCTCTGCCTTGACAATTTATTACAAATCATATTAGCACAGGTTCCATGTAGGTTGTACCTTTTGCGAATGCATGTGTGTATATATGAGAGCAAAAATTGTGAGAGCATGAGAGGTATGATTCTAGACCACATGATTCTGTTTTCTCTCTCTTGGGTCTTCTTTCTCCTGGGTGAATCATGTGGTCCAGAAGCATCACTCTCATGCTTCTCACAACTTTTTGCTCTCATAGGATCACTCTTTTGTGTGTGTGTGTGTGTGCGCGCGCGCGCGCAGTGCGTGCGCTGGAAAGGGAGTCTACTTTGTGAAGTAGGTAGCTTACCTACTTCACATTTCATTTTTTTTGCAGATTTTTTATTTTTATTTTTTTGAAAAATACCACATGGATTTTCATAATCATATCCCTCTAATATGTCATTCAAATTTTTGTCAGAAACAGAGACTCTTACGGGTTCCATCCAGACAGTCATTTTTTAACGGCCACAGATTCGTTGTATTTTAGCTGTTATGGATGGAGGCCGTAGGAGTCTCTGTTTCTGACGAATTTTGAATGACATATTAGAGGGATATAGTTATGAAAATTCATGATGATATTTTTCAAAAAAATAAAAAATTGCAAAAATGGAATGTGAAGTAGGTAAGGTTACCTACTTCACATTTCATTTTTTTGCATATTTTTTATTTTTTTGAAAAATACCACCATGGATTTTCATAATCATATCCCTCTAATATGTCATTCAAATTTTGTCAGAAACAGAGACTCTTACGGCCTCCATCCAGACAGTCATTTTTTAACGGGTCACAGATTTGTTGTATTTTACCTGTTATCGATGGAGGCCGTAGGAGTCTCTGTTTCTGACGAATTTTGAATGGCATATTAGAGGGATATAGTTATGAAAATCCATGATGATATTTTTCAAAAAAAATAAAACAATTTGCAAAAATGGAATGTGAAGTAGGTAAGGTTACCTACTTCACAAAGTAGGCTCCCTCCCCCCCCCCCTCTCTCTCTCTATATATGTATATATATATACACACACACACAGAGAGAGAGAGGAGTAATCCTATGAGAGCTAAAATTTGTGAGAGCATGCATTATGGACCACATGATTCAACCAGGAGAGAGAAGACAGGATCATGTGGTCCAGAATGCATGCTCTCACATTTTTTACTTCTCGTATGATCACTCCTCTCTCATAGGATCACTCCAACATGGCTGCCCCGCCCCCTATTTTTGCGTTTTTTTTATTTTTTTGAAAAATATCACTATGTATATTCATCCCTATATCCCTCCTATATGCCATTTGAATTTTGTCAGAAACAGAGACTCCTACGACCTCCATCGAGATGGTGTCGATTTAAAAAATCCGATTACCGTTTAAAAAATGATTATCTGGATGGAGGCCGTAGGAGTCTCTGTTTTTAACGAAATTCAAATGGCATATAGAAGAGATATAAGGATGAATATACATGGCGATATTTTTTTGAAAAAAAAATAAAAAAAAAAACGCCGCAAATGGCACGGGGCAGCCCCATTAACCCCCTCCCCCCCCCCCCCCCCCCCCCCCCCCCTCTCTCTCTATATATAGGAGTGATCCTATGAGAGCAAAAAAATGTGAGAGCATGAGAGCATGCATTCTGGACCACATGATCCTGTTTTCTCTCTCCTGGTCTTCTCTCTCATGGTTTGAATCATGTGGTCCAGAATGCATGCTCTCATTCTCTCACAAATTTTAGCTCTCATAGGATCACTCCTATGACAAATTTTAGCTCCAGAATGCATGATCCTATGAGAGCCAATATTTGTGAGAGTATGAGAGCATGCATTATGGACCACATGATTCAACCAGGAGAGAGAAGACCGGGAAGAGAGAAAATAGAATCATGTGATCCAGAATCATCCTCTCATGCTCTCACCATTTTTTCTCTCATAGGATCACTCATATATATATAGAGAGAGAGAGGGGGGTAATGGGGCTTCCCCTGCGCCATTTGCGGTGTTTTTTTTATTTTTTTCAAAAAATACCGCTATGTATATTCATATATATATCCCTTCTATATGCCATTCGAATTTCGTCAAAAACAGAGACTCCTACGTCCTCCATCCAGACAGTCATTTTTTAATGGTAACAGAATTTTTTAAATCGACACCGTCTCGATGGAGGTCATAGGAGTCTCTGTTTCTGACGGAATTCGAATGGCATATAGGAGGGACATAGGGATGAATATACATTGTGATATTTTTCAAAAAAAATAAAATAATAAAATAAGGGGCGGGGCAGCCATGTTGGAGCCCCCTAGGGGCAGCCCCATTAAATCCATATATATATATATATATATATTATTAATGTGATTTGTAAAGTTGATTCAAATTTGCTATTTGCCTTTATTCATTCATAGTCATATTGATCTTAATTTATCCATATTCATATTCAATTAAGATTTGTATTCTCATGAATATTCAATAGGAATTCATATGATATGGTTTCTTAAATTAATATTCGATTATATATGTATTCATTTTTTATATAAATGAAGCGAATATGGAGATGATAATAACCATATCTAGTTCATAATCTGATTGTTGTCTTCTAAGAAGTTATGAGACGTGATGAGGATGAAACTCAACCAAATATCGTGTGTTGCAAACCTAAGATTAGAGATAGCATGTACATTAAAAAATAGTGAAGCCTTCTTCCACTGTAAGTAGAGTCGGCTATATGAATTCTTGATCAAATTCATGTCGAAAGATTCGATTATTTTTACGATAGCTATGGACTACCTAATCCAATCCCCACAGGGAAATATTTGAACCCTGCTCTTTTTGGAAATAGCATGTGCATGTCTGTCCGAAAAATAGAGTTGATACGACCTCTACTTTTCACCTTAGACATGAAAGGCTGTTGTATCCGTATGCAATAATATTGTATACACGTTAGATTACATGCCATTGCTTATATTTTGCATTATATGATTAAACATATGCGCCATATGTGTGGACACAAAAACGTACTTAAATCCCACCACTACATAGCTAATTTAAAGGTGATTTGATTATTATGGAATTCAGTCCATTCGTTGAAAGAGTATAATAGATTGATCCAAGGAATAGGTCTGTGATCTAACCATTGTAATTGATGTTTATTTATAGGGTAAGTGGGTCTTGGGAAATATGATTACCACAGATGAATCAATCATCTTTATTCTCCAACATTCCCTTTCAGTTGGAGCGGGAAATGCTCAGCTTGAACAAATAGAAAACTCGCTCACATTAAAGAGGCATACGTAGGATATGAATATAATTGTGATACATTCTTAAGTGCACTTGGCAATTATAATAAATAGTATATGAGCCGAGAGGTTGGTTTATTGTAAAATAGGACTGGATCTCGCTTCTTGATCATTGGGTTGATATTTTCAGGATATTTTATATTTTCATATACATTCTTATATACACAATGGAGAAAGAATTAGTGAAAAAGGATCTAAATCAAAATATTTGAAATGTTTGAAGTGAATTCACAATTATACATAGGCATTGTAATAGTGTTTTTATGTGATAACTTAAATTTATGCTTTTCTTATTTTCTTACTTTATTATTTGTCAACCAGGTCATTTTGATTTGAGGATGGGTTAGAGTCATAAATATAATTAACAATCATATTTATTCTTGTTTCTTCTTGTAAAAGTAAATGTGTGTACATATACATGCTTCCTAATTTCTCCTACTTTTTATTGCTCTTACTTTCTTCTTTTTGTTTACTTTAGTGTTGATATCATGGTTTACGTTTTGAAATGTATTTACTAGAATGTGATCTTAGTGGTACTTTACATGTATTTGTTATGAAATTTAAGATAACATACAAAAAATATGATAAATGAAATCTCTGTCACAAAATCTCTTTTGAGACGGATCAAAAGGTGTTATGGATTGATGTAAAGTTGAATTTTTTTTAACTCCTTGAGTCTGGAAAGATGGGTATGTCACTATGTTTTTAAACTCCAAGCTTATCCTTTGTTTATTAAATCGAACTCATGAAGTAGAGGGTCTAGCATAGAAGACATGTTCTTGCATCCTTCTTAACATATAGGTAATATACATCATCATCATCAACAACAACAACAACAAAGACTTTTCTCATATTAAGTAGGATCGGCTACAGGTAATATACATCATAGTAAACATAATCATCTTCGAGTAAAGAAGGTGAGACCTAAATTTCTATAAGGTGAATATCACTGCAAGCATCTCTTTCTCCAAGTTGTATAATTGCATTGAGCATCATCTGATGTTTTGCGAGCATAAAAAATAACAAATGGAACATTGTCCCTCATGTGTCCTAATATAGAATACAAAGTCGAAAGCATCTATCATGACAGATAAAAACATATATGCATCATTTGGAGAGATAACATGGCCCATCATCACCATGAATTTGGTTCTTTTCCCAAGAATACAGATTGTGAATTAGAGCTCTTTTCTCAAGATAGAGAATGTGAAATAGAAAAAGATGTACTATATTAGTGGATGAACCTAATTTACAAAATGTTTGATGCAAATTGACGGGATATGAAAAGCCTTTCTTAACTCAAGAAAGTTCTTCCTGACCTCAGATTATCAATCCTATCCAAATTTAGCATGTTCTTACCCATCCATAAAAA
Source organism: Ottelia alismoides (assembly GCA_037367405.1). Taxonomy (NCBI): domain Eukaryota; kingdom Viridiplantae; phylum Streptophyta; class Magnoliopsida; order Alismatales; family Hydrocharitaceae; genus Ottelia; species Ottelia alismoides. Next base: position 691,633 of record JAZKJV010000876.1, read on the forward strand.
TGAACTTTTTCACACGATTAAGGGATGGTGCATATTTTGAGTCATTTTTGGAAACTTGCCAATCAACCAAGCTGTAAACATTTGACCAATTTCAGATGTAATATTTAGGTTTTAGCTCTTCGATGCACATACATGGTTGTTTACATTAGATTGGTTTTCCTTTGCCTCTTTGTAGGTGACTTCTTTTCTCTTGTTAATGAGAAATAAAGGTCCATGTAGAAGTCTTTTTTCATCTTTAAATTTGTGGTAGTTGGACATGACCTCACTAATAATATGGGGTCTTCTATTCATTGGCATTTTCGTAATATTTCCCTTGCACGATATAATTTTTATTGGCATCGTATTTTTAAAATTCGTGTCTAGAAAAAATACACAAATAAATAAATAAGCACAAAATTATTCTAGAAATAAAAGCCAAGAGAAACTAAAAACCATGCTTGTCACTTATGCGTGGTCACCCACGTGTATATGGTACAAAACTCTTTATTTTTTGAACTATAATCATTCTAGCCCATTCTGGGAATTGTTTGTGCAATTTATGAGTATATATGAAAGCATACGCATATATTAGATTTCCCTACTTCATTAATAACATTGGTATGGTTGCAACCAATGAAGATTGAAAATCACTAGACATCTTGTATCGGGCATGTTGAATTGATGTAGTTCAGATATAGTAGAAATTCGAAAGTGCATGAAATAATGTGAATTAAGTGTGAGTACTTATTTTACTTGGGCAAGCCCAAGGTCGGAACAATGAGGCAAAAATGTGGACCTAATTACACTCCAAACAAAATAGCAATCAAGGGTTCAGAAACTGAATTTTTTAGTTTTTTTTGAATAACTTAGGCAATGACGATATATAATACGAAAAGTGAATGTGAAATGTATTTTGAATCTACATATATATGGGAATGTTTGCAAATTGATTCGAATGGTCGAAACACAATGATAATGTGGGTTTCAATTATTCTTATACTTAAGATAATATACACTATTCTAGGAAAGTTTCTAGGAGTTTAAAAAAATCAACTATACACTATTCTAGGAAAGTTTCTAGGAGTTTAAAAAATCAACTTTTGTAGTGAATTAAAATGGGGGAAATTAAATCAGGATTACTAATAAATTATTTTAACTTTCAATTTATCTAAAAAATATAAAGAGTGTATATTTCGCCAAACTGGTATTTCTTCTAGATTGGGATATTAAATACTACAAGGAATATATTTTTATGTTTTTTCCTGATTCAATATGCATGCATGAAAATATGAGAAACTTTCGGATTTTTATGTAATTTATGATGCAAAAATAATAAAAATATTTTTTGACTAGAGATATGAGTACATGAGGTACACCTACTATATCATGATTTCTGGAATTAAAATGAATTTTCTACTAAACAAAGTGGTTTTGAATATTTAAATCCTAAAAAATGGCCAACATCAACAATTTTGCATTGCAAGATTTTCACATATAGAAAATTGCAAGACAACACAAAATTCACTTTGGATTTTTGCAAAGCATTAAAGTGGTAATTAATTAGTTATAAGTTACTAAAAACACCCAATACTACTTAAAGGAACATGCAATTATTTTAACAAGAATTTTGGGCACATGATAGAAGACACCAAAACCTACAACTGTGATTTTTTGATAATTTTTGAAGCAAAGGATTATTTATTATGGATTAAACAAGTTAAGTTGGGTAAAATTAGCATTTTTATGAAAATAAATTTTAATAAATCAACCACATAACACAAAAATCTAATTAAAGTATACACCATAGAGAACTAAATAACTTACCACATAAAATTTATATTTTTAAATGATAAAAATTCAATGTTCAAATAAGTTTCCAAAAACAAGAGTATCGATGCAATAAAATAATTAAAATGCACAAACTGTTCACATGGGCACTTTTGGAATAAAAAATACGTGGTATGACATGTCAAGTAATTTCACCAAGCAAGGAAAACTTTGATTTGCAGTATAATAAAGCGTTTTGGATGTAATTTGCCTAGGTCTCATGTGAGTTGCACGTAACCAGGGCTCTTGATCCTATGGCGGATCTCGTGCTTTTTTGTTCCGTTCTACTGGTTTAGAAGACCACAAATGGTGCTCAGAGAAGGCTCTAATGTTCTATTAATGGATGACTAGGGCAAAGGGCTTTACATGATTCGATGAAGGGAGGTGCTTCATTATCCAATCAATGTTCGATGCAAGCTCCCCTTCTCCTCCTCTACCCTGAACGATTGACAGAGTCTTAAATTAAAGTCTGACATGAAGGCAAAGTATGTCGATTTTGAGCTTGGGATCCAACGGTAAAGGTGAAGCACATGGGCGTGGAGCTTGGGCTCCGATGGTGGCGTGTGCGATGAGATCAAGATGAGATCGGAGGGCTACAACGAGAGGATGACTTAAATGATTAGGATGTATCATTGATAGGATCAAAGGATTCCTGTAGAGAGTTCTCGGATCCTTTCTTATTCCATGGAGCGTTTTCACATTGTAGAAGTGGAGGAAAATACCATATCTGACAAGTACACAAAGGCTAATGAGCTCTATGCATGACAAAACTTGATGAATGGAACCTCCGATGAAGGTGGGGCATCGCTTTATGGTTGTTTGTGCGCTTCACCAATAGTGTTGGAGGAGGAATTCTGGCTTGGCATTATGGTATCATCTTATGTGATTGGAGTTTTGCTACTAAAAGGGTTCATCTAGAGTGTGAGGAGTACAGTTTCCTTCGATGAAGGATAGTTTCCCCAATGTCTTGAAAGAAAATCTTATATTGAGCCATACGATCTCATCTTTTGAGTGAAAGATAATGGAATGGGCGCGAAGCTTCTATAAAAGGAAGCCATTCTCGGACCACGACTTGGCTAGATGGGATGTGTATAGAAGAGATAGGGGAACTAGAGAAAGAGAGAGATGAAGGTGACTGTGTTGGCTTTGGTTTCAAAATACACTATGAAGATGGGATCGAAGAGAACAAAGGAGGAAAGTAGAGGTATACAAGGGAGAAAGGATGAGGAACTAGAGAGAAGAAACAAGAAACAAGAAAGAAGATAACTACATTGTGTTCGGGTGAGGTCGAGTTCCCTTGTGATGGAGATCTTACAAGGACTCCGATCTTTGCTCGAAGCTCCAGTGTGACCTGAGCTTAGCAATGTCAATAACATGATGCATCAACGCTTCGAGAAGCCTTGGATCTCACTTGAGATAATGGGTTGAAGGCAGTCATAGATCAACCAAAAGCTTAAAGTTATCACTTTCAATGATGGGAGCTCCTCCTTCTCTTACAAGAAATAGTGAATTAGATAGAAATGGGGATGGCAAGAGGCTTTGTCAGGGGAGCAGTTGTTGGCAAGGATCATGCATAGAGAGAAGCATATATATATATATATATATATATATAGAGAGAGAGAGAGAGAGAGAGAGAGAGAGAGAGAGGAAAATGGGGTTGCCCCTAGGGGGAGCTAACTTAGCTCCCCCCGCCCTATTTTCTTCAAATTTTTTTATTTTTTTTGAAATTTTTTTCCGTGAATATTCATTACTATATCCGTATATTATGTCATAAAAATTTCGTGAGAAACAGAGACTCCTACGGCCTCCATCCAGACAATCATTTTTTTAACGGTAACAGGATTTTTTAAATCGACCCCGTTTGGATGGAGGTCGTACGAGTCTCTGTTTCGCATGAAATTTGAATGACATAATATATGGATTTAATAATGAATTTACACGGTTTTAGATTTCAAAAAAAATTAAAAAAATTTTGTGAAAAAAGGGTGGGGGGAGCTAAGTTAGCTCCCCCTAGGGGGCATACACATTTTACCCATATATATATATATATATATATATATATATATATATCGTGTGGGAGTTGTTGGGATTCGATGTTCAATGATAGAGTGTCACGATGAGGGGGTTTGACTAGAGTGGGTTGAGCCATTGGTGGTTCCCAAAGTCACAATGTGACAAGGGACGACATGTAGAGGGTGGGTTGACTCGTATTACATGGGTAGAAGACTCAGTTGACCAGGGGGTCAACTGACTTGGAGTGAGGTGGTAGCCAATGATAGGTTGAGATGAAGGGACCTTCGGTTTTAATCGAAGTCAATGGAGGCATTACATTGGAGGGGTGGGCCAGTGGCATGATACGAAATGGAGTTTGACGAAGATGATGTTGACCAACAAAAATAAACTTAGGAATTAATTAAAATAAAATAAAATATGAAAATTGTTGACATAAAAATGCAGATATCAACACGATTTGCATATTTCATGAAGACCTTAAATCAAAATAATATATATGCACAGGATCTAGATTTTTTAACTATTGTATAGATATAAAATACCTATTTTAGATATTTTTGGATTTTTCTTTGATTTCCTTTTAATATTATGTATATAAATAGTTTTTATAAAATATTAAGTAAATATTTACTTATTAATCTATTTTTTATTCTTTAATATTTAATAAAAGAGGAGATAGAGTAATATAAGGGTTTATTTACATGAAGACAAGTCTATATACACTTTCAGTTTTATTTTTTTCATTGTTTTGCCAGTTTTTAGATTCTAACTTATTTTAATTGGTAAGAACATAAAATAAATGAAATGCAAGTGAATTTAAAATAATAAATTATGGAGTTAAAACATCAGTCTCAAGTTAGTATAGTCTCAAGTTAGTATAATTGTACAATATACAATTAGGTATAAAATCAAATCTAAGTTTCATATATGAACTATGATTCCTTTAAATTTCCGATTTTTTGATTTATAGGTATTTCAATGCACAATAATTCAAAAGTTAGTAAAGGTTCATATGTATATGGGGGAAATCAATTTTTTATTTCCATTTTTCTCAAATTAAGGTTTGGGTTTATTTGTAATAATCCATATGCTAATAGTTTTTAAATTTTTCATTTATTTGTGTTATTATTATGTATAGAACGGAGTTGGTTTCATGATGTTAGAGATAATATAAGTTTATTAAAATCAAAGAATTTTTTGCTTACATACATGTAAATATATACATAGTTTAACTAATTATTTTAAGGAGTTAATAAATTTTATTTCGTGAACTTATTTGAAATATAATAATATACAATTACTTCATTTTTATTTCTTGAGTTCATCTATTATTTTTATCATTTTATGCAGCTTATGTTTTTGTTCCAGAATTAAAGACATATTTTGGTGTAAAGTAAATGAACCACATATTCATTAAAGCTCCTGGATGAAATTTCTTTGAGTGTAGAACATATGCAACTTGATTAGATGATCCTTGCATGGAGATGCAACAACAAGTTTAACTTGATTGGGCACTTTGGTTAGTCAAAGATCGTGACATCAATCTTCCTTATTGCATATATCAGACATTGCTTATAGACAATGCATGAACTTTACTCTTTGCTATTGCATCTTTGTAGTCAGCATCACATATGACCCCTTGAGGTGGCTAATGAGCTCCGTGCATGACGAGACTTGATGAATGGAACCTCCGATTAATGTGGGGCATAGCTTTATGGTTGTTTGTACGCTTCACCAATAGTTTTGGAGGACGAATTTGGCTTGGCATTATGGTATCATCTTATGTGACTGGAACTTTGTTGCCGAAAGGGTTCATCTAGAGAGTGAAGAGTACAGTTTCCTTTGATGAAGTATAGTTTTCCCAATCTCCTGAAAGAAAATCTTATCTTGAGCCACATGATATCATCTTTTGAGTGAAAGATAATGGAATGGGAGTGAAGCTTCTATACAAAGGAAGCCATTCTCGGACCACGACTTGGCTAGATGGGATGTATATAAGATATAGGGGGAACTGGAGAAATAGAGAGATGAAGGTGATTGGGTTGGCTCTGGTTTCAACTCACACTATGAAGGTGGGATCGAAGAGAACAAAGGAGGAAAGTAGAGGTATACAAGGAGAAAGAATGGGGAACTAGAGAGAAGAAAGAAGAAACAAGAAAGAAGATAACTACATTGTGTTCGGGTGAGGTTGAGTTCCCTTGTGATGGAGATCCTCCAAGGACTCCGATCTTTGCTCGAAGCTCCAGTGTGACCTGAGCTTAGCAATGTCGATAAGATGATGCATCAAGGCTCCGAGAAGCCTTGGATCTCACTTGAGATAATGGGTTGAGGGCAGTCATAGATCAACCAAAAGCTCAAAGTTATCTCTTTCAATGATGGGAGCTCGTCCTTCTCTTACAAGAGATAGCGAATTAGGGAGAAATGAGGGATGACAAGAGGCTTTGTCATGGGCGCAGTTGTTGGCAAGGATCATGCATAGAGAGAAGCAGCGATATATTGAGATCGTGTGGGAGTTGGGATTCGAAGTTCAATGATAGACTGTCATGATGAGGGGGTTTGACTAGAATGGGTTGAATCATTGGTGGTTCCCAAAGTCACCATGTGACAAGGGACGACATGTAGAGGGTGGGTTGACTCGTATAACCTGGGTAGAAGACTCAGTTGACCAGGGGGTCAACTGACTTGGAGTGAGGTGGTAGCCAATGATAGGTTGAGATGAAGGGACCTTCGATTTTGACCGAAGTCAATGGAGGCATTACATTGGAGGGGTGGGCCAGTGGCATGATGCCAAACGGAGTTTGACCAAGATGATGTTGACCAACAAAAATAAACTTAGGAAATTAATAAAAAATAAAATATGAAAATTGTCGACACAAAAAAGCAGATATCAACACGATTTGCATATTTCATGTAGACCTTAAATCAAAATAATATATATGCGCAGGATCTGGATTTTTTAACTATTTTATAGATATAAAATACCTATTTTAGATATTTTTGGATTTTTCTTGGATTTAATACTATGTATATAAAGAATTTTTATAAAATATTAAGTAAATATATACTTGTTAATCTAATTTTTTTATTCTTTATTTGTTAATAAGAAGTCGAGATAGAATAATAGAAGGGTTTATTTACATGAAGACAATTCTATATAGACATTCAATTTTTATCTTTTTCATTGTTCTACTATTTTTTATATTTTAACTTATTTTTATTGATAATACAATAAAATAAATGAAATGCTAGTAAATTTAAAATAATAAATTGTGGAGTTAAAACATCAAGCTCAAGTTAGTATAATCGTACAATATACAACTAGGTATAAGATCTAATTTTGATATATGAACTTCGATTCCTTCCAATTTCTGATTTTTTATTTATAGGTATTTTGATGTACATGAATTCAGAAGTTAATAAAGGTTCATATGTATACGGGGGGAAATCAATTTTTGATTTCCAATTTTCTCAAATTAAGGTTTGGGTTTATTTGTAATAATCCATATGTTAGTAGTTTTTAACATTTTTCATTTATTTGTGTTATTAGTATGTATACAATGGAGTTGATTTCTTGTCGTTAGAGATAATATAAGTTTATTAAAAAAATAAAAGAATTTTTGGCTTACACACATGCGAATATGTACATAGTTTAAATCCTTATTATTTTAAGGATTTAATAAATTTTATTTCATGAACTTATTTAAAATATAATAATATACAATTACTTCATTTTTATTTATTGAGTTCGTCTATTATTTTTATCATTTTATGCAGCTTTTGTTTTTGTTCCATAATTAAAGGAATTTTTTGGTGTAACGTAAATGAACCACATATACATTAAAGCTCCTGAATGAAATTTCTATGAGTGTAGAATATCTGCAACTTGAGTAGATGATCCTTGCACGGAGATGCAACCGCAAGTTTAAATTGATTGGGGCACTTTGGTTAGTCAAAGATCGTGACATCAATCTTCCTTATTGCATATATCAGACATGAAGGATATGGAATTATCCTCAAGTGCATCATGGAAGCGTGAGCGTCGTATCGAATACGACGTAGAACGACTAGTCGTACTAGTCGTTCTATGCAGCGGAATTTAAAAAAAATCATGCGATGAAACCACATGATCCACGAACGGTTCTCGGATCGTTTCATCTAGAACCACATCAAGTATAAAGGAATACCTCTTGAAGCGTGGTTGATCAAGTCTCTACGAAAAGAGACCTCCTGCCTCAAGTCCGATCGTCGGAGAAGACGCTTGCGAGCGTGGTGATGAACCGCGTGATCCTCGCAATCCAACAAGATGATCCAAGAACGGTGAACTCCTGATCTCGTCGTACAAGATCGAACGTCCTCTTCGTAAGCGTAGCACTCCAAGAAGACGGAGAACCGAAGAACGTCGAAGCGGCGGCGCGGTGGCGAAGGCGTCGACGGCTTTCCCCTCTAGGGTTTGGTGGACGGCCACCAAGAAAGAGAGGGAGAGCGTTGGCGTGTGATATGAGAGAGAGATGTGCTTACAAATAACATAGCCCATAGAGAGCATGGTACACCTCTCTATTTATAGGGTTTTGGGATCCATGGATCTCAATCCATGGGTACAAAAAAACAATGGGTGAGATTGATTTATGTTTAATCCAATGGTCAAGATTGTTGTTGGTAAAAATCAACAACCATTAATTTAATTTAGATCAAATATATTTGACAAATCAAATATAAATCAATCCTAAATTAAACCAATCAAATAAAGGGAGATTTTCAATATGGAGATTACCTCCCCATGGATCATGGTGGATGGCCACCAATTTCCATATTGGTTATGGTGGTCGTCCACTTGATTACAAATGGGAGCAATCTCATGAGATTTCATGAGATTGCATATCTCCATGGAAATCTCCTTTATTTAATGCAACAACTTTTGTTGTGATTTATTCTTTGAAAATAATTCACAATTAATTTTGAGAATATTGCAATCTTGCCATTGGAAATTTTTGAATCATATTCACAACCCAAAACAAAATATAATTTACATTTTCAATTAATTACACAATGTGTATTCAATACACATTAATAATTAATCAACAAATATAAATTATAATTAGCTATCTCTAATACATTATAAATCACATTTATAATATATTATGAATAATTGGATATTGCTATCCACATTATTCTTATCCACAATAATTAAATCACATTTAATTATAATGGATAATTTCCACACACATCAGGATGATTAAATGACATTTAATCATCGATTCTTTAATGCTTAGATCTATGGAATTATTCTTCAACCCCTTCAATAATAATGTGATTTCTCCGCAGATACTTGGAGATAAGGACAGGATGATTGTATTGTTCCACGTATAGTGACTTGGATGTTGAGATCACATCTCAAATCCAGATCTCATGGACCTCCCACAGATGCTTGATCAAATCAAGACCGTAGACCTAATCTTCTCATTACATCTGAATCTCATTCAGATCAATGTACAATACATAAACTATGATTATGTCACTTCTCTATTGAGAGGAGTCACTAAAATCCAAACCTGTTTCATCACTCCCTCGGAATGGAAGCGTCATGGTTATACAATCGTTTATGATTACATTACCCTCGGGTATTCCTAATACCTGTACATCGTGCATACTGGAAGACCTATGATCATCCTGAAGATTTAGATCACTTTTAAACTGTCATCTTCAGTGTTTGATCATTAAGTTTCTCAATCTTGGTCATTGGGAATTGGTATAGATCATATGCTTTCCCAGAGCATATATCTTAACTTCAAATTCATGTCATGCTTCCAAAGCATGACAACCATGCATGGAATTTGATTAGTCTCAATACCTCATGAGTTAGCTCTTGTCTCCCAGTTCACAAATGAACCTGTATGATCCCTATGAGAGATCGCATTACTCATATGTCCTTACATGCACTCCAGCTCGCCGGTGTATAGACCTTGGCTAGGTCACCAACCTATTGGTCTGCCAAATGTACACACTCAGACATATAGTAATACATCTGTCTCTGGTCAGAGGATGCATGCCTATGCTGTGACAGTATTCAATAGGTCTTTGGTTATCTCGATCTCGTTAAGTCAACCCATTGACTCAACTGATCTGACACCTCTGAATCACTATTCCCATGCAGAGGACCTGCATTAAGAGGTTGGTCAGATATCAGCCATACGAGAAAGGATTGCCATCTTCTACTCAGACTGGAGATCATCACTTAACAATCATTAGATAATGCTTGATGAGTCCTCTATCTAACTCCTTAGATATTCATCCAAGCATCAGCCTCTATGATTCAATCAATGAATCAACAATTGTATGATCATCAAGTTGGTCATGGTACATAACCCTTATTGTACAGAGGGACCTATTATGCAAATTATTCATTCTTCATTTCAGATTAGGGAATGATTTTCGCAATAACATTTATTGCATAATGGCTCGCTGTGGGCTCGCATGTCCAACAAGACATTGCTTGGAGACAATGCATGAACTATACTTTTACTATTGCATCTTTGTAGTCAGCAACACATATGATAGCTCAAAATCACCACGAACTTCATGCAACCTTACAAACATACAAAAAACCCTTGAGGTGGCTAATGAGCTCTGTGCATGACGAAACTTGATGAATGGAACCTCTGATGAAGGTGGGGTATCGCTTTATGGTTATTTGTGCGCTTCACCAAAAGTGTTGGAGGAGGAATTCTAGCTTGGCATTATGGTATCATCTTCTGTGACTGGAGCGTTGCTGCTGAAAGGGTTCATCTAGAGTGTGAGGAGTACAGTTTCCTTCGATGAAGGATAGTTTCCCCAATGTCCTGAAAGAAAATCTTATCTTGAGCCATATGATCTCTTCTTTTGAGTGAAAGACAATGGAATGGGAATGAAGCTTATATACAAAGGAAGCTATTCTTGGACCATGACTTGGCTAGATGGGATGTGGATAATAGATAGGGGGAACTGGAAAAAGAGAGAGAGATGAAGGTGATTGGGTTGGCTTTGGTTTCAACTCAAACTATGAAGATGGGATTGAAGAGAAGAAAGGAGGGAAGTAGAGGTATATAAGGGAGAATGAATGGGGAACTAGAAAGAAGAAAGAAGAAACAAGAAATAAGATAACTACATTGTGTTCGGGTGAGGTCGAGTTCCCTTGTGATGGAGATCCTCCAAGGACTCCGATCTTTTCTCGAAGCTCTAGTGTGACCTAAGCTTAGCAATGGCGATAAGATGATGCATCAAGGCTCCGAGAAGCCTTGGATCTCACTTGAGATAATGGGTTGAAGGCAGTCATAGATCAACCAAAAGCTCAAAGTTATCACTTTCAATGATGGGAGCTCGTCCTTCTCTTACAAGAAATAACGAATTAGGGAGAAATGAGGAATGGCAGGAGGTTTTGTCAGGGGAGCATTTGTTGGCAAGGATCATGCATAGAGAGAAGCATATATATATATATATATTGATATCGTGTGGGAGTTGGGATTCGAAGTTCAATGATAGAGTGTCACGATGAGCGGGTTTGACTAGAGTGGGTTGAGTCATTGGCGGTTCCCAAAGTCACCATGTGACAAGGGACGACAAGTAGAGAGTGGGTTGACTCGTATAACCTGGGTAGAAGACTCAGTTGACAATGGGTCAACTGACTTGGAGTGAGGTGGTAGCCAATGATAGGTTGAGATGAAGGGACCTTCGGTTTTGACCGAAGTCAATGGAGGCATTACATTAGTGGGGTGGGCCAGTGGCATGATGCCAAATGGAGTTTGACCAAGACGATGTTGACCAACAAAAATAAACTTAGGAAATTAATAAAAATAAAATAAAATCAAAAATGAAAATTGTCGACACAAAAAATGCATATATCAACACGATTTGCATATTTCATGAAGACCTTAAATCAAAATAATATATATGCACAGGATCTGATTTTTTAACTATTTTATAGATATAAAATACCTATTTTCAATATTTTTGGATTTTTCTTTGATTTACCATGTATATAAAGAATTTTTATAAAGTATTGAGTAAATAATTACTTATTAATCTAATTTTTTATTATTTAATAGTTAATAAAAAGAGGAGATAGAATAATAGAAGGGTTTATTTACACAAAGACTAGTCTATATACACTTTCCGTTTTTATCTTTTTCATTGCTTTACTATTTTTTAGATTGTAACTTATTTTAGTTGGTAATAACATAAAATAAATGAAATGCTAGTAAATTTAAAATAATAAATTATGGAGTTAGAACATCAGGCTCAAGTTAGTATAATTGTACAATATACAATTAGGTATAAAATCTAAGTTTCATATATGAACTCTGATTCCTTTAAATCTCCGAATTTTTGATTTATTCGTATTTTGATGTACACTAATTCAAAATTTAATAGAGGTTCACATGTATACGGGGGAAAATCAATTTTTGATTTTCGATTTACTCAAATTAAGGTTTGGATTTATTTGTAATAATCCATATGTTAGTAGTTTTTAACATTTTCCATTTATTTGTGTTATTAGTATGTATACAATGAAGTTGGTTTCATGTCGTTAGAGATAATATAAGTTTATTAAAAAATCAAATATTTTTTTACTTACATGCATGTTAATATATACATAGTTTAACTCCTTATTATTTTAAGGATTTAATACAATTTATTTTGTGAACTTATTTAAAATATAATAATATACAATTACTTCATTTTTATTGAGTTCATCTATTTTTTTATCATTTTATGCATCTTATGTTTTTGTTCTAGAATTAAAGACAAATTTTGGTGTAAAGTAAATGAGCCACATATTCATTAAAGCTCCAGGATGAAATTTCTTTGAGTGTAGAACATCTGCAACTTGAGTAGATGATCCTTGCATGGAGATGCAACCACAAGTTTAACTTGATTGGGCACTTTGTTTAGGCAAATATCGTGACATCAATCTTCCTTATTGCATATAGCAGACATTACTTTGCAGACAATGCATGAATTATACTCTTTGCTATTGCATCTTTGTAGCCAGCATCACATATGATAGCTCAAAGTCACCAGGGACTTCATGCAACCCCACAAACATACAAAAAAACCCTTGAGGTGTTATAATAATAGATGGATCGATTTTATCAATCAAATGAAATGGGATTTTGTGATGATATAATAATTTGATATTAAAGGTGGATGTGAGGTTCCTTCTATTGAGGGGGTTACAAGTTCACATCGATTTATGGCGTGGAAGTAATTTCAGTATGGATGAAAACAAGGCAAATATTTTGATTGTTTTTTTCTTTTGTATGCAATTGCATTTTGTAGTGGATTGTGCTTTACAGTTGTGTCTCTTGTGCTTTGATGATGTGTTTTAACGTACAACGCTTTTCATTTTGTGCGAATGTGTGATTCATGTTTAGATTCAACCAACATAATTACTATACAAACATAAGTAAATGATCATTGGAAATTAGAGATGGATCGATATATTATTTAAATTAGTTATTATTTTATATTGATGTCTCTGTGTCGATCTGATTGGTTCTCTCATGATGATTGGGGTACGATATGTATCCATTGGAATATTTATCAAATTGTTTTTTTGCCTATGCTTGCGCCTTTGGAGTCACTGGCATTTACCCTGGCCTTTACATGCATCTAGTGGATCTAATTTGAAAAATCAATGATGGTATCTTAATCTTGACAAAAATCTTATGGATCTCCCAAAAGATTGTAAAATCTTCGAGATATGGTAAGATGAGAGAACACATTACTTTAATGAATTATGTGCAATCTATGTGTATTGCGATATATCGTCAATGTTACATGTGGACGTTGACATGGATATCATTTAGTAGTGGCTGGGTCTTAAGTTGTTGCAGGAAAGTTCCTCTATTTTTATTCTCAGATACTTATATTATATGGATGCGGTTTGTACTTTCCGGTACTATTTCTTCGAAACCTTACTATCTATTATATATGCTATTTTTATTAAGTTTATTTGGAGAGGCATACAAACTACATGATAAGTTGTGCTGATGTGTTTGCACTTGCATGGACAGAGCTAGAGTGGGGCATGGAGGGGCACATGCCCCCCTTAGATTTTAAGATGCCATCTTGATTATTTATATTATATTATGGTTATAATGTTATTTTATTTTACCTATACTAAATGTATTTTATAAACGTAAAAATTGTAACTCCCTCCCTCAATTTGGATTTGCTTTATTATCTCTCTCTACAATTCTCTCTTACGTCTCATATGTTGAAATCTCTTTCCATGCATATTTTCTTCTTCGACTCTTTCTTTCATTGTAGAATATCTCTCACCTAATCAGTCATGATTTAAAAAATCAGATTTGATTGGTTCATCAGACTGGTTGGATTGGATACTAACGTCAATCTCATCAGTTCGATCGGTTACATGGAAGCATAATTAGAAATTTTTAAAATTAGTTTGAATATTGATCATGTTCAATTGGAGTGGACTAGTTTGTCTCAAAACAAACTGGTACAAAGAATTTGTATAGTATTAATTATCGACAATGATTCCACATAAATTTCTGTAGTGCCTTAGATATGATTTGCATGATTTAGAATATACGTTCCACCAATATGATGGTAAATTAAGCTTGATCCAATTTTTTGAGATTGATACAAATGTTGATATCATGAATACTCAACCAGTTTGACCAAATAATCGAACTCGATTAAAGATCAAACTAATGACTAAATGGTTTGCCCCCCATCTAGATTTTAAAAATTGCATTCTCACCATTTTCTCCATACATTTCTCTTTCTCCCTCTCCCGCTCATATTTATCATTCTCTTTGATTCGTTGAGAAAAATGAGTCTTAACACAAAAGGTACTTTAATTTATGATTTTTTTATATTGTCTCAATTTTGAACTTATGCTCCACGTTTAAATTTAGATGTTTGTGTAGAATTATTTTTCATAACTTTTTTAGATTCTTTTTACATGGAAAAGTTTCAAAATCTTATTGCAATATATGGTTTGTCCAAATTTATAATGGATACTATGTATCCAATGTTCAATCTTACAATTTTATAGATTTGTAACAAAGTTGAGATATTTCTTAAAAAATGGAAGAAAAAATCCCTAACACGTGTCACGCTCGCAAAAGGTTAAAAAACTTAATCAAATGAACATTTTTATCTTGCATTATAATTTCTCCACATTCTACTTGGTAATGTTATAATCAACATATACATAAATGTTTTATTTTGTGCCCCCTCGGCAAAAAGTTTATGGCTCCGTCCCTGGGCACTTGAATCAGATGTTATAAGTATTGTTATGGAAAAACAAACTGCATGTTTAAATGGGTTAAAAATATAAGAAGTGTTGAAATAAAAAAGATGGACTTAATTAAATATTATTATATTATCTGATTAATATGAATTCTTAAAAAACTTAGAAAGTTATGGAAGTTAACTTAAAAGGAACATGTATTCAACTAGAAAAAATATACAAATCATTAATCAAATCCCATTTGATATGAAGATTGTATATTATTTGTACATGTTATGACATCACCTACTCATTCGAATTATCAGAGATAAAACAATGACAATCATTCTATCAAAATTGTAATAGAATCATGTCATAACAAATCCATCCAAGAAAATATTAATGTCCTGTTCGTTTAAGAGATAGGAGGCCTCTATCCCTACTTATCCCTCAAAATTTCCATCCCCTTTCAAAGCAGTCAATGTTTGGACCTTACAATCAACATGAAGGATATCCTATTCCTTCATCGTCAACCTCTCTAGCCATAAAAATACAAACAACTACTAATTATCTAAAAATTTATCTAACAAAACTAACTTCTATTCCGTGTCCCTTCTTATTCAACCCAACTTACCGGAGAGACTAGTCTGACTTTGCAGAACACGACCATGAGACCTTGTCCGGTAGATCAGTCAGACTTAGTTAGCGAAAATATAAAAGCACTTTAGTAGGGTACTCAGGTCTCGTGCTACCGGAGACACCTCCGTCAGGATAGCAAATATTATCACTTATTGCTCTTTATACAATCTTATCCCTGGAAACAAACAAAAATTGGAACATATAACCTAATACCTACTCATCCAATATATATATATATATATATTAAGGGCCGTCAAGACAATAATTTCCGGCCAAAAAATTCCCCTTTTACCCTTTACAAAATTTATCTGACGCCAATTCCCGGTTGTTTTTTCCATTTTTACCCTTTACTTCTCTAAGGAATTACACAAGCCACCCCGAGCCCTCTCTTCCTTTCCTACCGAAACCCTGCTGCTCCTTCCCCTTCGACACCCGCCGCCTCCTTTCCCAACCTTCTTCTCCTCCTACGCGCTCACCTCTCTTTAAGATCCTCCCCTCCTTCTCGTAACGCCGTCGGTGTTGGCTGTAGAAACAAAGGTTGGGATGGAGACCCCCGTGTGTGATCTCCAACTTGCCACCCCACGGAGCACCAAATCCAATATATATATATATATATTAAGGGCCGTCAAGACAATAATTTCCGGCCAAAAAATTCCCCTTTTACCCTTTACAAAATTTATCTGACGCCAATTCCCGGTTGTTTTTTTCCATTTTTACCCTTTACTTCTCTAAGGAATTACACAAGCCACCCCGAGCCCTCTCTTCCTTTCCTACCGAAACCCTGCTGCTCCTTCCCCTTCGACACCCGCCGCCTCCTTTCCCAACCTTCTTCTCCTCCTACGCGCTCACCTCTCTTTAAGATCCTCCCCTCCTTCTCGTAACGTCGTCGGTGTTGGCTGTAGAAACAAAGGTTGGGATGGAGACCCCCGTGTGTGATCTCCAACTTGCCACCCCACAGAGCACCAAATCGGCGAAGGTGACCTCGCCTTCGCCGTCGACGGTGATACGCTGGCTGTCGCTCCATCATGAAGGCGAGAAAAGACACACAACCAAGCGTCGTCGTTAGTGCCGGAAGTAGTAAAAGAACGAGAACGTGGATGTTGGGCAGCGGGGCGACGGCGAAGACATCGACGCCCAGAACGATGAGGGACACACGAAGGAGGACACCTCTGGTCCGCCAAAGGTCAATCTATGACCCCTCTCTGCAGACCTACTCCAGTTCGAAATGGAAAAATGTCAAGCAGCGACTAGAAATCTGAGGGAAAATAAACCCCACATGCTCAAGTATGGGCAGATACCTACTAACCTTTGCAAGAACAAATCCATTTGCTGATATCCCACCTTCACCCCAACTCCTACTTGGACATCATCGGTCCATTATGCAGAGAATGCCATACAAGTGGTTAACAGAATGACCAGCATTGGATCATGAATTTGCACTAATCGTAACTGCATGTAGTAGATAATTGTCTAAATATCAAATGAGCATTTAGTTTGCACAATCTTATGCATATAAGGAGTAATCCAATGATGTAAGATACTGCTGATCGAGCGGTAGCTTTCATAGATGGAAGAGAGCAATTTTATTTTTCACAACATCTCCCATAAATCTATCTGAACATGCTTCAGAAAGTTAGAGAATTGCAAAGATATATCTACACCCGGTCTTGCTTTTTTTAAAGAAAAAAAACCAATTGCATGTTTAGCACAGAAGACAACCAACCAGGATTGGGAAGAGCCAACTGTAGGTTTGATTTTGTTTATTTCGATTCATTTTCACATAAACTATCATCAGATTTTACTTAACACATACACTACGATATGTGCAGCAAATTGATAAAAAAACCTTGCGCTCAATCTCGACCCTGTTCTGCTTCATCATGTACGTAAATGCAAAGATGTCATTCAAGTCCATGTCTGTGTCCATGAGGATCTTGATCGACCCCTCCGTGTTGCTCCCCTTACCCAATATTGACGATCCAAGGCAACAACCCATCAACATAAAGAGTCACAGCAACCTTCCTGTCATATCTGCAACACAAGGAGGAGTAAGATCAAATACATGGTGCTCAACATAGATAAAAGTTCAAGTCTTCGAAGGGAAAAATAATTACCCAATTGAGATGGAGGCTCACACTGGCAGAAACTCGAATCATGCCTATGTAATTGCATCTTTGTTCATCAAATCTTCTAATCGACATTGGATAATGCATTTTATTAGAGAAAGCACTGATCATAAGATACCATTACAACAAAAACAAAGTGCACACATATATTTGCTTTTAGTTCTCAAAGTCTCAGTTTTATTGTAGTTGAGACAACATTAATGAAATAAAGCTCATTTCAAAACTTAATGTTAATATTCCTATCTATCAACAGGTCTTCACTTTGTTAAGCACGTTTATAAAATGTCTCAGAGAATTAATCTCTCTCCAGGTGTATGTTCTTTATGATTATGTGCTTAACATCCTTTCGTTAGTCAAACGGAATAACATCAGAGATCACGTTCCGCCTGCAGATCCGCTCAGCTACATTCATCGATCAAAACAACATAAAGTTGGGGAAGAACGAGAGTACCCACAGATCTGACATGGGTCATTGGATAAACAGCTGAATAGAGCAATTAGCGATCTAAATCGATTTTGAGCAGCGCAGTTACAGCCACTTCGTGCACGAGAGTAGTTTCATTACTTGACACGCATGAAAACAGACTGTGTTCTATGTTAAATAAAAAAACAAAATGATATTATATACATAAAACCAAATTACTACTACATACATATAAATATAAATTGTCGTATATTTTATTTTTGAAAGAATGTGAACATTTACCGTTCTTAATAAATTGAAAAGCTATATAAAAATACCACTTCTCTTCATGTAAATTATACAAGTTCAAATATACACTAAAACTAGATCAAAAATACATTACATAATAATACATATCCGAAATATACATTTAATAAACCATAAAATTATAAAAATATTAAAACCTTATGAGAATCATACGAAATCGAGCTTGGATGTCTACCCCTTTGCTACAAAACAGTTATAAACCTTTAAATATACAATTAAAATTTCTAAAATATACAATTAAAATTTCTAAAAAATCACAGTAGATATATATTACATATCTAAAGAAAAATTAACAATCATATAAAATAGTGCTTGGATTTGTATACGCAAATCTTGATAATATTGACACAAAACATCTTACTTTGCGACCGGTTCCACATTGATGTCAAATCGTTTCACCCGTGCAACGCACGGGATACCTACTAGTCTTATCTTAAAGTCCGTCAACGTGGACAATTCCGACATTTCTCATTTGCCTCAAGGACAAAAATGCACAGCCGGGAAATCCTGCCGCATCCCATTTTCCATGCACGTGAAGGTGTCGGCAGCACAATTATCTGTATGTTCGTAATCGAGTGAGATGACATGCCATGGCATACGTGTATACTGTGGACATATCTTTGAGTATTCATATGTCATATCCACAGTACTAATGCCATGTCCACAATACACACTACTGCCTTCTCGATACAAGTTTGCATATATAATATTACAATATGTTTTCTTCTTAGGGTATACATTATGACAGTGGATGCTAACCCATGCAATGTGTATGCATTGTGAACAAATTCCATGCACGCCACGTAAATACTTTGCATGTGCTCTCTCGAATGTTCGTTTCAAGATCACATCGTATTTCCTGCATTCTTCGGCGTTGGCATTCTCATATAACGTCGTATATAAACTCTATAACCCTGGGTGCTTGTGAAGCCATCGTCAGCTTCAGCGCTTGGACCTTTCATTGGAGGTAATCCTCCCTGTGTGCTCTTCATTCTCTTGTTTGTTGATTCTTATTTTAGTTAATTATACTTTTTACATCTTACTTTGAATTGTTGTTGCTGCTCCAGAAACTTTGATGGCCTAGCCAGATCTTCCTGCTTCGACATCGTATTCCAGGTAAAGCTTTAATTATCTTCATCATTTCTCTGAATTATATATTACTCTCTTCATACTTTTCTCCAGTATATTCCATAGCATAATGTAAATACGAAGAATGCTTATCCAGGAATATTATCCAACAACATGATAGTTCTTAAAATGACCTTCAAATATATCAACAAGTTGGACCTTAAGAATTAAAAAATTTTATGCCCGTACCTCCCATTTTATCTCCACATGCACGTAAAGATTATGTACCAGATCGATTGCGACTTGCAACACCATCTTCCTTCCGATTCTTGGCACCAACATCTGTATGCGATGACACTTCTCCTAGCTACCAGATGCGATTATGGTAGTGACTCCTGCTGATCGCACTTAGCATATGCTCACGAATAAGCTGACGTGCTCTTTAACGATGTCCAGGTCATCATCGTCGATGTCCCTAGAAAAGTCGTGCCATTCCTTCGGATGCATATTTTGTTGCTTACATGCAGCTTTGCATGGCCCATGCTTTCCGTTGCATACGCCATCAGCTGACACACGCCACCGCTTCAATACCTTCCTCATGTATGTAGAGGTTGTGCAGAGGCTCGGTTGCGACATGCAATGCAGCTTCCTCCTGATTCTTCCCACGTTCTATACTTGACTGATCGATTTGCTTCCCCTTGATAAATGCGAAGAGTTGTATATGACTTTATTAGAGTACATGCTTCAATCAAAGAAGAGCTCTAAAATTCTGACAGAAACAGTTTAAAATTTATAAAGTATGACTTAGAATCTATAATTACCAACTATAGGTCTATTACTACATAAAGAGAATGTTTAACGTAGTATCATTATCAACAATGGGTATTTGTTGATTTCTTTTATAGAAAGTGATATCATTTATATGCAATGAAAACACAGAATACTGATACCTATACAAAATTATTTCCTGTACATTCGTCTTTAGTCCTTGAAAAGTCACAACGTTCTTCCTAGTGCATTTTCCTCATTTCAAAGATTATGTCATTTTCAAGATCGATGACGGTGTAAAATGATGAGTTTATAGTAAGGTATGCAGGGACAATTCTCATGTCCATTTAGTTGCAATGTCAAAGATTGAGTTGGAAAAGTTAGCACAACTTGGGAAGCACTCCCTCAAGTTGTCATCTAATAACAATCAATTCTAAGATGTTAATGTGGTATTAAATTCTTACTCGCGCTTGATATTAGGTTGGCTCATCTCCTACAAACATTACTTGTCGAAGAAGATGGATCACATCCAAGATAAACATGAAGAAGCTACGCATCAGATATGTAGTGCGTTTGCATTTTCCATAATACTGGTATTGCATAAATATTGTTTGTTCTCTCTTCCGCTAACTCTGTATTTGAATACTCAGTTAATAGCATGATATTAATTTGAATGGGTACCTAAGGAATATTAATATGTGATCTATTGACAAATCTACAAATAAGCATGCTACATAATACACACGATTTCAAACACCACATGCTTCAACTTAGACTTTTACTTCAATGCAATGCAACAACATATCATAAACCTAGCAAGATTTATCTTACCTATTGAAAGTATATTCATAAAGTTCTCGAACATACAATTAATCTTGCATTTGATACAAAAAATAAATGAATGTGTTAATTACCGTAGTGTGCACTTCATATTTTACATACCAATATAACTTAATCTATAAAATGTCCTTAACTTGCACTTTACTGAAGGTTTGAAATTTTCCCTCCATATCAACGTCCAACCGACAGAATGTGAGCATGCTTAAAAACATGTAGTATTTTTTTTGTAGATTTACTTTATTTTGTTTGGGTCGTATGTTGTGCTTATAACTTGTCCTTCTCTTTCTAGCAAGGCAAACTGTAGAGAGAAATGAAATGGACACATTACGTCATTATACAAGTACTTTATATTATATACATTACGCATGTCATGCTACTCATTACAATATTTTTCATTACACCAGAATTTATGACATTCCTTTCTCATAGATTGCTTCTATAATTCTTCTTTATATTACGTCATCACAAGTTATATGAATGCATGTCTTGTATGCTATTATATTACGTTTCCAGGTACATTAGCGTACAATGGCCAAATTATATGATAGACATTTATGTTTAAAAATGTTATTTGGATGCATATGTTGGATCTTATGTTATCACACTTCCACATGAATTAGTAGACAATGTATGAATAATATGTAGATATGTATGTAGAATCTCCTTCTACGAGAATAATAATAATGCTTGCGGTATATAATATATACATTGCTGTTATTATATACCCGTTAACTATAATAGATAGTCGTCCTTATCCATACTTTGCTCTTAAACTTTCATTTTGGATCAATTAAGATCTTCTGCTTGCTTACTACTCCATTACCTCTCAAACATCCATGACAATATCTCATCGCATCAATTTCACTTAATTTATTCAATAGGTAGCTCCTCCACAATTTGTGTGGAAAAAATTGTTTCATCATCAATAAGAAAAGATATGTTTCTACATTTCATTAATTTTCTCAAATACATGAATCCCTCCTTGATTAATTGAGAATGTACTTAGGAAAATACATTGATCGTCTGGACTTCGAAGTACAAGTTGTTCTTGCCCTCACTGTGGCGCTATCATGTGGTATGCGGAAAGAAGAAAAAGATTTTCACGAAGAGAATCGGCATTTCTCTTATGTTGCTTGAATGGGACAATAAATCTTCCTCCACTGCAACGAGTACCTCCTTAATTAGATTCTCTATTAGATGGTACTCATAGCTTTTCTTCACATTTTCGGATATTCATACGACAGTATAACACTTGTTTTTGCTTCACTTCTGTCGGTACTTCTGTTGATTCCAGTATAAATGACAGTCGTTCACCATATTGTTATAGAATTCATGGACAATTATACCATAAAATTGGATCGTTATTGCCTCTAAAGTCAACATCGCCATGTTTTGCGCAACTTTATGTCTTTGACCCACATCATGAAACAAAAAATCGATGTCGTGCATTTTGGTCAACTTCCTCGCACGCTATAGTGAACGAAAGATTGATTGTAGACTTGCAGCTAATGTTACATGCATGTAACCCTTGTGTTATGATTTTCAAAGAAACAAGTTCTTGGATTGAGAAAGCTGGCGAATGCCATCTACAGTTGAAAATTCTAGACTCAATAAACAAACAACATAGTCCACCTTCATCTGATGAAATTGTCATTCTTATCATTGGTTAGGAAGATGACGAAATAAACAATGGTGGTATTGTTATCTGCAAAACAAGAGATAGTTTTCAAAGAATAAATGAATCGCATCATGCATATATACCCTTACAATATCCATTATTATTTCCTTACGGTGAGGATGGATGGAGAATGAGGGTGACAAGTCAAGGATTAAGTAATACTTCTATCTTGATGATGGACTTGTATTCATATCGTCTTCAATATCGTGAGTTTGAAGCTGGAGCTGCCTTACTAAGAGGGGGTAAACTGTTGCAACAATTTATAGTTGATGTATTTGCGGCCATAGAACAAAGCCACTTGAATTGGTTTCGCAAAAAACAAGATAAAGTGAGAAGTGAGAATTTCACAAATATATATGATGCAGTTTCCACTGGAGAACAAACGGGCAAGAATGTCGGGAACAGAATTATTCTTCCTTCATCTTTCACTGAAGGTCCTAGATATATGTTACAATATTATTATGATGTGATAGATTTATGTGCTTGGGCTAAAATACCTGATATATTCTTGACATTTACATGTAATCCTAATTGGAAGGAAATTACCTATATACTGAAACTTAATGGTTGTGACTCACCTGGAGATCGTCCTAATATAGTTGCACGAGTATTCAATTTAAAAGTAAAGGAATTACGAGATGACATTATGAAGAAACAACTCTTTAGAAAAGTCAAATCATGATCGATTTATTATTATACTCGATACTTATTATAATTGCTTTACCAAGTCTTACCTTCATGATTAACTCAATCTTATTCATAGACTTGTCAGTGATAGAATTTCGGAAACGTGACCTTCCCCACATGCACATGCTTATAATACTGTGTGAAGAAGATAGAATTCGAACTCCTGTAGATATCAATAGCATAGTATCAACAGAAATTCCTGGTGCAACTAATGATAGGTATGTTATAATATAGAGGAATTTCTGTCAAATTTTTTTCAACACCTTACATATGTTATAATAAATATCTAAAGATAAAGTAAAATATGAAATAACATACCATAAAAATATTATAAAATTCAAATAAAATCAAGCTTGAATGTTTATATCCAAAGCTTCATAACATAGACAACAAGACGTCTTACTTCGCAACTGCTTTGACAATATCTTTTCACGGGTACCTACTAGTTGCTTATGGTATGAACTCCAAGCAAAAACTTAAACCCCTCCACCTCCATTTCTCTCACCCTTTCTTCCCCGGAGCCCCGGCAAAAATCCTGCCATTTTGGCAGAGAGCTACATCGCAATGCTCCGATCCCGTCTCCCATTCTCCACCCCTTCGCCGCAGCTCCCGCTCCGCCGCGCCGTCGGATCCGGATCCCCGTCCTCCCTCCGCCTCGCGCGCACCTCTGCCATGGCGACGGACGGGGTCTCCGCGGCGAGCAGTGCACCGAAGGAGGAGAAGCTGTGGGGCGGGCGCTTCGAAGAGAGCGTGACGGACGCCGTGGAAAGGTTTAGCGAGTCCGTCTCTTTCGATAAAGCTCTCTACCGCCACGACATCATGGGCAGCCGAGCCCACGCCGCCATGCTCGCCCACGAGGTTCCTTCTTTTATATTATCAATAGCCCTAACCCTATCCCCAATCGTTTTCCTGCTACATCTGGGGTGTTGTTGTGGCTCGTGGAATGATGACGTGGGAAACATGCAGTGAAGTTTCTGTTCCTAAAAGTCCATCTCATCATAAACCCTAGAATATGGTAAAAAAGTTGACTTTTGAAGAGAACATGGGTGGCACGGGAAGTGGTGATGTCCCGCTCGTCGGGTCGTTCTTGCGGGGTTGGTCTTCGGGTTTTGTGGAGCAAAGCCTGTAGAAATTGGAAAGGCCCTAACTTTGCAGCGAAAACGTGAAACTTACCAAACGTCCAATATATGGCAAGTTTTGAGGTTTGAAAGAGAATGACGATTATTGAGTTAAATTTATCCCGTAAGGATGGCGATAGTTGGACTAACTTGATTGATATGTGTGATGTGCCATTTGGCTTCCCATTTCGTCAACTAGCGTTCTAATGACATTCTTATCAAAATAAAAGAAAGAACAATAGGTCTTCTTGTCAATCTAATAGAAAAATCTCGTCTTTAAGATGTGGCTAATACCTTTTCAAGATAATGTCTGTAATCTATGAAAAGAGCATTTGTTTAGGCCTGTATATCTGAAAGTGATGATTGGATACTTAAGGAAAATCTGTTACATTGAAATCTATAGGTGATTGTTATGTGCTGATCGATGTAATGGATGCAGGGATTGATAAGTATCAGTGACAGGGACAGTATCTTGAAAGGTCTTGATGAAATTGAGAGGAAGATTGAAGCGGGGGAATTTTTGTGGAGAGCTGACAGGGAGGATGTTCATATGAACATTGAAGCATCGCTTACGGACATGATTGGCGAGCCAGCTAAAAAACTGCATACTGCTAGAAGCCGAAATGACCAAGTGGTAACTGGTTTCCGCCTTTGGTGCAGAGATGCGATTGACAATATACTTGCACGAATCAAGGATCTTCAGGTTTTGAAATTACACTGGTTTCTTTCTCTTTTTATTACCTTCGAGTTCTTAAGTTAGAGGTTTGTTGTTAAATTTTAAATTTCAGGTTGCTCTTGTTAACGTGGCAACAGAAAATAAGAATTTGATTGTTCCTGGTTACACGCACTTGCAAAGAGCACAACCTGTTCTGCTGCCACATCTTCTGTTGGCATATGTAGAGCAGGTACAACTTGTTTCTTTTATGTTAAAATGCATTATTTCTTTTGTAATGTGCAGCCATGTTATGTCAAATCAGGGAAGATTTTCTTATCAGTCTAACGACTGGAACTGAGATCATAATTTTGCCGATTCAGACTGAATTTCTTCAGTTAGGTTCAAGAAGTTTGAGCTAATCTAAATTGGCACAACTTCAACCTTAACTTCGAGGATTTGCTGATGTGGTCTCCACCAATTGGTTCTGGCTCTTGGAAGTTGACTGAAATGCTAATGCAAGTTACGCTGTTGTGATGGGCTCTTAGAATTAACTTATCCATATCCAAGACAATGACAGCCTTGCGAAATCTGGTTGGTATAGTGTTTATGTGATGCATAGTTGAAGTTTCTGTAGAGATTGCTGTGACAGTGACTAAAAGTACTTTTTACACATGACTAAAATGAGGAATGCTTGAAAACGAGAATGCAGAAGCATAATCAGAGATAATAGAATAAGAATGATAAAGAACACCGGGTTTTTTACGTGGAATCCTACTTCCTAAGGAGCAAGATGAAACCACAGGAGAACACCTCAAAGGGCTGATGTGTTCATTCATTTTTTTTCATCTGACACAATGGGTTTGGGTCTTCTTATATAGCCCCCATTGACCCTCCAAGTCTCACAACTAGTAGATGTGGGACTAAATCATAGGATGTGGTAATCGGACCCTGGAGGGATCAATTATCTATCTATAAAAGTGACACATATACTCCAATACTCCCCCTCAAGCTGGAGCATGCAATGCTCAGATTGAACATCGAAAGAAACACTCGAACTCAGAATACAAGACATTATGAACAATATCAACTAAACGCATACGCACATGTTTGTTGCTGTTGAGGACGTTGCTTCTCATGCCGTGCAAGTGAGGAGGAACAAACAGACTGGAATGTTTATCGAATTGGGTCTCCTTGTCGGAAAACATATGCTTTGTAATACGTCTGTCAGAGTCACTGAAACCGATGAGTCTCCTTGTTGGAGTACTCTGGCCTGCCATATATAGAAGGTTGTGAATCATGTGGACAACTGCTCAATCTCTGAAGGGCTGAACTGAAAAAGCCATGGAAGCATCCTCATCGGGGTTCACGATCGTTGGAGAATGGAGGCTGAAAGTCCCATTGTCAGAGAATTGGGTCTTTTCCATACTGTCTTAGAGAATATGTCCTCTACTATGGAGTCCCTATGAAACCACATGAAAACTCTAACCCACAATGGCCTAGAGAATGAGGTCTCTACTCTGAAGTCCCTATGGATCACATGAAAACTCTTTTTTTTGAGAAGAAGGGCGTAGCCCAAGAATGACGCTAACTGCAAATTTATTCCATTAGTACATGAATGAAAACTCTGGGATCAAAAACAAAATGGGGACCACACAAATGATGATCGCATACATGTGCACATCAAAAGACTCGGAACCAATGTGAACGTTGAGTCTGAATCTGAAAATCTATATAGTCTGAAATGTAGCTAGCTTGGACTTTGGAGAATTTGAAAATCTGGCATGTATAACTCTACACAATACTCCCCCTTTCTCCCATACTTGTCAGAAAGCAATGACACCGACAAAGTTGAGAGAAGACATGAATAAGGGGGGAAAAACCAATAAGCCGTCACATATTTTTTTCACTTCTCCTCTCTCTATAGGCTGTACCAAAAAAAATCAAAAGATAAAAAACGGTGGACCTAAGAGTGTCCACGCAATCCTTCCGTTTTTTAAATAGAAGCCCACTGGGCCTGCTCTCCTCTCTTCTCCCCCTTGTTTAATATGTATCATATTTTGGCCCAACTAGGGCATAATCCCCCCTTCTCATTCAAATAAATGAAGGGGTACATGCCCCTCTTTCTTTGTCTTTGCATGAGATAGGGTTCCTCGATGGAACTTGATGTCACTGTCGCCATGCCATGGGAGAATTGCTAGAGGGGCTCAGTGGCAGCCTCTACTATTACATGGAGAGAAAGAAGTCTCCACTTGGAGCCTAGGGATTGCGAGGAGAAAGGCAGAGGGGCGTCACTGCCGCAGAGGGGGAGGATGGTGCCTTGGTGGCGGCATCGCATGCAGTTGGAGCTGTCTCCTATACGCCTGTTTGCAGAGGAGATGGGTCCGGATCCTCGCTGCCTGGGGCTGGGAGGAGCATTGTGCGAGGTCTGGACATGTAGCTAGAAACTTTGCCAAGAGGAAAGATACGCAATGAGTTGCTCTTCGAGTTTCTCAGGCCTTGCCAAACAAATCTTGTTGCCACCGTTAAGGTTTCTGAAACCCTTAAACTCTTGCTGTTGCTGCTCTAGATGATTTCCAGACAGATGCTTGGTGGTTTGAATTAATAAACCCTGGACTGAATCAATAAACCCAGATCAGAACAGATGCTTGCTGCGTGGTGGCGATGCCTGAAGCCGAGATCGTTGGATTAGTGGTCCACAGTTGATGATGCCGTCATAGTTAGGGTTTCAGAGACATGGAGTCCTAGAACAAATATATTGATGCTGGCCTGAACTAGGGTTCCAGCCTCCAGGAACCTTAGATATTGGCGAAGTTGGCGATGAAGATGCCTACAGAACTTGCTCATGTGATGGATTCTGGAGATGATGTACACATAATTAGGTCTTTAGAAAACCCTCGATTTTTTACATGATTAGGATTTCATAAGAAAAATCCTAGAACTTGATCCTGAACAATCACTGACAGGAACTTGATCGAATAATAATAAATCTGCACGAATTGATCTTTCATAAATGTGTGATGACTGAAAATTAGGGTTTCACATAACCCTAAAAACTGAAACTCGAACTTGAACGATCTTGAACAATGAATAAACAATGTTCAAGAATAAATCTTCAAAATCAATCAAGAATCGACCTGCTCTACTATCATGTTAGAAAACGAGAATGCAAAAGCGTAATAGTATATAATAGAATAAGAATGATAAAGAACACCGTGATTTTTACGTGGAATCCTACTCCGTAAGGAGCTTGATGAAACCACGGGAGGATGCTTCAAAGGACTGATGCATTCATTCACTTTTCTCATATGATACAATGGGTCCGGAGCTTCGTATATAGCCCGTACTAACCCTCCAAGTCCCACAACTGGTAGATATGGGACTAAACCACTAGATGTGGTAATTGTACCTTGGAGGGATCCAATTACCGATATACACAAGTGACACATATACTCCAACAAGGAACAAGGGCATCACTATACTTCTAAATACAAAATATTTGAATAAATGGAATCCTATGCAATTCTTCTAATGAAACAAAAAATAAAAGGCATCAAAGCCTCGTGTAGTATTAATTAAGGAGATTGCTTCATTTTAGTTCTCATCTTTGGCTCTCTTCAACATTTTTGCATCTCTCTAGAAGTGCACACGATTTTTAATGAAGGGGTTTGACACCAGGCTGGTATAGTGGTTGTATTAGTTTAAGAGAGAATAGTATCATGATCTTGCATCTTACCCTCCAAACATCTTACCCTCCAAAAATGTTTTGCATTTGATAAGAAGATACATATTGCCCTATGTTTGCATTTGGGTTTCCAACTGGTGTAACCGTATATTCTTGGGTTAAAATTAATAGCATTCGCCCTCACATTTCTTTAATATAAAAATTCAAATTACTTTGGTGAAGCCTTTGCCCACTTTAAGTAGGATCGACTAGTGTTGTCAAAAGCCTTCCAGGTGCTCGCCCATGCGAGGCGAGATGATGCCCTAATGCCTTGCTTTGGCACCACTCAGATGAGCACCTAGCTTGAGGCTCTGGGCGTCAAGGTGAGTGCTTGAAGCAAAAGTAGGGCCTTTTGGCTACTTTTTCTGACTTTTATCCATGTTTAGGGTTTATAATACCTGTATATTAGTTCTAATTTGAATAAAAACTGCACTGCAAACTAATGCATTAAAACTAATGCATTAATGGCATGCATTACTTAAGATCACCTACCTCTGGAACCTGTTGAAGGACGTGGTATGCTGGGAAGCAGAGTGCGGGGAAGCGGTGACTCTTCGGGCAATGAAGGTTGGACCGTCGCGTGCTCGAGGAAATGCGGTCTTGGAAAGGCTGAATATCGTGAGGCCCCGCTCAGGGTGAGGTGACCTCTCACCAACCCTTTTGGGCGTGGCTGCTACAGATGCGGGTCCTCTCAACACTAAGCGCGTCAGTGCAGGGAACCCATAAGGTGCTTTCGCTGCAAGGGTTTCTCGCATAGATGTGGTACATGTCCGATGCTTCGAAGGACGAATCGGGGAAGGGAAATTTTGATCGATGAGGGTGGAGGTGCCGAGGCCCTGTTCTTGGGCTCTTCGGATGTATGTTGATTTTGATTGTGCAATTTAGAGGCGATGTTGTGCGACTGAACCTATGACGTGTGGTAGCATGGGGTCCGTCGAATGACCAGGCGAATGAATTGATACAGTGGATGCACGAGGGGTGGTCACTGCTGAGGTGGCGCCGCCCACGTGCTAGTGACGGTTGGTCGGAAATATCTAAGCTGGAGCGTATTCGTGTTAGGGGGATCCCTTTCGCTGTGTGAACTCTGGCAGAGGTTCGCCTTTTGCTGAAGGGTATTGCCTCGGTGGAGGAGGTGGAATCGTCCGACTGCAAACCGGGGAACCTGTTGACGCAATCCTTCGGGTCAAGAGCCTTGGCTCGAAGCAACTGGGCAGATGGAGGGTCAACTTAAACGGGCAAATGATGCACCTGGTGCTTGAGGAGGTTGAGCAAAGCTCGGTGGTCTCTGTTCCCTTTCGAGGGCGTGGTGGTCAAGCGGTGATCTCAGGCGCGGTGGCTGGCGATGCAGCGGCTCGGCTTTCCGTACGGTCGAAGAAAGGCCAATGATCGCGAGGCGTGCCTGTGATGGTGACATCCTCTCGGGTTTTGCATGGAATTACTTTTGGGTCTTTCACCGAAACAAGGACGCTGGAAGGTCAAGCGACGATGCCCTTTCGAATCCTTTCCAGAGCTGGGGATAAGGCTAATGTATCTGCAGGGCTCCTGCTATGGCTGGCTATTGAGTCACGGCTCGATGAGCCAGGCTCGGGCTCGGCTCGATAAGGGCTCGTGAGCCTGGTTCATTATGCCAGTGAGCCGAGCCCGAGTCAGAATTTTGGACTCGATAGCTTAATGAGCCGAGCATGAGCTGAGCCTCGCTCAGCTCGATAACTTAATAAGGTGCTCGATAATGAATATATATAAATATATTATTTTTGTTTTTATATATAATACAAACAGATTTAAATTAGCCATTTGCAATTTTCCCTCCACTAACTCTGACCCTCCCACGAGTCACGAGTCATGACCCAATTCTCAAATCCCATTCCCGCCCACACTTTTGCCCAGTGTTGTAAAATTCACTCGGCTGACCCGACTGGTAGGTCCGACTAGTTTAGTCAGTGGAGTGGCCGATTGAGTACCGACTAATTCCGACCAGGTACACTAATCGACCAATTTTTGCTTGGAGATGCCATGTTTTTTAAATGTTTTGCTTTTTTATAAGCAAACTTATTATAAGCTTAATTTTTTATTTACATTCAATTACTTCTTTTTTTATTACGACAATATAAAAATGTACAAAATCTATGTAAATATATGTATAAAAATGAGTTATATATTTAAAATAATCATAAAATTCAAAACCGATTAAAGTCTGACTAAATTCGATTACTCGTCCGACTGTCGATGAAACCTTAGTCAGCGACCCAACCGATTGAGTACCGACTACCGACTTTTGCAACCTTGCATTTACCCCCCCGCCCACGTATTAGAAAATTAGTAATAAATTAATAAGCAAAAATAACGTTACAATATATATTATAATTAATATTTTGTAAACAAGTTGGATAGTGTCCTACTGGTAAGGAACACCATCTTAGATAGAGCTGGTCTCGAGTTCGAACTTGCATAAAACACTTTTCCACCAAAAATTACCTATTTTCCTTAACGAGCTTGACTTGGGCTCGAGCCCAGACCATGCTCGATAAGGAGTTTGGGCTCGATAAGGGTCTCAGCTCGAGCCTTATCGAGCCCAAGCCAGCTCGATAAGGGGCTCAGGCTTATCGAGCCCGAGAAAGCTCAGTTGGGTTCGAACGAGCCCAATCTCGAGCCGGAGCTAGGGACTGGCTCTGCTCGTTGGGCTCGATAGCCAGCCCTAGCTCCTGTCGCCTAGGGTCGAGGTACCTCGCTCGGATGCCTTGGCTGCCCCTGTTGGGATCCGAATCCAAGATATGAGTTTCATTCACGGGCCGGGAGATAATCGGGCAGATCTGGACTCGGAAGTGGAACGTTGTAGAGATCTGCCTCTGAGCCTCTCCACCGTCGGTCTTGTCTTAGTGGATTCACGTTCTGAAGACCACAGAGGAGGCTGTCTTAGGAAATAGCCAATTCCGCTCCTATCCTCGGTGGACTTGGATTACAACGCGGGTCTCGCTTGGCGTGGAGCCTCTTTCATGAGGATGCGGATTTTGAGGGGGTCACAGAGGCCACGGAGGCCGGAATGTGGAGGGGCCCAGCTGAAGGGGGAGGGTATTGTGGTCTCAGGGAGGGAAACAACGGGGGAGACTCCTTGCTTGGCTTTGAACTGGCGGGAGGGTGAGTGGGCAGCTGAGGTCGAGGGGAGTGGGACCTGCAGTCTGGTGGGCGAGGCTTCGGCTAGGAGATTGGTCAACGTGCAACAGGGGGAGGCTGGTGAGAGGTTCGCCACTGTTTACTTGCGGTGGGGCAGTTCCAAATCTGCAAGGAAGAAGAGAATGGCGACCATCATGGACGCATCTCTTGATGCAGGTTCTTTTTAGCACCCGCGGATAGGACCTTCTAGTTCGGGGGCCGTGCCCACCCTCTGGAATCGCTACAATGTGCTGGATGGGAGAACCGCAGAGAGGTTGGATGAAGCATGACATATTCACAATAAAGCAGAATGGCCGCCCTTTACATTCTCTCTATACATCACCGAGAGGGATGTTCGAGAAGCTCTATAGCTTCATGCCTCTTACAGCTACGCCAGAACAGCAGAAGACATACATGAACGCTACTATGGTGGGGGTGTTCCTGGCTGCACTTGATCCTGAGTATGAGGCGGTATGATCACAGATTTTGGCAGACTCTACTATTCCTCCCATGGAGGAAGCTTTTCATAGATTGAGTCGGATCACAGTTCCTTCTACAGCTGCGAGTCAGAATTCTTCAGCCATGGCAGCCAACAGAGGTCGCGGGTTTCATCACCAGAGCCGTGGACGTGGACCTCGTGGAAGAGGTGGCCGCACTAGGGCAACATGTACTTACTGCCACCGAGTTGGACACAATGAAGACACATGCTACTCGAAGCATGGATTTCCTGCCTCCGCACGAGCTGCTGAGCAGATAGAGCCCCCGTCTGTTGCTACTTTGGATCAACGGTTCGATGATCTAGTTGCCCGTCTGAGGGGCATTATTCCACCATCTGGTCTAGCACCTGATGCTGCTGCTTCTGCCTCTGCGTCTACCAATGCTTCAGGTAGTATACTTGCACTCCACAGTAGTAGATCAGATACATTGCCATGGATTATGGACTCGGGCGCTACACATCACCTATGTGGCGACCATAGTCTACTTACAGGATACACTCAGATTCCTACAGGACGGACAGTGGTAATTGCCAATGGCACACATTCCTCCATCACTGGTCAGGGGGAGATTAGATTGACATCTTCTATGCAGCTCAAGAATGTGCTACATGCACCTGATTTTTCAATGAATTTGTTGTCAATTAGTCAAATTACGAAGGATCTACATTGTCGAGCAATTTTTGATCCATCTTCTTTGATTTTTCAGGACATCCATACGGGCAACGTGATTGGTCGTGGTTATGAGCAAGGAGGCCTCTACCGCCTGAATCAGACCCTATTTGCTGGAACCTCATCCTCTCCTGCTGGACAAGTATCTACTTTACTGTGGTATCTGCGCTTTGGTCATTTACCGCTTCAGAAGTTGCATCAAGTATTACCTTATGGTCTTCCTCACACACCTATTCATTGTGAGGCGTGTCAGTTGGGAAAGCATCACAGGTCGTCCTTTCCCAGTCGTCCAGGTCGGAGTAGTACCTCCAAGTTTGAATTATTCCATGTTGATGTCTGGGGTCCGAGTCGTGTACCTGATCATCAGGGACACAGATTTTATATAGTATTTGTGGATGATTTTTCTAGAGTGTCATGGGTGTTTCTAATGAAAAATAAATCTGAAGTAGGAAATATCATTATCCATTTTCTGAATGAAATACAAAATGTTTTCTCCACATCGGTGAAATTTGTGAGAAGTGATAATGCTTTAGAGTTGTGCACCAATGTTCTTGCCAATTATTACTCCTCAAAAGGGATTGTTCGTCAAACGTCTTGTGCTCATACATCTCAACAGAATGGAATTGCTGAAAGGAAACACCGTCACCTTCTTGATGTCACAAGATCACTCCTTATACAGAGTCATGTTCCCTACTCCTACTGGGGTGATGCAGTTCTCACTGCATGTTACCTAATTAATCGTATGCCTTCTTCTTGAATGAACAGATTCCGTTTACCATCATTCATCCTGACTAGGATTTGTTTACTCTTACGCCTCGTGTGTTTGGGTCGGTTGCATTTGTCCATCAGTTGTCGCCTGGTACTGACAAGCTCTCTCCTAGGGCTGTCAAATGTGTTTTTGTCGGGTACTTCAGAACTCAAAAGGGGTACAAGTGTTTTGATCCTCTGCGTCGGCGGTATATGATTAGTGCAGATGTTACATTTTTTGAAAATGTTATGTATTTTTCAGCCTCAGGAGACAAGCAGCTACCACCTCTATCCACTGATGCCGTGTATATGACACCACCACCTCAGATGCCGTCACCACCACCACCACCACCACCGCCACCGCCACCACCACCACCGCCACCACCACCAACTATATCACCGCTACCGTTTCATTATACCCGCAGGCCTCCTCCCGCTCATGGTCATGACTCGTTTACTAGCTCGCCTATGGTATGTAATGAAAATATAAATGTTGATGGATCTGACGATATTTCTGAGCAGGATATGTTGCAGGGCCAGATGAGACTACAACTGATTTAGATGTTCCCATTGCTCTACGCAAGTCGAAGAGGAGTTGTGCTACATATCCATTATCAGCATCCGTATCCTTTGACAGGCTATCTGGAGATTTCAGATCATTTGTTGTGGCACTGTTAGCTGTAGATATTCCACGCAATCATCAAGATGCTCTGCAGGATAGTAGATGGCGGCTAGCAATGGAGGAAGAAATGGCGGCACTTTAGTCCAAAGGAACTTGGAGTTTGGTTCCTATACCTCCAGATGTGAACCCGACGAGCTGCAAGTGGGTGTTTACAGTGAAGCACAATGCAGGTGGCTCCATTGACAGGTACAAAGCGCATCTTGTTGCACGTGGCTTTACACAGACATACGGGGTGGATTACCTAGACACATTCTCGCCTGTAGCACGTCATTCCACTCTACGGATCTTGTTGTCAGTTGTAGTTGCTAGAGACTGGCCGCTCCATCAGCTGGATGTGAAGAATGCATTCCTATATGGAGATTTACAGGAAGAAGTTTATATGCAACAGCCACCTGGTTTTGCTGTTGAGGGGGAGTGTTCTAAGGTATGCAGGTTACATAAGGCTATCTATGGCCTTAAGCAGAGCCCCAGAGCATGGTTTCATAAGCTCTCAGATCTCTTCGAGAAACAAGGATACAAACGCTCCAATGCTGATCATTCCTTGTTTGTACAGAAGACTGCTAGAGGTATCATTGTGATTATGGTTTATGTTGATGACATCTTGATTACAGGAGATGATGAGCAGGGCATAAAGCAGGCGAAAGAAATGCTGGGTAGTGAATTTGTCACTAAGGATCTTGGTGTTCTTAGATATTTTCCGGGGCTTGAATTTGCTAGAAATCCATATGGGATAGTAATGTCACAAAGGAAATATGTTACAGATCTGTTGGGTGAAACAGGTATGCTTGAGTGTCGACCTGCTACGACACCAATGGATCCCAGCATGAAGCTTTATGATGATGACACAGAGGAGGTGGACAGGAGAAGATACAGAGAACTGGTAGGCAAACTGTTGTATGTCACGATCACTAGACCAGATATATTATTTGCAGTGAGTCGTGTGAGCCAGTTCATGGAGCAACCACGCCAGGTGCATATGGATGCAATACATATGATTCTTAGATATCTCAAATCTTCTCCAGGTGCATGTCTGCTATTCAAGAAAGGAAAGGGGATTTCTATCTCAGCATGTGCAGATGCATACTATGCAGGATGTCCCAGGGACAGGAAGTCCACCTCAAGGTATGCCGTCTATGTTGGAGATGCCCTAGTCTCATGGAGAAGCAAGAAACAGACAGTGGTAGCTAGATCTGGTGCTGAATCCGAATATAGGGCTATGACCCAGGCTACTACAGAAATGATGTGGGTGAAAGCTGTGTTTACAGACCTATGTTTAGATGTACCACTTCCTATGAACCTGGAATGTGATAATCAGGCTGCCCTGTTCATTGCAAACAATCCAGCATTCCATGAGCGGACCAAGCACATTGAGGTTGACTGTCACTTCATACGTGACATGATTCAGAAGGGGTTCATTGCTACGTCTCATGTTACCTCAGAAAATCAGACTGCGGATATATTCACCAAAGCATTGCTACGAGGCCCATTCCAGAAGTGTGCGTCCAAGCTGAGCATGATTGATATCTATGCTCCATCTTGAGGGAGAGTGTTAACGCATATAGTAGTAGTATCTGTATCTCTTCTCTATTTTCTTTTTCATTGTATGCTTTATGTAATTTACCCATAGGCTACTCTCCTATATAAGAGAGCCTAGGGCTTATGGAATAAACAATTCGCTTATTTTTCCCCAACAATATCCAACCGGGTGAACATTAGATGAAGCTTCTATCGTGGAATGTACGGGGGTTGGGCCGCCCTGAAAAGTGTCTATGTTTCCGGAACCTAGTTCGGAGGCTGGTGCAAACATTTTCCTTCTGCAGGGTATGAAGGTCTTTGGGAATGTTAAATCGTTAAGGCCAGACCTGGATAATATTGGCTGGTTTGAACTCACAACCTTAGAGGCCCGAGGTTCATCGGGGGGATTACTGACCGGCTGGAAGAAGGATGATTTTGATCTTCTAGAGGAGTCGAGATCCTTGACGTGTTTGTTTGTGCGCCTGAAGAGACGAGCGAATGGACTTCACTTCCTGATCACGAATGTATACGACCCGAAGGTCGGCGAGAGGGGCTCTTTGGCGGCAAATTTGGAACAACTTGGGGCGGATAATGCTATGGAGATTTGGGTAGCTGGAGGAGATCTGAATGTTACTCTTTTGCCTGACGCCCCCAGAGGACCGGAGACAGAAACACTGGATCAGAGGACCTGAGGAGTGTGGTACATCGCCTGAGCTTTTCGATTGTGGATGCTGTGGGTTGCTCTTTTACGTTATGTAATGTGAGATATCGGTCGCGGTTGGACAAGTTCTTGCTTTCGCCTCGGGGCGCGGGGTTCTTTCCTCTGTCGCGTGCATGGGCGTTGCCAAGGTCTCATTCTGATCATACATCTATCTTGTGGTCATATGGCGATCAGAGGAGTAATAGATTCAACTTTAGTTTTGAGCGGAGCTGGCTCTCGGAGAAGGGATTCAGAGATACGGTTGGAGAGCTGTGGGATAGCTGGCTTCCTGAGGGCTCGGGTGTTTCTCGATTCGTGGCTAAGTTGAGATTAATGAGATCATTCCTTACAAAATTTAGGAGAGATGTCAAAGCAAGGCGGAGGGCGAAAAGGGAGGAGGTGCAGGCTGGGGTTGCACGGCTAGACATATTGGATGATGAGAGAGATCAGAGCCAGGAGGATCTGGTAGAGAGGCTGAGACTGTTAGAGGAGATTCTGATGGAAGACAGAAAGCAAGAGATAGAATGTAGACAAAGATCTGACAAAAATGGCTGAAGGAGGGGGATGCAAATACTAGACCTTTTCATTATGTGACCTCTGGGAGAAGGAGAAGAAACTACCTTCATGAGATTGAGATTAGTGGTGTCGCAATTTTGGGGGAGGCACAGCTTGGCTCGGCCCTGTGGGATCATTTTCTTGAGGCTTCGCGAAAGAGAAGGGAGGTTGGTTGGGGGTTATCCGGAAGAGGGGTGGAGACCATTTCTGATGCATAGGCTGAGGCTCTGGTGGCACCTTTCTGCATGGAAGAGGTCTCGCTTTGTTCATCATGCTCACATGCCTTGCCCATCATCCAACACGCCTCAGGTATGTAATGAGCATATTGTTTCGACTGATGGTACTACTGAGTTGACTGTGTAACAGGATTCCAGCCAGGATGAGCATGTGCCCTCTCAAGAGGGAAATTTATAGGCTCCGGATTGGGCAGATGATATTGACGTGCTGATTGCTCTGCGAAAGTAGAAACAGATGTGTGCTACTTACCCTCTTGCAGCCCATGTTTCTTTGAGCAGGTTGTCAGAGGATTTCAGGAGGTTTATTTTGGCACTATCAGCCATGCAGATACCACAGACACATCAGGAGGCTCTCAAGGATAGTCAGTGGAGGTTAGCCATGGAGGAGGAGATGGCTGTGCTATTGTCACGTGGTACGCGGAGTCTTTTTTTTTTGCTCCTGTTGATGCATATGTTGTGGGATGCAAATAGGTGTTCACTGTGAAACACTGTGCAAATAGCAGCACGTGGATCGGTATAAGGCGAGACTTGTGGCACGAGGGTTCACCTAGACATATGGGGTGGGCTATCAAGATACTTTCTCACTAGTTGCAAGACATTCTACTCTACGTATTCTACTTTCTGTTTCTATGATACAAGATTGACCCCTTTGCTTGATATGAGGAATGCCTTTCTCTATGGTGATCTATAGGAGGAGGTCTACATTCAGCATCCACCTGGATTTGCTGCGAAGGGAGAGTGTCAGAAGGTTTGCAGGCTACACAAGGCTATTTATGACCTTAACCAGAGTCCAAGAGCATGGTTCCATACACTCTCAGACTTGATAGAACATCAATGGTTGTG
Source organism: Ottelia alismoides (assembly GCA_037367405.1). Taxonomy (NCBI): domain Eukaryota; kingdom Viridiplantae; phylum Streptophyta; class Magnoliopsida; order Alismatales; family Hydrocharitaceae; genus Ottelia; species Ottelia alismoides. The sequence goes on from JAZKJV010000876.1 coordinate 730,312, forward strand.
AGATCAACTGCCGATCACTCCTTGTTCATACAGAAGACCCAGAGAGGTATTACAATCATTCTTGTTTATGTTGATGACATTATTGTTATATGAGATGACAAGCAAGGCTTTTAGGGTGCGAAGGACTTCCTAGGCCAACAGTTTGTGACCAAGGACCTTGGGCATTTATGTTACTTCCTTAGACTTGAGTTTGCTAGGAACCATCATGGTCTTGTAATGACCCAGAAGAAGTACGTTATAGATCTTCTTTCAAAGACAGCATGGCAGATTGCAGACCTGCCACTACTCCTCTTGACCCAAGTATGAAGCTTTATGATGATGATACTGAGGAGGTCGACATGAGCAGGTATAGAGAGCTTGTTGGCAAGCTACTTTATGTGATTATTACCATGCCCAACGTATCATTTGCCGTGAGCAAAGCGAGTCAGTTTATGGAGCAAACCAGAAAGACGCATATGGATGCAGTCCATATGATTTCGTGATACTTGAAGACTTCACCTGGTACTGGACTTCTTTTCAGCAGAGGCACATCTCTCTCAGTTACAGCATGCGCAGATGCAGATTATGCTGGGTGCCCAAAGGATAGAAAGTCTACATCGAGCTTTGCTGTGTTCATAAGGAATTCTCTTGTTTCATGGAAGAATAAGAAGCAGGCTGTGGTTGCCAGATCAAGTGCTGAGTTAGAATACATGATCATGGCACATGCTAGTACAGAGATGATGTGGTTCATATTTGTTCTTATTGATCTGACTATAGAGTGCCTCTTTCCATGCACCTTCAATGTGATAATCAGGCTGCGCTTTTCATTGCAAACAACCCAGCCTTTCATGAGAGGACGGAGCACATAGAGGTGGATTGCCACTACACTTGTGACATGGTACATAGGGGTATTATCGCCACTACACATGTTAGCTCTGGAGACTAGACAACAAATGTACTTACAAAGGCCCTAGTGAGAGAACCTTATCAGAGATGTTGCTCCAAGCTGAGTCTGATTGATCTCGACTCTCCAACGTGAGGGGGAGTGTTGAGATATTAGTTATCTTTATTATCGTTTTTCTCATTTTTTATTTCTCTTTCTTCTTTCTGTAATTTGCCCAATAGGTTCCTCTCCTATATAAGAGAACCCTAGGGCCTCTCATAATTTAATTCAGTTTTTTTCCACCATCAATTGCCGATATATAGCTATCTGATAGCGACGTATATCGACATCACTATGTATTTTGTTTTCTCGGATATCTGTGGATATATCACTGATATATATCGGGATATCGATGGGTATTGATCAAAATTTGAAGTTGTAAATACAACTTTCTCCCATATTGATCGATATCGCCGACATCTATTTCTATCTCGCCATATCAAGTTGTTATTGCATACAAATTTTTCTTGGCTTTAGATAAGGCTTTCCTAAGGTGATTTTCATAATTTCAAATGTATTTAGAGACGGATTTCTAAGGGGGTTTGTATATTTCATGCTCTATTACTTGTTCTTGAGTTTTCTTGTGTCATGCTACGATTTCTAATATTTATTAAGATCATAGGGAGATAGTTTTTAGAAATTTTCATTGATTCATAATTAGTCTATTTTTTATTTCTCTTAAACATTCTAGGATAACACCATGGTTTCGATATTTGAGTATATATCGAATTCTAGGATATTGACTGATATCTCACGAGATATCGATAATTCAACTTATATTAGACAAAAATGAAGATTTCAACATATAATTTCCTAGATATCTCGATCGATATCGACCGATACCATCGATATGGAGCTGATATTGCTCAATATGGTTACTTTTTTAATTTTTGATCTATTTGTTTATGATTTTGCTTTTGTATCTACTCTTGACATTAAACATATTATGAACCCTATTTTGAATGTGGGAGCTTTGTCCCCTTTCAGTGATGAAAATGAGATAATTCTAGAGCTAGTTAAAGAATATTTGCATACATATATATTCTTATGCTAATTAGTTTGTTCATATGTGATCCGATTTAGCTCGATATTTTGTTTATATATAATATGTGATGTGGTATAAAATAAATGTGCTAAATATGCCTCATTGATATCACTAAGCTGTTATTGTTTGAATTTCATCGTTTCTTTCTAATATCTCTCAAAAACCAACAATCAACATTGATAACATCGACATGTATGACATAATATGTATTGGTCTGCTAAATACACCCTATTCTTGCATGTAATTGTGCATTTGTATGTTTTTTATGATTTTAAGAACTTCGATGATCTTAGTTTGCAAAATATTACTTTTTCTTGCAAATATCAAGATTTTGATCGAAATTGTCGACAGACCCCTTCAATCCTTGCATAAATTATCGTGCTCCACTACCTTCGATTGACATCCCTCTTTGCTCGCTATCAATGTCTGGGACTGCCTCGATAAATCCTTGACCTCCATGCCACCATCACCATCATTTCTACAACTACACATCTCCACCTTCAATGGTGTTGGGAAAAATAACAGAGTCGTTTATTCCTGGGAACCACAAGCTCTCTTATATAGAGGGGAAACCTATGGTTAAATTACATATGATAGATAGGAGGATAGAAAAAATAGGAAAACAGTACAAAGATATAAATATATCTACACTCCCCCTCAAGATGAAGCATAGATGTCAATCATGCTCAGCTTGGATGAACATTTCTGGAATGGCCCTCTAAGCAAAGTCTTAGTGAAGATATCTGCAGTTTGATCTCCCGAGCTGACATGAGAAGTAGAGATAAGCCCTTTATGAATCATATCCCTTGTATAGTGGCACCACTTCAATATGCTTGGTTCTCTTATGAAATGCATGATTGTTTGCAATGAACATGGCTGCTTAGTTATCAAATTGTAGTTGCATAGGAATAAGTACATCCGTATGTAAATATGCTAATACAGCTCGAACCCACATCATTTCTGTACTAGCTTGTGCCATAGCCCTATATTCAGACTCAATGCTGGATCTGACACACAAACAATTTGTTTCTTACTCTTCCAAGAGACGAGAGAGCTACCAACAAAAATCGCAAAACCCAGAGTGGACTTTCTATCTTCTGGACATCCAACATAATCAACATCAACGCATGCAGAGACTGTAAGTGTTGCCCCCTTTTTGAATAACAATCCTGCACATGGAGAAGCTTTAGGTATCTCAAAATCATATATACGACATCCATGTGTATCTGTCGGTATTCCATGAATTGGCTCACCCGACTGACTGCAAATGAGATATCCGGTCTGGTTATAATAATATAAAGAAACTTCCCTACTATTTCTCTGTATCATTTCCTGTATCATTTCCTATCCATCGCTTCTGTATCATCTTCATATAATATCATACCAGGGTCCATAGGAGTGGTGGTTGACCGGCATCCAATCATTCCTGTCTCAGCTAACATATCTGTCACATGCTTCCGTTAACTCATCACAAGACCCGGCTAATTTCTAGCAAATTCTAGTTGCAAGAAGTATCGTAAGGTGCTAAGATCCTTGGTAACAAAGTGTTGGCGCATAAATTTTTCAGCCCTTTTTATCCCCTGCACATAATCACCTGTCACTAATATGTCATCAACATATACCATGATAACTGTCACATGGTCAAAATCTCGATATCGATTTCGATCGAACCTGTGCGGCGTTAGCTAACCCGTAGCTAACCAACCTTCCTGAGTAGAACGGTCGTGGACGTGCCCCAACTCTTCTCGATACTCCTGCTTGCTAACGCACCGACGCTCGGACACAAGAATAAGCTCGACTCTATGGATCGTTCAAGAACACGCTCAAGAACGCTCAAGAACACAACCACACGATCACACAAGTATGGGCATAAAGCCTCTTCTCTTATTAGAGGGGAACCTCGATTTGGAGTGGGGTGACACAATACATTTTCTCTCGTGTACTCTATGTATTTACAAATGAGCCACCACCTCTCCTTTTATACAAGACTCAAGGCAATCCAAGGGACACTCATTATTGCATTTACAATAATGATACATAAAGACACAATAGACCCTTCGAGTTCTTCGGCAACTCTTCGAGTTCTTCGGCAACCCTTCGCGTTTCTCAGCAACTCTTCGTCTGCTTGTCTTTTCGACTTCCTTGGTGTCCTTTCATCTTCCCACACGGTTGACGTCCAGTCAACCGCCTAGTCATCAGCACACTCGCGCTCCAACGCTTGCTGATGCAGCTTTGCCGTAATTCACCGAGTGCCACTGAACACTCGGTCTTGTGTCAAAGGGAACCCGTGGCCTCCAGACCCTCGTGCGGTAAACCCTTCCTTAGCGTTCCGCATGCTAAGGGGAAGTCCTCCAGAATTTCGCTATTATGACGACAATGCTCGTAGTCAGCACCTGCAACGCTCCATGCCTTTGTGGATCGCCACGCATCAGTACCGATACCGTGCGCCTTCGTGCGTACGCCTATCTGACCGTACCACATTGATCCTCAATGCATATTGCTTCACCACATACCATCCTTTTGCGCTCGCGTACGTACTTGCTGCGTGCATCCACCGTCATGTCTTGCACTGCTGTCTGTATTCCATTGTGCTCGCACTGCTACAAGCTTCACGACACTCTGCTACCGAGCTAGTGTCCTTTGTGACGCTTCTCCCTTGTAACGTACGGTTGAGCCTCCAGACTCCCGTCGATAACCTCCGTAATATCCACGCGTTTTGGACTCCTCTTGAAGTCCAACTCCATCGATCATTCTCGAGCATCCAACTACCGTGTCTGCACGATCATTCTCGATCACGGAATTTGGGTGTGTGATAATAACCATCGTGCCTCCAGGAGTTCTCTGTACAAATAATGAATGATCCACATTTGATCTCTTAAATCCCTGCTTCTCAATTAAATCTGAGAGCTTATGAAACCATGCCATAGGACTTTGTTTGAGGCCATATTTTCCCTTATGTAGTCTGTAAACCTGCGGATACTCCCCTTCAGCAACAAAACCAAAAGGATACTGCATATAGACTTTCTCCTGTAGATCCCCATACAAAAAGCGTTTTTAACATGAAGCTGAAAGAGAAACTGGTCACGTACCACATCAACAGAAAGAAGAATCCGTAGAGTAGAATGACGAGCCACTGGAGAGAATGTGCCTAGGTAATCCACTCCATATGTTTGACTAAAGCCACAAGCAACCAATTTGGCTTTGTACCGATCCAGACTCGAATCTGCACGGTGTTTAACAGTAAATACCCACTTCCAACTGACGACAAAAGCTCCATCAGTTGTAAGAACCAAACTCCAGGTACCATGTGACTGTAAGGCAACCATCTCTTCTTCCATAGCCAATCGCCACCAACTATCCTTCAAAGCCTCCTGATAATTCTGTGGAATGTCCACTACAGACATTGCAATTGCAAATTTCTTGAATTCCCTAGTCAAGCGATCAAAGGAGATCATGGATGCTAAAGGATATGATGTACAACTACGCTTCTGCTTCTAAAGCACAATAGGTAAGTCTAGATCATCAATCTCCACGTTCGTCCTCTGTGAAGAACCTTGCTCAAGCAGACCATCAGACCCATCGTTAGGAAGTATGTATTCAAAACATACCTCATGCGTGTTAGATGATGAGCAGTGACCATGAGCAGAAGCAGGTCAGCGGGTATAGTGATGCAGCCATGGTGGATAGGGACAATGGGGGATGAGGATATAGGAGGATGCGAAGGTGATGGTGATGGTGGCGATGATGGTGAAGGAGGTGGTGATGATGGCGGTGGTGGCATGTAGATTTTATCATCGGAGTCTGAGGAATTCATTCGATCATCTATAGGAGAAAAGTACATCACAGACTCGAAAAAGATGGCATCAACACTAATATAATACTTCATGCGCATTAGATCATAATATCTATACCTTTTTTGTCTCATGTAGTACTTGACAAAGACACACTTGACCACCCTAGGTGAGAGTTTGTCAATACCTAGAGGCAACTTGTGGACAAAAGCGACCGAGCCAAACACACGAGGAGTAAGTGAGAACAACTCTTTCTCAGGAAATGAAAGAGAAAGGAATTTTCTCACCCAAGATCGATGAGGGCGTGCAATTAGTAAGATAACATGTCGTAAAAACATCATCACCCCAAAAAGAATGTGGAGCATGACTCCGAATGAGAAGAGTTCTGGTAATATCAAGTAAATGACTAATGACTATGCTTCCTCTCAGTAACACCATTTCGCTGGAAAGTATAGGTACATGATGTTTAATGGATAATACGTCGAGCAAAAAAGTAATTGGAAAGAGTATGAGTACAAAATTCCAAAGCATTATCAGTCCTCACAAATTTCACAGACGAAGAGAACGCATTCTGCACTTCATTGATAAAGTTCTTGATAACATTTCCAGCATCAGATTTATTCTTTAATAAAAAGACCCAAGACAGACGAGAGAAATCGTCAACAAAAAGATAAAACATGTGTCCCTGATTATCGGGAACATGACTGTGACCCCAAATATTTATATGAAATAACTCAAAAATGGAGCTACTACTCCGACTATGATGACCAGGGAAGGCAGATCGATGATGCTTCCCAACTGACATGCCTCACATTAATAAGACGAGTGAGGAGAAATCTGAGGCCGAACAAGACACATTTTCTGGAGCGGGAGATGATCAAAGCGCATATGCCATATAAAGGGTGAGACGGGCCTGGCGGAATTGGAGGAAGTGCCAGCATAAGGTGTTCGAACCAAGCAATAAAGCATACCCTTCTCACGGCCTTAGTCAATCACCTTTCTCGTAAGGATGTCCTGAAATCATGGCCTCAAATTTCAGCGAAATTTGGTCGAATTTCTGTCGAATATCGATATCCAGTCGAAATCAAAATTTGACTGAAATGACCGAAATGATTGAAATATGGGGGTCCTAGTACAAAAAATGACCGAAATGACCGAAATTTCGATTGAAATTCCATCGAAATTCTGTTTTGTTCGATACCGAAATGGTGACCGAAACCAACATTTAGGGCCTTGCTTGAAATACAAGAGCAGATGGGTCAAAAATAGCTCGACAATGTATATCCATCATACTCAGACTAATAGATAACAAATTCATAGAAAAGTCAGGTGCATACAACACATTTTGTAGACGCATAGAGGGTGTTAGGCTAATCTCCTCCTGTCCAATGATCGGGGAATGAGTCTTATCTTCTATAACCATAGTCCGCCCTGGAGGAACATGTTTGTATGCGTAAGTTGACCTATGTCTCCACACAAGTATTATCTGAGGTACCAAAAGATGCTGAAGCATTCATATCTGAATGACTCCCAGAGGCTGATGAAGAAGTAATAGGACTGGCATGATGTATAATGCCCCTCAATTGTGCTACAACGTCATCAAATTTCTAATCTAAAGAGAAAGCTGCAGGGGGCTCAATCTGCTCAACTACTCGACCAGAAGCTGAAAATCCATGCTTGGAATAACATGTATCTTCTGTATGTCCAGGATGATGGCAGTAACTACATGGCTGACGAATATGACCTCCTCTGCCATGAGGCCCGTATCCACGAAACTGAGAAGAACCTCCTCGACCTCAGGAGTCTGCCATCGCTGAAGAAGTCTGACTAGCAATAGTGGATGTGACAATGATCCTACCGAGCCTGCAAAAAGCTTCCTCCATAGGAGGAATAATGGCATCTATAGAATCTGGGAATGAGCAGCCTCATACTCAGAATCAAGGGCTGCCAGGAATACACCAACTATTGCGGCATTCCTATAAGTCTTCTGCTGCTGAGGAGTAGATGTGAGGGGCATGAAACTGTGGAGCTTTTCGAATATCCCACACAAGGATGTATATAACGAATGAAGGGATCGTCCATTCTGCTTGATAGCAAAAATATCGTGTTGGAGTTGGAGAATCTTTGTCTCATTCCTCGTTTGTGAATAAATAGCAGTAATGATGTCCCACATCGCCTTGACGGTGGGCTGATGTAACATATCATTGGCGATATCTATCGCCAATGTACGTGAAAGACAAATATTGGCATATGCATCATCTTCATCCCACGAGGCATTGACCTCAGTTTTCTCAACCGATTCTTCCTTGGTAAGAATGTGTTTCTTACCATTCGACTTCATAAGGCTCATGAACTGCATCGCCTAGAGCTTATAGGTTGTCCCGTCCATTTTGACAATAGGCACTGGACCTCTGAAAGCGCATGTGGTGGGTACATCGACTTTGTTCTCAGACATATTGTCGTATGTAGAAAACTAAGGTTTTGTAGACCAAAGAGTGAATGTCTACACAAACATACGTGGATTTGAATGCATATGTAGACTTATGCACCAAAATCCATCAAACAAACATAGGAGCCGACGTGTGGAGTCACGACACGTGGAGTGGCCTCACGCGGAGGTGCGACACGTAGAGGGAATGCACACGACGGGGACGACTGCATGGGGGGGGGGATGACACACTACGTACGACACATGGACGCACGTGGGCACAGGGCGATGCGGGCGGCAACGCACGGGGAAGGTGCGTACACGAGGATGGTTCTCAGACATATTGTCGTATGTAGAAAACTAAGGTTTTGTAGACCAAAGAGTGAATGTCTAAACAAATATACGTGGATTTGAATGCATATGTAGACTTATGCACCAAAATCCATCAAACAAACAGAGGAGCCGACGCGTGGAGTCACGACACGTGGAGTGGCCTCACGCGGAGGTGCGACACGTAGAGGGGATGCACACGACAGGGACGACTGCATGGGGGGGGGATGACACACTACGTACGACACATGGACGCACGTGGGCACAGGGCGATGCGGGCGGCAACGCACGGGGAAGGTGCGTGCACGAGGATGACGGTGGCGCGCAGGGTTGAGGGTGGAAGGTGGGGCTAGGGTTTTGTGTTCGGGATCTTCGGTCTAGGACCGCCGCTCTGATACTATATTGAGAAAAAAAATAATAGAGTTGTTTATTCATGGGAACCCTAAGCTCTCTTATATAGAGGAGAGACTTTTGGGTAAATTACATATGATAGACAAGAGAACAGAAAAAAAATAGGAAAACGGTACAAAGACATAAACATATTTCTACAAATGTCAATGTATCTAGAAGCACCTGTGCATACATAAGACCAACTCATTAAGGTATGCATTTTTTAGACAGGGTGAATTGATGCAATCCGTATATGTAATTTAATTTACTTTAATAAGGTATATTTTGTCCATATATTGGATTTGTATTTATTTTATCTATTTTTATTAAGTAATGTTTTGGTTCATAAATATGCAACATTTCAACATGTAACCACCATGTAAAACTCCTTTAGAAAGAGGGTTAATTTTGATATAAAATTTTCACCCTCATTTACCCTCCAATTCTCTCATTAACCCTTTTCTTCTTCGTAACACAACTTGAGGGACACTCCTCTCCTCGTCATGCGGGACGTTGTGCATCCTCATCCAAAGTACCGTGCAACTGTTTCATTTTTTATTCTTACCTCCCTTTTTCCAAATCCCGATTCTTTTGGACATCAAATTCTTAACTTTTTTATATTAGTTATGGTCAAATTAATGGATCAAAGACACAAAAAGGAGATGTGTCTTAATGCATGTTGTTTTCAAGTGACATTTTTTTTTCACGGATGAGGAAAACGAGACATTGTAAATACGAGCATTGGATGTAAACCATATTGCATGGATTTCGATGGATAAGGACCAAGCTAGATGATATGGAATGCAAGTTCAACGATAAGGAAGTTAACGAGATAATAAATGTAAAATATGCAACACATTACATTCTGAAAGATGTATTGAAATACTTAGATTCAATAGTTCAAGATGAATATGCAACACATTACATTCTGAAAGATGTATTGAAATACTTAGATTCAATAGTTCAAGATGATTGCGTGTTTTTTTCAAGTCACATTGCGTGTTTTTTTCAAGTGACATTTTTTTTTCGGGGATGTGGAAAATGAGACATTGTAAACATGGGCATTGGATGTAGGCCATATTGCATGGATTACGATGAATATAGGGACCATGCAAGTTCAACAATAAGGAAGTTAACGAGATAATAAATGTAAGCTTTACATTTTGAAAGATGTATTAAAATACTTAGATTCGACATTAGTTCAAGATGATTTAAAGTGGAGAGGAGCTTTTGACATTCTTTGCGAGTTGAAGATGCATTTGAAGTAAAGGTAAATATAAATACTATCAGGTTTCCATGAATTCTGCTATGCTTTGTGGCACTGAACCTTAGATCATAACCTTACAGACATACGTAGAGAATGTTCGCGGATGAGATGAAAATACTTGAGTAGATGTGTGATCAGACAAAGAACCTCAAAGTATTGTATAACACTTGTGTTATACCAATGAAAGATGGAATAATGTAAGTAGTTTAAGACAGCTTGGGCATGTGCTAGAAAGACCTTTTGAAGCTCTCGTTCAAAGGTGTGAGTGTTAGAAAATAGGAATGCGAAAGCGAAAATGATAAACAGAGTATAAAAGAACAAAAATATAAACATGGAGCACCAACATTTTTACGTGGAACCCTACTCCCTAAGGAGCGGGATGAAACCACGTGAGAAGACCTCAAAGAGCCATATGTTGCATTCAGCTTTCTCAATGGATACAATAGGTGTGGGGGTCTATATATAGCCCCCACTGAGTCTCCACATCTCCAAACTGGTAGATGTGGGAATAATGACTGGATGGGGTAAATGGATCATGGAGGTATCTATTTACTCATCTACAACATAAGAGGCACACAACCAAATACTCCAATACTCCCCCTCAAGCTGGAGCATTGATAAGCGCTTCCCGCTACCCTTGTTAATTCAGGAAGATTAATGCCCAAATTAATAATAAATGTTCGTTGCAGTCGGATAACGAGAGGGGAATATCAAAAACCACTTTTAATTTAATCAAGTCAATTTCGAGTGGCAATTTTTTTACTTGGTGAAGTCCAAGGTCGAACTCAGGGAGGCATCTGTCTCCTTAGGTGAATTTTCAGCAAAGTTCCAGTGTGTGATTTTCGGGGAATATTTTTTTTGGTCCTTTTTCAATTTTCTATGCAAGACTCATCCAAAATCAAGCCAATTTTATAGTTAAATGAGAAATATGTTCAAATGAAGTCCAAAAATAATGAAAATTGGCCAGATGATGAAATATGGTGAAATTAAGCTACCCTAATTTTTTTGGAATTTTCTGACACTAAATGAATTAATTATGAATTAAAAAAATGAATGCATGGTGATTTAAACTAATTTAATTTTAATAAATATCAAATCACAAAATTTTGGGGAACTAAAATTATCCTAGATAGATCTAATGATGAGGAATCCAGGAAAATTATCAGACCTTAATTTTAGAGTGAAATGAACCTATTAAAAATGAATTAAGGAAATCACCAATTAATTTATTTAGGCCTCGAAGTGTGTGCGAATGAGATGAATTTTTTATGCAATGTTAAGTTAATTATCCTAGAGCTACTGTGATTTTTTGGGAATTTTTGGAGTTACAGAGAATTAACTATTAATTAAAAGGTCCAACTGGGCAAAATATCACAGAAATAAACCAATTAATTAATTAAAAATTCCATTGCTATCACAAAAATATGCCAAGTGTCACACAAGATAAAGGACAAGTTACACTACAACATGCAATTTTTGGAATTCAAAAATGATGAAATATGGACACCTAAATATGCGTGCAAAGACAGGGGTATAACTGCAATACAGAAATTTAAAATTGCTTAAAGATAAATATGCTGACAGGGACTTATATGCAATTACCTATAATGCAGGGGAGTGGAATGCAAATTCTCCACTGGCGCACGTGCTCCTCACGTGAAGGCGATTCACAGGGACTGGATTGCAATTTGTGAAACTTCCAAGGGCTTCTGTGTAATTTACCCAGGTCGCACGTGCTCCTCACGTGGGGCAACCCATGCTCGGGTGGCGTTGGCGGCTCGGGACGAGGCTCGGGCCCTCTGGAGGTTCGGCTGGAGGCTCGGAGTAGCTTCGGGTGGTCCGAACCTAGAGGTCGGGGAAGATGCTCGGACCCGTCGACGTGGCGCGATGGGGACCGTTAGATCTCGAATGATCCAACAGTTGCGAAGTGAGGCGACGTGGCTGGCTAAGCACCGTTCGATCAAGATAGATCGAACGACGATGAGCTTCCTCCAGAGATGGCAACGTGGCTGAATGCTGACCGTAGGATCACTGATAGATCCAACGGTCGTGTGCTGCTCCGGTCGTGGGTGACATGGCGTTAAGCTGACCGCTCGATCAAGATGATCGAACGGTGGCTGGAGCTTCGTCTTCAACGGTCCTCCGCCATCTGCGGAGGAGTATGCGGGGCTCCGACGATGGTGGCTCTGCTCCGCCCGTCCCTCCTGTCGTCGGTGAAGCTCTCCGGAGGCTCGGAGATATCTCGGAAGATGCGCGGCGGTGCGGCGAGGCATCCGATGGTCCAGGAGTGACGGAGGCACGCCGGAGCTCGATGGCGATGAAGCTCGATAGGAGCTCCGGTGAAGTTCCGGCCAGTGAACGAGATGGCACCTGCAGATGGTTAACGGATAGCCGAAGCACGAGGCAGTGCGTGGAGATGTGAAGGGTGGACAGCGAGGCCTAAGGCGATGCGAGGGTGTTCCAGCGATGGTGCTCCGCCCAGGTGGCGGAGCTGGAGTCGATGGAGGATGGAGTGCGTCGTCGGAGGGTGTGAAGTATGGTGTGAAGATTAGAGTTTCGTCGCGGAGCTCGGAGAGGTGAATGTGGAGCGAGAAGATCACGGTGGAAGGCGAATAAAATCGGAGAAAAATAAAAGTAAAATCAGAAGAAGATCAAAGGAGGATGGAGGGGGTTACCTGGGGATTGGAGCTTGGTCTCGAGTTCCAGGTCGTCGCTCGAAGGGGCGGTAGGGCCCTGAGCTCAAGCAGCTTCACGAGGGGAGGCTGCGACACGATGGTGGCGGCCGTGGATCTCGCCGGAGAAGAAGGCCCGTCTTAGCTCAAGGACTCACTCAATTTCTGTCACAAATCGAAGGCTCCGAGCTCTAGGTTTCTCTCGGGGATGGCGGATGATTGTGACAGTGGTCGGAGGGCGAGGATTTATAGGAAGAGGGTGTTGGGTTGGTTGGTGACGAGGTGAGGTTCATGGAGGTCATGAAGCGTCTCTGGTGGACGTCGTGGGAATAGAGGGAGTTGGCGAGGATGAGGGAAGAGCGGGGGTGATCGTGGAGGCGTTGGTGGTCGGATAGGGTGGCTGGAGTGCGGTCGAGAATAGAAAGGGGCAGCCCCTCGCACAAGGCTGAGATCGTGGGAGAGAGGGGCGCCGGAGGTAGAAGAGCGTCAAGGAGCGGGTAGGATTAGATCTGGGGCGAGGCGATCTGAGTGATGTGATGGCGCCACGTGGTGCGATAGGGGAGCGGTGCTGGCGAACGGCGGAGATGCGATTAGGGCTTCGATCGAAGGGCTGAGGTGCAAGGCGGGATAAACGGTTAGGATGAAGGGTTAGCGTGCGTGATCGAAGGGCGCAACGTGCGCCACGTGTCAGGCGCATAGGCAGGCGGAGGTGGGCGGCTGAGATCAAGGAGGGTTGATGATCAGACGGTTAAGAATAAGTGCGCATGTGGAGAACAGGTGATCGTTGGATCAAGAAGAATATCCAACGGCTGAGAGGTGCGGGCGGCTAGGGCAAGGGGAGCGGGCCGCGTGGCGCAACCAGAGGGCGCCACACGGCCAACTGTGATTGGCTGAGAAGAGAAATGAATTTAGAAAGAGAAGGAGGCCGAATTTGGAAAAACTCAAAACATGAAAGTTGTAGATCTTGATGAGATATACAAGTTTCATGTTGACCAAAGACAGATATGAGGTCAAATATGATACAAAAATACAGATATACAAATATACATATATATATTATACAAAGAGGCCCAAAAACCCAACTTTTTCATATGGGCTCCAAATTGGATGAAATCAGTCTCATTTTAAAGGTCTCTTAATGTGTATTATTCTGAAAGTGAGTAGACCTATTCTGAAAGTGAGAAAGTCTCATTTTCAACTTTTAGAGTGATGAGTCACAGATTCATCAAGCATGCAATGCTCAACTTGAACAAACATAAAGAAACTCAACTCATGCTTTATGACACTACAGACAATATCAACTCAATGCGCACAACTGTTGGCTGCTGTCGAGGACGTTGCTTCTCTTACCGTGCAGGTGAGGATGAACCAACAAGAGTGTGAGCCAACTGAGTCTCCTCATCGGAGAGCATGTGCTCTGTACTGTGCTTGTCAGAGTCACTGCAACTGGAATGAGTCTCCTCGTTGAAGTACTCTGGCCCGTCACAACATGTGGACACCTACTCTATCTCTGAAACGGGCGGAATTGAAAGGCTGTGGAGTGCAATCCTCATTCGTGTCTACGGTCATTGGAGAATGGAGTCTGAAATGTCTCATCGTCGGCGAACTGGGTTCTCCCATCTGGCACTGAGAATAGTACTCTACTCTGGAGTCCCTATGATACCACATGAAAATCCTAACTAACATGGAATAGGGAATAGTACTTTACTCTGGAGTCCCGATGACTCATATGAAAACGCTGGCCGAAACAACCAGAATGATGGGGACCACGACAAAAGATGACATACACGTACTCATATGAAAGAAGACCACACAAATGTGCATGTCTGAAACTGAAGACTTGGAATCTAAAGTCGAGTCTGAAACTGAACTGTAGAGTTTGAAATATCTGGCTGGCCATGCAATATGGAATTGAGAATCTGGATCTGAATCATCTGACAATCTAGCATGTAGAACTCTACACAATACTCCCCCTTTCTCCCATACTAGTCGGAATACATGACATTGACTATGTTGGGAGAAGACAATAAAATGGGGAAAAAACCAAAAAAGTCGATGGCACATTTTTTTTCAGCTTAAAAAAATTTCCCTTTCGGCTATTTTGTTTTTTTAAATAGCCTTCAATTTTTTAAAATTAGCCATTGACACAATTTTTTTACGGCATGTCAAATCATTTATTTTTTGGAAACATTTTTCTAAGCTGTTTCATCATCATTTTTTAATAGCCAACTCAAATATATTTTTTATACAACCATTTCTTTTTTTAGCCGTCATCTTTCTCTCTCTTTCTCTCTTTTTTTCATCTTCTCACCTCTTTTTTTTGAAAACTCGACCCAACATGGGCCTTGAATCTGCAGATTTTTTAAATAAGCCCACTTGGGCACACAAGGGGAGAAACCCTATTTATGTTCCCCCGATTGGGAGGGTTTCCCCCTTGGGAACAACAACGCCGCCCGCGCCTGGAGTTGCATAATAGGACTCCGTCGCCAGAGTTTCGAGGGCTCGTGCGCCGGTTGCTGGAGCTTGGGCATCACGCGAAGGTGCACCGCTAGGGAGATGCGGCTGCGCGCGAGGGAAGGCGGCACATGGGGACTGCGCCATTGAAGTTGGGACTGACGCGAAGGGGCGAATCCGCCTGGAGGTTCCGTACCTTGTGGAGATTCGACAGGAGCATGCTGTCAGCGCAGATCAGAGTTGCGCCTGGATGGATATCGCCTGAAGGAGCAACGCGCCATCTGGAAGTAGGTCTCGCTATGGAGCCTGGACAAGGGGTCTTCCGCCGACTGGAAGTATGGGAGACCAACTGAATGGGCTGCGGTGCTGCTGCTGTGGGGGCTCCTGGCTCCTACCGCAGATACAATGTTGTCGCCTGGATGTTGGCTTGCGCTTGGTCGCCGCTTTTGAATAGTAGCATCGGTAGAACTTGTGAGAAGAGATTCATCACCTTGTGATGGCTGCAGGGGTGCCGTCGCCTGTAGGTGGAGCGCACAAAGAAGCGGCAAGCCGATGTGTGCGTAGAAGATCACACACAAGGGAAGGAGGTTGACGACCTGTGTGCTCCTGGACGTTGCAACCTGGACAGGCACGACGAGGTACCTAGGGCAGGATGCCTCAGCTTGGATAGGTCCTGTGCATCTGCTAGATAACCCTGAAGATGCCTTGAAGATGTGGCCTTGAAAATGCGATGATGGAAGAACCTCTGCTTGATCTCACGACCTGGGAATTTGCTGATGATAATGGACAGAAATTAGGGTCTCAATAGAAACCTTAGAACTTTGACATAACTTGAATCAAACAATAATCATCTTCAAGAACTTGGATCTTCACAATCAACTTCAACAAGAATCGGCTCTCGAACTTGATCACGGACAAATAAAAAAACCCTCGAGAATCGAACCCACTCTGATACCATGTTAGAAAATAAGAACGCGAAAATGATAAACATAGCATAGAAGAACATAAATATAAACATGGAACAAGAAGATTTTTACGTGGGACCCTACTCCCTAAGGAGCGGGATGGAACCACATGAGAAGGCCTCAAAGGGCCATATGTTGCATTCAACTTTCTCAATGGATACAATAGGTGTGGGGGTCTATATATAGCCCCCACTGAGTCTCCACATCTCCAAACTGGTAGATGTGAGACTAAAAACTGTATGGGTAAATGGATCGTGGAGGTATCCATTTACCCATCTACAACATAAGAAGCACACAACCAAGTACTCCAACACTGAGAATAGGAAAAGAGACTTTAAAACAAGAGAGGGACTTTCTGACCAAGTGAACACCTAAAGAAAGCTATTATGAATTATGAGTTTTTGGGTCTAGGTGGATCAGTTTATTTTTTGTCCGCTCTCTATATTTAGCTATCCCCTTAGGGTTATTTTTGTAATTCTGGTATCTCTCTCTTCCATACGTACAGAGTTTGTTCCCTACTAAAGAAATAAGAAGCACAATTTTAAATTCTAACTTGGTATTAAAGCCCATGGAAGATTGCTAGCCTTTAGGGCATAACTTAATGAAAAAATACCGGGGCGGCAAAAGTAGCAATCGAACACCAACCTCTTCTCCGTTGCCGTCTTCATCACCCTTCATTTCCACCGCCATAGCCTGCACCCTTCACTTTCTAATCTATTGCCTTCGCCCCACATTGTCCCATGCCTCATAGCCTTCATTGTCATCGCTACCTTCGATTGTTACATTCCATCATTATCACCACCTTTAATAGTAGATATCATCACCTTGACACCTCTCATCATCCTCACCAAAGGAGCTACACCTCCAAGATTGCTATGTCAACATCCAGTCTTTCGAAACTATTGTAGGAGAAAACAGTAACCTGTCGTCTATCATGCGGTGTTTGTTGTTCTCTGTTCTTTATGGAGGATCCATTGATATGAGATATATTATCTAATATTTCTTGTATAGTCTGAGCTGTAACTTGATTGACTTTTTGTTGTTAACGTCTTGTTCCAATGAATATGCCTGAAAATGTAGATTCCTCTATGTATGGGGAGGAAATGAAGATTTCCCTCTTTAGCCCCATTGCCAAATTGGATGGATGGAAAAATGTGCTGTGGACTCAATGCCTTATGAATGTGATTGAAGGCCATGACAAAGAGCATATCATTACTTATCTCTATTTGATGGCGAAGGTATGCAAAATTTCAACATGGAAGAAGGATAATGCAATGTTAAAGGCATGCATTATGAATACATGTGTTGAGGGCATTGTTAATGTTGGAGTATTCGTGTATGCGCCATATTGAGTTGTAGCTAAGGCCCTAAATGTCGGTTTCGGTCACCATTTCGGTATCGACCAAAACAGAATTTCGATGGAATTTCGGTGGAATTTCGACCGAAATTTCGGTCATTTCGGTCATTTTTTGTACTAGGACCCCCATATTTCGGTCATTTCGGTCATTTCGGTCGAATTTCGATTTCGACTGGATATCGATATTCGACAGAAATTCGACCGAATTTCGCTGAAATTTGAGGCCATGGTTGTAGCAGGGTAAATGGATCCTGGAGAAGATCCATTTACCCGATCCAGTGTTTAACCCACATCGTCTAGTGGTGGGATTTGGAGGCTCTGGAGAGACTATATAAGGAGCCCCAGACCTCCTGTATCCATTGAGAAAGTGCAATGCATAACATGCCCCTTTGAGGGCTTCTCCCGTGGTTTCATCCCTCTCCTCACGGAGTAGAGTTCCACCTTAAATCCCGTTGTTCCTATTTTCTTTATCTTTTTCCATGTTACGCTTCCGCATGTTGATTTTCTAACATGGTATCAGAGCGGGTCGATTCTCGTGGGTTTTTAGTTTGTTTTATTGTTCGAGAATCGAGATTATTGTGTTCGTGATTCAATTTCCGAAACCCTATTCTGTTTCGATCCAAGCACAGATCTAGGGTTTCTGAACCCGTGATCTCGCGATCCCCTGGGCTCCATTCATGGGCAGCGCACCCTCTCGCGAGAATGAAACGGAGTGGCTATCCAGCCAACTCCTGGCAGCCTTCATGCAAGCGGTAGGTCGTTAGCAGCCCAGGTGGCGCCCTGCGCTTCCTCCAGACCATGCACAACATCCAGGTGCCTCTCCAGCCCAGCAGGCGACTGGCGGCGCATCTCGGCAACTACAGACAGTTCTCGACATCCCTCGCGCATCGTGCATACAGAACGCGCACCGCAGGCCGTGCGCACCTCCTTCCTCCACTCCTTCGGCGGTGCAATCAAGTAGCGTGCACCAAGCGATGGTCCAAACACGCCAACGACGATGATAGCCGCGAGACCTCGTACATGCGCGCACCCCCCTGTGCCGTGAGTTATAAAAAAAGTGGTTGAGATACTGGTCCCGGTTTGTCCGTATATTAAAAAAAAGGTTGCGTACAAGAAAAAGCCGTACACGAATTTTCAAAAAAAAATGAAAAGTTGTAAAAAAAATATATTGATTGAAACAACTTATAAAAAAATGGAAAACCGCAAGAAATTCTTTGAGTATTTTTTATTTTCCCCCCATTTATGTATCTCTTTGTCTTCTCCTAACTTGGTCGACGTCCATATTTTCCGACAAGTATGGGAGAAAGGGGGAGTATGGTGTAGAGCCACAGGTCTGTTACATGTTCCATATTCAGATGCCAGTCTCCAGACCATCCAGTTGATCAGACTCTACAGATTTCAGATTTCAGACTCGACAGATCGGTCAGAGTCCAAGTTCGAGGCACTCCATGATGAGAGGCCCATATTTCGAGTTCTCCAGAGCGAGACATAGTTTCAGACATGCACATGAATGCAGTCATTTTCAGATGAGCACATGTATGCCATCAGTTCGAGATCCCCATCATTATTCTTGTTTTGTCGGCCAGAGTTTTCATGTGAGTCATAGGGACTCCAGAGTAGAGGACCATTCCCTATGTCATGGTGGCAAGGGTTTTCATGTGGTATCATAGGTACACTAGAGCAGTGCACCCTTCTCTGAGCCAGATGGGAGAGACCCAGTTCTCCGAAGAGGAGACTTTTTCAGACTCCATTCTCCAGCGATCGTGGACTCCGACGAGGATTGCACAACCACTACCCTTATTCAGTTTGGCCCTTTTCAGAGATGGAGCAGTTGTCCACATTATTGTGGCGGGCCAGAGTACTCCAACGAGGAGACTCATTTCCTGTTGCAGCGAATCTGATAGGCGTAGTTCAGAGCACATGCTCTCAGACGAGGAGATTCAACAGACTCACAGTCCAGCCCGTTCGTCCTCCTCACCTGCACGTCATGAGAAGTAACGTCCTCGACAACAACAGTTGTGCGCGTTGGGTTGATATTGTCCGTAGTGTCTTGTAGCTTTGGGTTGAGTTTCTTTCTATTATTCCAAGCCGAGCATTGCATGCTCCAGTTTGAGGGGGAGTGTTGGAGTATTTGTGTATGTGCCATATTGAGTTGTAGCTGGGTAAATGGATCCTGGAGAAGATCCATTTACCCCATCCAGTGTTTAGTCCCACATCGTCTAGTGGTGGGACTTGGAGGCTCTGGGGAGGCTATATAAGGAGCACCAGACCTCCTGTATCCATTGAGAAAGTGCAATGCATAACATGCCCCTTTGAGGGCTTCTTCTGTGGTTTCATCCCGCTCCTCACGGAGTAAGGTTCCACGATAAATCCCGTTGTTCCTATTTTCTTTATCTTTTTCCATGTTACGCTTCAACATGTTGATTTTCTAACCGTTAATGATATTGTGCACTATGAGATTGCCAAAAAAACATTTGGAAGAACTTGAGACAAGCTTATCTTGATGAGAACCATGCTTATATGTTACGTAAAATGAAGAAGATGATAAGCTTCTAGCCCAATACTATTCGGCAGTATATTCCAGCTTTAACAGGTTGACTTTTTTTACACTTTTGAACACATAAGATGCAAAGGGTTTCCAGATCTGGACTGATTGTTGGTTTATTTCTTGAACGGTCTAGATCCTCTATATAAGGCAACATGATCGCAGATTATTATCGTATTCGATTTCGATTTTCTCTTAATGGAAGCAAATGTCATGTTGAGTTAAACCTCTATCTCTTGCCTTCAACTCATCAGGTTGAGACGATTTCTACTTGACTACATCATTCAGGAGAGACAAAGATACTCCTATTCGTGATCGAGGCTGAGGTTGTGCCATTCTTAAGTGCATTATACTCTAGTGCACTTTTGCAGTTGAATAGTTCATGCTGAGGATGATTGCTAGGAAGTATATTGTAAACATCTTGTTCAACATTTGGTTTGGGGCATACCCGATTATGCACCCACTAGAGTATGATGATGATCAATGTTTGTCTCCTACCTTATTAAGCATCCTCCGGTTCTATTGGTCCCCGAATAGAGACAATCACTTGTCATTTGTCAAGACTATGTTCAAGTTGCTCCATATATCAATATGGAGAATGTACTATTAGTATTAGCTTACAAAGTTCCCATGAGTTTACATCCAGTTTCAAGAATTCGAATGGAGCTGAATATTTTTGATTACGTCTCTATAATATTTCAAAATATTTTTATGTGTACCATTTGACACACTTTCTCTTTGCTGATCATGTGTCCACTACTAATTCGATATTTTTTGCTTAAATCTGACATCTACATCTTGGTTACCTTCCACTTTTAAAAAATGAGTTATATTATAGATTCCGATTTCCTCTTCATTTCAGTGTGAGGCTCATCCACTTGTTTCATAGTTGACATGGTTGTGTGTTTGTGTTTGTGTTTGTTTTTGTTCTTGTTTTTGTTCTGTACATTTTGATGTATGGGGATCTGTCCCTACTCTAGTTCACCATGTGTCTAGATTTTATCTTGTTGTTGATGATGATTACTATACTCGTCTCTGGTGTGTTTTTCTTCAAATCAAAAGTTGAAGTCAACAATGCTATCGAAAACTTCTTAGTGGAAATAGAAAATGCTTTGAGTCGTCATGCCAAATTGGTTTGCACGTGAGAATGTCCTTATTTTTTGCTATAATTTATTGCTAAATTTCTCCACAGAGCATGGCATTATCTATCAAGCATCATGCTCCTACATCGCTTAGTAGAATAATGTAGCTAAGAGGAAAGGTCGTCATATCTTCGTTCTGGCCAAAACTTCGCTTGTCCACAGTGGCTGCCCTGTTACCTTTTGGGGAGATGTTGTTCTTATTGGTACCTCGATAAATTGCATAAGCTCATTCTTGAGAAGATCCTGTTTCATGTCCAACCATAGACTTTTGGGTGCAATTCTTTTGTACATCTTCATTTTGTTGGCAAGTGACAAGCTTATACGGTTACACCTCGTGTTTTTATTGGGTATTCAAGAACCCTAAGAGCATGTTCGACTAGGGGGTTAACCCCCCCCCCCCCCTTTGGGGGGTTTACCCCCACAAACCTCCCTTTTTCTCTCTCATGTGGGACCCACTCTTCATCTCTTTTTTGATACATTAAATAATCAAATTTCTCTTTTATCTATTCCAAAAAATATATATTATACCATCATATCATCTAAAAAATATGAACTACTCAACTTCTACCTATTTTTTCAAAATTTAATACAATCACATCACAATAACTACTCACTTTTCCAAACTTCAATACAATCACATCATAACAAATCCTCTCAACCCAAAACCTTCTATCCAAACACCAAAACACAAAAACAGGTTACTCTCCCCAGTTTACCCTGTGGTTACCTTGCAACCAAATGCACTGTAAAGGGATACTGGTTGGTGTTGTGATCCATGTCGATGCTATTTGTGGGTACATATGCTACATTTTGAATCTATTATGTAGTTTTTTGCTTATGACTTTCTCGTGGTTACTCTTGATGCCAATGAGGTTGCTTACCTCCCTGCCTTCTTTGTCTAATTGTCTTTATTGCAAAAATATCTTCGAAATATGAGACCTCAATGGATTATTCTTAACCGTCACGATCCTTTGCACACATAAACTTGCCCTTCTAGTTGGTAAAAAAATGCTCTCCTGATCTCTGAATGGATAAAGTTGTTCATAAGGAATTGAAGGATCTTCTTTCTCGAGATATATGGAAATTGATGGACCTTCCACCCCTGAATTGAAGTATAGTCGTATCATAAGGAATTGAAAGATGCAACTATTATTGTCAATAGGTGCTTAAGTGGTCATTATCGTCCAACCATGCTGATTTTAATTTTTATTACGGTTTAATTGTATATCAACTCGATGTGAAGAGTACGTAATATATGTCGATCTTCATGAGGAAGTCTATATGTGACAATCTCTCCCCCCAAGGTGCGTCGACTTCTGAAAGCCATGTGTGGTTTCAAATAAATTTCAAGAGCTTGTTTTTATAAAATTATCTAAGTATTTTGTCTAAAATTGAACTTAATCGATCCACATCATATCATTCTATCTTTGTTGAGAAGCCATAAAAGGAGATTGTTGCGATGCAAGTCTGTTAAATGACATCATACTAACCACCCATTATGTCCCAGGAGCATTGGCTACAAAGAGGTTTTAGGTGAATTTCACTACTTTCTTGGCATCGAGATGGCTATTTGGTGACATGACTGGCAACTTGGGTTAAGTATCAAATAATGAAGGGTTGTTGTGACCCGAATCGTCAAGCGTAATCAACGAGAAAAATGTATTAAACCACTTTAAAGAAATCAAGCAATGAAATATAAGTGATTTTCGCTATTCAATTTACCTGTTATAGCGACCATGATCGAACACAAAGAGCACGATTTAAAAACTTAGCAGTCAAATTTCGACGATAAAAATGTTTAGTGGTTTTTGATTTTTGATTTTTCTATTTTTCAAATTAGACACAATATGCACAAAGGAATAAAGATACACACGTACACTCTCTTTTTGTATTTTTTTAAAATATCCAAAAATATTTAGAAAATTACAAAAAATATATTTTTGGTTTTTACATGTTTAAAAATGTTTTTGATAATTTTTTTAAATTTTTCCGATGTTTTTGTGATTTTATAAAAAACAAGCAGTCCCAAAAATATCAAACAATGCACAACCAAGTGTGTTTTGCAACTTAAAAATAATTTAAGTGCCCAAAACTTCTGGAACTTATTTTTATGTTAAAGTATAAACAATTATCTACACATTGATATTGAAATCACAATTTTTTTTAATTTTTCTAGAATTTTCTACAATTTTTAGTTTTTCGCATTTTTTGGGGTTTTATAAATGATTATTGCACGGAAATTGAACAAAAATTAAAGGTGCAAAAAATACATCTACATTTTTTGAATATTTTAGGCAAATTTTCGAATTTTTATGATTTTCTAACTTCAGGCTGACAAAAAGACATTGTTTTTTATTTTTTTTTATAAATATCAAATGATGGTGAAATGCAATGAAAAATTTATACAATGTTAAGCACATAACATGATCATACACAATATTTTTCAACTTTTGAGATCAATAAAAATATTTATTTCAATGACAAAAGTGTGCAAATAGAAGTCTAGAATGCAGGGACTTAAATGTAATTATTTATTGTTCTGGAATGGGAAATATAACAGAAATAAATGCGGGAAGAAAAATGCAAATTACTCAGGTGGGGGTGTGCCTCACACATGACTCAGGAGACCGGAGCCTTTTCGTAAATTCTAAAACTTTCAGGGGCCTCTTTGCAGTTCCACCAATTTTTAATTAAAAACCCTAGGGTTTCTTGTTCCTTCGTTTCTCTTCAAGCAGCCAAAAGGGGAGAGAGGGGAGCCTCTATATCTGGAGGGTGGTAGCGGCACTCGACGGTCTGGAACGCGGTGTGGGCTGCTGGAGGCGCGCGGCAGTAACCGCGGGTGGAGGCACGTGCGAGGCAGAGGTGTTCGGCACGCGGTGACGCCGCGCTGGTGCTGATGGAGGAACGACGGTGGGGGCGGCCGCACGCGCGAGAGGTTGGAGCGCGCGGCAGTGCGGCAACATACGGAGGGGCGCACGGTTCGTGGAGGTTGACGCTCACGGTTGGGGCGCGTGGTGGAAGGCGCGAGCTGGAAGCATGGAAGGTCATATCGCGATTAGGCATGGGCATTGGGCTGGGCCGGCCCGGCCCAACCCGAAGCCCGGCCCATGATACCCGACCCGGCCCAAGCCCGAATAAATAATGGGCCGGGCCTGGGCCGAAATTGTAGGCCCAATTTATATTCGGGCCGGGCCCGGGCTTTCCACGGCCCAGCCCGGCCTGGCCCGCCGGCCCGACCCGAATGTAGGCCCGAAGGTCCGGCCCGGATCTAGGCCCGCAGGCCCGCGTCCTTCCAGCACCTATCCCGATTCCTGAACGGGTCGAACCCCCTCCCCATTTCCCACGGAAAACCAACACACGCACACCTGATCCCTCCCCTTCCCTAATCCCTCGTTCGTGTCCAACTCAACCCTAGTACAGCCGCCGACCGTCCCGCCGCTCCTCCTCTCGATCTCCTCCACAGGGCCACAACACCATCGCCATCGCCTCCCCACCGCAGGGCCACCACATCGTCGCCTCTCCTCCACGGGGCTCACAGCTTGGTTTCTGGCTTTAGCATAAGCCTAAGGTGAGAATCTTGCTCATGCCTATTGCCATTATGATTTACCAGTTGGGAGAGCCTGTAGGTCACGAGTCACCGTGGAATTCTAATAAGGCTTACGAGTAGGCATTCTTCAATACTTGGTGATTAGTTTATCACATATCTATCATGTTTTCAAATTCCATTAAGAATTATATGGCTGACCTCTAATCTTTAGCATTCCCGGGCTTTTAAAAAAACACTCGATGATTCCTTCAAAAGATCTACATCGTACTGACGAGCAAGTAGACATATTGAGGTATGTTATGCCAACCTCTCAGTGTATACAGGTCTGCATATTGACATAATACCACAAACAAGAAATAGATATGCAAGGAATATACAGGGAAGCACTCAGCCTAAAAAAGGCTCGTTCTAATTGGAGATGTATGGGTGGCATATAAGTCAGTGCACTTGGTAATTTTACATCATATAACGTTACAAGATTGTGAGTTTCTGTGACTACATTTTGCTAGTGCACTTGTCCTACTGAGCAGCTCGGATGTTGTTATGTTGAACTATGCCCATTTAGGGCTTTCAATAAATTTTTTCCATGTTCTAAATTTTTTATGGCATGCTTGCTAGACACAGAAACCTGCCTTTGGCAATGATTAGGGTTGTATGGTCTATCTTATATATTTCATCTCTTCTGTAATCAGTTGCTATGATATTTATTACAGAGAAAACTAGAGAAAGAGTTAGTGTTACATGGTGGAACATTGCCCGGGGAAGGTTCTCATCAGGGTGAGACAGGATGTGAAAATGATATGGAAGGACTTGAGGATGATGAGCGTGATAAAACCACATCAATATCAGGTATCTGCTCCATCCACGCTCAATACTGTTTTTACCATCTAATTAGTATCTGAATGATAATAACTATTTAGTACCATTGTTGGTGAATCCTTTCTCATGTGGGTTGCTGTTTCGACAAAGGTCGAAGAGGGTTGTAGACATCAGTCTCTTTTAAGTTCATGCAGTAGATGTTGTGCAGATGGGCCGGCCCGGCCCAAGCCCGGCCCGAAGAAGTTGGGTCGGGCCTGGGCTTGGGCCGAAGAATTACAAAAATTGCGGGCCTAGGCCCGGCCCAAGGCCCGATCTATTAAGATGGGCTTGGGCCTGGGCCCTTCAGGGCCCGGCCCAGCCCGACCCATGCCCAACCCTAATCGCGATATATCAGCGTTATATCGGTATCGACAGGTCACCGATATATCGCCGATATGGTCGATATTTGGCCTTCCAAGGTCATTTTATTCACAATCTCGGTTCGATGTTGGCGATATAGCGTCGATATATCGTATCAACATGCTACCGATATCGATACCGATAACGATATGTCCTTCCATGGCTGGAAGGGTGCATGTGACGGTTGATCTGGGCGGAGGAACAACCCGTGGGCGAATGACGCGGTCGCGGCGAAGATCTGGACGACGGTGCTTCGCGGCTCTGGTCGCGCAGGCGCAGAGACCGGAGCGACGGAGGGGAACCACACGTTGGATCGACGCTCGTGGAGGAAGGCCTTCGTTGCAGCGGTCGCGTCTGCTGCAAATAATTTTTATTTTTTTATTTTTTGTTTATAGAATTGATAATATTTTTTATTTTTTTAAAGAAAATTAAAACAAGAACGAAATTATTTTTTTTTATTTTTTAAATTTTCCCGCAAAACAAATGTTAGGAAAAAATTGAAATACAACTATGTGTGATTTATTTATTTATTTATAAACAAAAGAGGATGTGTGAATGGTTGCAGATCTTGACGAGGGGAGATAGATCCGGACTGCCGACCACCGTGCATGGTCGGAGGTGATAGGTTGTGTGAGGTAGAATAAGAAACGACTACATCGAGAAAATGAGATGGAAAATCGCTGTCGTATCGGAAATGTGATATGGATGTTTTTGGGATTTTAAGATCTAAAAATTAATCAAGACATCTACGCAGAAATTAAATATAAAATTTATCTAAGAAAAACGACGGGAAAGAAAATGGATCTCACATCGGGATCGGATACACTGTGATGGCCTCGACGAGGACCGACTCACTATCACCGGACGGCTCGGAGGTTGGGCACCCTTATTCGACAAGATTGCTCTCGGAGATCGGGGCTCGTCTCCACTAAAGATTGATCAAAGAATAATGAAGGAAAAGGAGCTCAATAAAAAGATCAAATCCAAAGAAGGAAGATATTTATAAAAGAGGAAGATGTTTAGGGGTGGAATTTATAAAATAAATAAATAAATAAAATGAATTTTCGTAATAATAATAATAATAATTATTAATAATTTTCAAAAATTAAAGAACCACCTTAGTGGTGGCTAATGAATGTAATTATTGAATTATACACATATGGTATATTTTTATATAAAATTAATTAATTAAATCAATTTTTCTCGTCACTTTATTTATTTAATTAATAACGTTTAATTATTTAATTTTTTGAGATAGTTATTTAAGGAAAAAGTTTATAACATATGATACATACATATAGTACATTATACACATGTACAAATAAGGAAATAATTTTAAATTATATATCTTTTATTTTTAATGATGAAGAAAATATTTGCAAATATGTACATTATATATAAAAATACATATGAATAAATATATATAATAAGTAATTGATAAAACTGTGCAAACCACTCCAGAAAATCGACTTTTCAACCGTAACTCAAAAAATTATAAAACCACAACTATTTGAAAGATAATTTAATTTAGAATATAATGGAAGTGAGTTTGATTCGTTTTGAGCTCGTATGGAGTTAGAATTGGTCTTTCAATGATTGCTTTACGACTTTTTCTAAGTGTGATTATTTGTAATCTGTATATTATTTTATTTTGCAATTATTTTTATTATTTACAAAAAATTTTTATTTACAAGTTTTGTTTACAAAAATATTTAGTTGGAGGTCAATTTATGTACAAATAAAATAGTGTAAGTTTTGTACAAATATACTTGGAAAGATTTACAAATTATTTTTTTGGATTTTTAGATTAAAGATCCTATCTCTCCCTACTTTATTCCTGGTCGATCAGGTCACGTCTTGACCTTTTCTCGGGGTTCGGATCAGTCTGCATTTATTTCATAAACACATCCTTTATTTTTCTTTTCCTTTTCTTTTCTTCTTTATTCTTTTATTTGAGTACAAAAAGGGTTAAAAATGCATATTTAACAAATGCATGCAAAATGGTAATTTCATGACATTAGCAGGTATTTACATGTGTTTGACTAAGGATTGAAGCTAAAATAAAAGAATAAAGATGATGAATCGTGGATTCATCACTAACACTCGAGACTCATTCTTTTATAAAAGGAAGTATGTGAGAAAGGATCTATAAGAAACTGGGATGCTAGGGATTAAATTTGCACTAATTCGCGTGGATCTAAATGCAGTTTATATGAAGGGTCATATGAATATATTGATGCAAGACAATAAAAATTCAGTTTATATGAAGGGTCATATGAATATATTGATGCAAGACAATAAAAATTCATTATAGGGCCCTGGTATAATATTTGAAGTCAACAGAGCTTAGCCATCTCATGGATAAACCATGCCAATTACACTAGGATGTAGTAATGATCGATCTTGAGGAACTGAAAATTTATTCCTTGCAAGGGGCTTCTATTCACATGTCGCACATCTTTAGTTTCTTAACTATGATGCGAAATATGTGGGATGTCCCAATGACATGCTCCTATATGGGAGGAGCAAAAACCAAACTTTTGTCACTCGCTTCAGTGTCGAGTTTGAATATACTTAGCCTGAGGTACTACTAAGTTAATGTGGATTAGGTTTGTACTTAAAAATTGCTGATTTCTAGACCCACTTCCACATGTTTAGTTCCCACGTTGCTTAATGATGGGACTTGGTTCCCACACCTCCTATATTCATCGAGAAGGCTTATAACAGTATCCAATTCTTGTGACTTTTCTCATGTGATTTCATTTTACTTCTCATAACTAAATTCTATGTTCTATTCTTGTTCGATCCTGCATATTATATTTTATATTTGTGCACGATATGTGACCAGATGTTTGATGGTGGTGGTTGTTCGTACTTTTTGGATTTATTCTTGCTATCTTTCTGAAAGTTCAACAATTGACACTGTTTGTTCTTAATCATGTTAGATGAATGCCTCTTTGTTTCTGTTGGAGTATTTGTTATGTGCGTCATGAGTTGTAGCAGGGTAAATAAATCCTGGAGAAGATCCATTTACCCCATCCAGTGTTTAGTCCCACATCGTCCAGTGGTGGGACTTGGAGGCTCTGGAGAGGCTATATAAGGAGCCCCCGACCTCCTGTATTCATTGAGAAAGTGCAATGAATAATATGTCCCTTTGAGGGCTTCTCCCGTGGTTTCATCCCGCTCCTCACGGAGTAGGGTTTCATGTTAAATCTCGTTTTTCATATGTTCTTTATCATTTTTCCATGTTTCCGCTTCCGCTTTCTATTTCTTAACATGGTATCAGAGCGGGTTTGATTCTCTTGGATTTTATGTTGATTATTTATTCGAGATTCAAGTTCTTTTCGATGTGTTGTTATTGAAGATCAATTTTCATGAAGATTTTCAAAGTGATTCAAGATCGAAAGTTTTTGCTCGCAAAGATCATCATCGAGCTAATGCTAGGGTTCTTAAAACCCTAATTTCGGGATGCTTCAACGCTCCGGGCGCAGTGTACCCTCGCGCGCGCAAGCCCCAGCGGCACCGCCCTCTCTCCCTCCATTGCGTGGTATACATCCAGGTGGAGCTCGGGCTCCCCCGCGCACAACTCCGCGCCCTCCAGATCACCACGAAGGCCCAGACGAAGGCTTCTTCTCCGCCTCGCAACTTCCGCTCCAGGCGTCGCCCTTCGGTTGCACGATCTCCCTCCCCTGGCGCCGGGCCCCCGCAACCCGTTCCAGCAGGTGACACGCTTCCCCTTCGAGCATCAATCGACATCCCTCGCGATGCTGCGTGGTCGCGTGCTTCCATCTCCCTCGCGACGGTGCCTCCAGGCGAGGGGCGCTCCCAGATCTCAAAAACGGCCCGCGATGCACTCTTTTGCCAATCTTCGGCACCGCAGCTCCTGCGCCGGCGCCACCAGGTACCTCGCATGGATTGACGCAACCCGCCAGCGCAGGCGACATCTCCTTCATGCTCCTCCTTCCCAACGAGCAGCGATGCCTTCGAACCCTAGGAGCAGCGCCGTCAACGAGCAACAAAGGATCGCATCAGGGCGGTGCCCTTTCGTGAGAAAGGGACTCAATTGTGGGAATCATTTGCAATTCGAAGAGGTTCGAACCCTAGGCTGCGCGTATTTAAAAAAATTGAAAAGAAGATGCGTGAGTGAGTCAGGAAGGGCCCAGCGTGTGCATTAAAAAAAACTGTAGTTTTGGGCCCTGTTTGACGTGTATTAGAAAAAAAGGAGATTGCAAGTTTTCAAGAAAGGAAAAAAACAAAATAAAGAAAAGACGCGTACATCTCAAAAGCCGTACGCAAATTGTAAAAAAAAGAAAGGAAAAATGTCAACGGCTTAAAAAATGCTTCAAAAAATGCGACGGCTTAAAAATTGATGAAAAACCGTAAGGATTTTTTTAGAATTATTCATGTTTTCCCCATTATCTTGTCTTCTCCCAACTTAGTCGAGATCCATGTTTTCCGACAAGTATGGGAGAAAGGGGGAGTATGATATAGAGTCATAGGTCCTGTTGCAGATTTAGATGCATATTTCCAGACCTTCCAGATTTTCAGACTCTACAGTTTTCAGATGAAGATTTTCCATGCACAAGATTCAGACTCGATGTTCAGATTCCGAGTCCACAGGTGTGATGCGCAGTTGTTCAGACTCGACAGATTGGTCAGAGTCCAAGATCGAGGTACTCCATGATGAGAGGTCCATTTTTCGAGTTCTCCAGAGAGAAACTTATTTTCAGACACACACATGTTTGCGGTCTTTTCAGATGAGCACATGTATGCCATCAGTTCAGAGGTCCCCATCCTTTCTTGTTTTGTAGGCCAGAGTTTTCATGTGAGCCATAGGGACTCCAGAGTAGAGGACCATTCCTTGTGCCATGTTGGCAAGGGTTTTCATGTGCTATCATAGGGATACCAGAGTAGTGTACCATTCTATGTGCCAGATGGTAGAGACCCAGTTCTCTGAAGAGGAGACTTTTTAGACTCCATTCTCCAGCGACCGTGGACTCCGATGAGTATTGCACAGCGACGACCCTTTCTCAGTTATGCCCTTTTCATACATGGAGCAGTTGTCCACATTATTGTGGCGGACCAGAGTACTCCGACGAGGTGACTCATCTCCAGTTGCAGTGACTCTGTCAGGCGCAGTTCAGAGCGCATGCTCTCCGACGAGGAGATTCAGCAGACTCACACTCCAGCCCGTTCGTCCTCCTCACCTGCACGGCATGAGAAGCAACATCCTTGACATCAGCAGTTGTGCGCGTTGGGTTGATATTGTCCGTAGTGTCCTATAGCGTTGAGTTGAGTTTCTTTCTGTTTGTCCAAGCTGAGCATTGCATGCTCCAGCTTGAGGGGGAGTGTTGGAGTATTTGTTATGCGCATCATGAGTTGTAGCAGGGTAAATGGATCCTGGAGAAGATCCATTTACCCCATCCAATGTTTAGTCCCACATCGTCCAGTGGTGGGACTTGGAGGCTCTGGAGAGGCTATATAAGGAGCCCCAGACTTCATGTATCCATTGAGAAAGTGCAATGAATAATGTGCCCCTTTGAGGGTTTCTCCCGTGGTTTCATCCCGCTCCTCACGAAGTAGGGTTCCACGTTAAATCTCGTTTTCATATGTTCTTTATCATTTTTTCTTAACAGTTTCAGTTGTGTTTTTCAATGTTTTCATTCAAATCTAAATCTACTGCCATTACTTTAAGAGTTGTTCACCGTCATGAGAAGTCTTATTTAGAATATGGAGTTGCTCATGCAAAAGGTTGTATGAATTCACGTTGATGTAATTCTTTGATCATATGATTATTATATATTGTATATCTTCTCTTTTCTCTTTCAGTAAAAATCTACTGCCATTCCTGCAAAATCTTGATCATTACAAATGTCTTTCTTTTAGCTTGAACGAGACGCTGGTCGTTTGGTAGATTGTAGAGAACGCTTGAACATTTGCCCTTTGGGAGCTTGTGCATTAGCTGGTACTGGACTTCCAATCAACAGATTCATGACATCTGAAGCACTAGGGTTCACTGCACCTATGCGGAACAGGTAAATTGATTCATGTTTTGGTTCATTCACATGTTAAGTTTCTTTGCATTCCTCCTGTCCTTACTGATGCAGGTCAAACAATAGGATAATTTCATGATTAGACATATTATTGCTTCATGAAAATCTCAAGATTTTTAAGCACATTGCTGATGATTAGACATTGTTTATAATTGTGCTGCTGTGAATATACAGATTAAGAATAGTTTCATGTTTGCAGTCAAGAGATCTTGTTACATTCATTTGGTTAGTATTGGCTTGTGGAGTTGAATAACATATTTCCAGTCTTCCTCCATGTTCCCATGTGACAATATTGACCACCTATTGGTCACTAGGGAGATTCCTGCTTGGTCACTAAAGAACATTGTTTTTTTTGAGAGAAACTAAAGAACATTGTTTACTATTCCTCTCCAAAAAATGGGAAAAAAGTTGAACGGCTTCTGCTTCTATCAGGGATACATGTTATGAGAAACGTGCAACTTGTCCTCTTTTTTGATTGAAAAGCATTAGGTAGTCTCCCAAGTTGGGAGATACCGCCTTAGTATATTCAATACTAAATATTAAAGTCATTTCTACCCAGCCACATTGCCCACACGGCCGCGAAGGCCGGAGATACGTCATCCGAGGATCCACGCCCCACCCTCCGGATTGAAAGCCAGAATGCCGCAGCATCGTCATGCACGAGCCACATCAAACCCAGCTCTCTCCATACTGCAACCGTGAGCGGGCATTTGAGGAGGATTTGAGCCGCATCTTCCTGTTGACACTGACACCTGTGGCACGTCGTGTCATGCACCCCAAATAGACGAGCCCGCCTAACCTTGTCACATAGGCGGTCTCTCCTCAAGCACCACAGAAAAATCTTATCTTATTCTGAGATCCCAGCTCTTTCTTAGATAAAGGATCTAGTTAAGAAAGACGAGGAGTCCTACAAATGCTTTTAAAGGGGAACAACTGAACAAGTAAGCACACCTATCTCTTATTCCCCCTCAAGTAGGAGATATGCATTTGTCACGCCGAACTGAGAGGTAAAAAAAGATTGCCATTTTCTGGGAAGTGTTTTGTTAAGATATTTGTACGTTGAAGTTCTGATTATATATGTGGGGTAGTAATAATTTCTTGTCACATCTCTTTGATAAAATGACAGTCCACCTCACTGCAATTATTTAAAACATGGCGGGTGAAAATATAGGTAAAAAATATGTGGTTGCAATATAAAGATATATGAATTTTGGTGGGAAAACCAAGTTCCTCAGATAGTTATAGGCTAGTTAAGCTCGCAAGTGGCTTGGTTTGTAGCGTGTCACAATTTCTGCTCTAGATCTAACAACATTTTCATATTTTCTTCTCAATGTGATGAGTTTGTCCTTCACAAAAGGGCATACCTAGTAGATTGTTGGTCCTTTGCACAACTAGCATAGTTAGCATAAGAGTCAGAACATATGCCCAAATGCCCATGGCAGTTATAGAAGAGTTTTTCCTAAGTGAGCCCTTTGAGTAACAAAAGTAGTACAACCTGCAAGTGACTGTTTCTAGAGCTCTCCATATGGTGACTTGCCCTGCTAACGATGTAGTGGGTGATGGTAAGATAAATAAGTTTGTCTATTAACTCTTGTATCCTTTGGAGTCATTAAATAGCCATCCTTTGTATTGGTGTGATGCCAAGAATGCATGGTTCTCGACTAGCTTGCGATTAAGTAGATCAACATCCTCCAAGATGTTTAGACGATACTTCTACTGTGAGATAGAAGTCCTTGCGGTGAAGTGAATCAAGATCCTTAGTCACAAAGACTCTTTAAAGGAATTATTTTGATTCCTGGATGCCTATTACATCATCCCCTACATGGATCATGCTGTAACATGGATGCCAATACCAACCAAGAGAGGAACACCTCTTGTAAAGTTTTTGAGGCGGATATGAAGAGAGTGCTGGAGTGGAGAAAAAAATTTCGGCGTAAATGGCTAAAAGATGGGGATAGAAATAATAAGTTTTTCCATACAGTCGTTAGTTGCAAGCAACTGTGGTTTTTACGAGTGCCAATTCTGAGGGAGATCGTTAGATTGATCATGCGATTGCATGGTTCTTTCATGGGTCTCTCTCACATGCCACTTAGAGAATGGAGGTGGTTGGGCATGAGGGCCACTTCCATTTCAGACACTCAGAGCACTCGACTGATGTTGAGATTTAAGCATGAAGAGATCATAACAACTGTATTTGGTTTGAATGCAGATTATGCCCTTGGGCTGGACAATTTTCTCGTCCTCTTCTTCAGAGAGTTTTGGGATGTCGCGTCCCTGATGGATGAGTTTTCTTGGGGAAATGCTGGGTTTTGATAGACTTAGAGCATTGTTGTTTTTCTTGGCAAAAGAGGGGTTGGAAAGGGTGGATTTTCGACCAATTGCTATGTCCAATGCTATCTACTTGGTTATAGTTAAATTGTTGGCGAACAAAAAACTTTGAGATGTTTGTGGTGACATTACTTTGCAAGTTCATTCTTCATTTTATGTCAGGGAGATAGATTATAACTTTCTTGATGATGGCAATAAAAATTCTTACGGATTGGAAAAGGAAACATGCCATGGATTTGCTTTGAAAAGTTGTTTTTTCTAAAGTATATGGCAGTGTAAACTCGAGGTTCTTGTAGTTTGCATTGGCCAAACATGATTACCTTGCTATGTGGATCACGTGGCTGAAGATATGCATCGCAAATGCATCTTACTTAGTGTGGAAAGGGTTGGAATGAAAAGATGTTATTCCTCTTAGCCCTATAGCTCTCTTATATAGGAGAAAAGCTCTGAGGGAAAATTACATAAAATATACCGAAGAAATAGGAAAACAAAAATAAAGACAGAGATATGAATATCTCAACACTCCCCCTCAAGCTGGAGCATATATATCTATCATGCTTAGCTTGGAACAACAGTGAAAAGGACCCCTTGCAAGAGCTTTGGTAAACATGTCTGCAATCTGATCTCCTAATGCAACATGAGAAGTGGAAATAAGCTCCTTTTGGATCAAATCACCGGTGTAATAACAATCTACTTCAATATGCTTCGTTCTCTCATGGAAGGCTGAATTATTAGCAATGAACATAGCTGCTTGATTATCACGTTTGAGATGTATAGGAAGAGGTACCTCAATAGTTAAGTCAGTTATGACTGACTTGACCCACATCATTTTCGCGCTCCCTTGGGACATGACCCTATATTCGAATTCAACGCTGGATTGAGCAACAACTGTTTGTTTCTTACTCTTTCATGAAACCAACGAGCTAGCAACAAACACAGTAAATCCTAAAGTGAATTTCCTGTCCTTGGGCACCCAACATAATCTGCATCTGCACATCCTGTGACTGTAAGAGACGTATCTCTTCTGAAAAGAAGACCTGCACCTGAAGAAGACTTCATGTATCTTAAGATCATGCTGACCAGTGTTCACGAAAGCGGCCCGTGCGGCCGCTTATGCGGCCGCATATGCGTATGCGGTGCCCTCAGCGCACCGCTTTCCTGAAGCCCCCCATTATGCGCCCTGTGCGCTTATGCGGGCCGCATATGCGGTCTGTGCGGCCGCATATGCGGTCTGTGCGGCCGCATACCCATTATTTTTTATTTTTTTATTTTTTAATTTGTGCCATGATTTGTTGTGTTATTTATGCCATGTTTTCCTTACTTTTGCATGTATGCTAACCAAACATTCCATGATTATTTAAATCCATCGTTAAAGTAGTTGTACCGCGAGATTGAAGTAAACACGCAAGGAAGAAAAAGAATAATATACTAATAATTTAGCAAACTAATTTAATCAACTAATAGTTATTATGAATGCAATATATTATATGTAAAATTTGGTACTTTTGATGGAGGATCAATTATAAACATAACAACAGAGATAAATGACATTATATTCAATAATAGAGGCATTTTGTGCTAACTTTTTTATTTTGTCGATTGTTATCAATTATTTTGTGAGCTAACCTTTCTAGTGAAGTATTGATATATGATTGATAGAGATTGTTTTGAACTCTATATGAAAGTTATTTTTCTTAGATCTTCTGTTGGACCACAATTATACATAAGTTTGGTTCTGTTATAGTCACTTTTGTATATATTTATTTATTTTTAAATAAAAAAATAGGAAACCGCATAGAACCGCATATACCCCGCATATGCCCCCGCATACCGCTTAAGCGCTATTCAGTGACCTGTCCGAACGCATACGCATACCGCTTTCCTGAACCTTGATGCTGACTGAATCAATGCGGGCCTATCTGGGTTGCTCCATAAACTGGCCTGACTCTGTTAACAACAAATGATATATCATGCCTAGTAATAGTAACATACAACAACTTTCCCACTAGCTCTATGTACCGTCTATTATCTACCTCCTTAGAGTCATCATCATAGAGCCTAGCATTAGAATCCATTGGTGTAGTGGCAAGTTTGCATTCTGTCATGTCTATCTCAGATAGAAGGTCAGTAGCATACTTCCTTTGCGTCATAACCATACCCTGCTGATTTCGTGCAAACTCCAAGCCAAGGAAGTAACGTAGCTTGCCAAGATCCTTGGTCACAAACTGCCGTCCAAGGAAATCCTTAGCCTTCTGATTGCCCTTTTCATCGCTGCCAGTAATAATGATATCATCAACATAAACTAGAACAACCACTGTACATCGCTGAGCTCTCTTAACAAAGAGAGAATGATCTGCAGTATATCTGACAAATCCATTCTTTTTAATCAACTATGAGAGCTTCTGAAACCAGGCTCTCAGACTCTGCTTAAGGTCATATATGACCTTGTGGAGATGACATACCATCCTGGACCCCACCTCAGCAGCAAACCCTGTTGGCTGCTGCATGTAAACGTCCTCCTGCAGATCTCCATAGAAAAATGCATTCTTGACATCTAATTGGAAAAGTGTCCAGTCACATACCACTGCAGCTACAAGAAGAATCCACAGTGTAGAATGACGCACAACAAGAGAAAATATATCATGGTAATCCACCCCATAAGTTTGAGTGAACTCAGGAGCAACCAATCTGACCTTATACCTGTCCATAGTACCATCTGGTATGTATTTCACAATAAACACCCATTTGCTGCCAACAACGGATGCACCTGAAGGAACCTGTACAATGCTCCATGTACCATGAGACTGTACAGCTGCCATCTCCTCTTCCGTAGCCAGACGCCACTGACTGCTCTCCAGTGCCTTCTGATAGGTCCGTGGTATCTCCACGAGAGACAGTCCCACAACAAACTTATGAAAATCGTCGGAGAGACTTGCTAGAGAAACATGGGAAGAAAGAAGATGCATGGTGCATGCACACCTCTTCTTTCGTAGAGCAATATGCACATCCAAGTCCTCAACATCCACATAAGATGCATCTTCTAATGCATCCTGCACCTCAAGCTGCACACTCCAATCACCAGTGCCATTAGAAGAGCTCAAATGCTCTGAACATACTTTGGGCGTGCTGGATGATGGGGGAGGCACATGAGCACGAGGTCGACACTGGTAAACCTGTGGAAAGAAAATAGACGTGGCAAATAGTGGTGCAGGTGAAGGTGGTGACAATGGAGGAGGTGGTGGTGGTGATGGTGGAGGTGTTGGTGGCGTGGAGTCTGAAGTGAACAAAATTGGAGATAAAGGCATATAGATCTCTTCACCATTCTATGAAGGAATGAGCTTGTCACCTGTAGGAGAGAAATATATAATGGACTCAAAGAAAGTGACATCCGCACTAACCTAGTGCCGTCGTCGAACAAGATCAAAGCAACGATATCCCTTTTGAGTCTTAGAATACCCAACAAACACACACTTGACAGCTCTAGGAAAGAGCTTGTCAAGACCTGAAGACATCTGATGAACGAACGCATTGGACCCGGAAATACGAGACGTCAAGGAGAAAAGATCTATCTCGGGAAACACAATCAAGAATGGGATCTTTTCCCCCAGAACCGATGAAGGCCTACGATTCACCATGTAACAAGCTGTTAGTACTACGACCTCTCAGTATGAGTGAGGAGCACGACTCTGAATCAAAAGAATCCTGGTAACATCCAAAGGGTGACGATGTTTTCGTAAAACCACCCCATTCTGTTGGGAAGTATATGCACAAGACATCTGATGCACAATAGCACACAATCTAAGGAACTGGGAAAGCTGAGTACTACAGAATTCAAGAGCATTATCTGAATGTATAAACTTGACATTCGTTGAAAAATATTCCTTATTTCATTAATAAACAATTGAATAACAGGACTAGCATTAGACTTGTTCTTAAGAAGAAAGACCTACAACAATCTTGAAAATTCATCGACAACAACAATGTAAAACCTATGTCTCTGATGGTTTGAGACACCAAATATCCAAATGAATCACCTCAAATAAACTATGACTACTTCGACCCCGACGACTCTATAATATAGACCGATGATGCTTCCCAAGTTGGCAGGCCTCACACTGAAAGGTAGAGCGAGGAGAATTCTGAAGAACATGACACAACTTTTGCAGAGGAAGATGACCAAACCGAAGATGCCACATATAGGGTGAAACAGATCCAGTACGAAGAGATGATGCACCAACATAAGGAGATTGTACCAGTCTGTAAAAACGTCCTTACGGTCAGATCCAATCACCTTGCCCGTAAGAATGTCCCGAAACACAGGAGCAGAAGGATCAAATATGGCATGTCAGTGTAAATTCTTGGTGATTTGACTAATTGATAATAAATTCATAGAAAATTAGCCACATTGAGGAGTTAACTGCACCTCCCCTGACCAATAATGGGGGAGTGTGTCCCATCTGCTATCACAACCGATCGACTTGATTGAATCGGACTGTAAGTACTAAACTGTCCGCTATCACCACAAAGATAATGAGAGGCTCCTGAATCCATGATCCATTCTGACAAATCTGCCCTGTAACAACTAATAAAGGCATATGCTATACCTGAAGTGGATGCTGATGCTAAAGCAACCACGTCTGGGGAACCTGAAGGAGAGCTAGTTGACCCAGGAGTAGGCATAATCTCCCTGAGCCTCGCCACAAGATCGTCAAATTTCTGATCAGATGCAGGTTAAGAACTGGCAACCTGCTGGATCCGCTCTGCCACACGTGCTGAAGCTGGGAACACATGCAAGGCACTGCTTTTATCTCGAGGTGGACAACTTGTTCCTGTGAAGGCATTCCTTGCCACAATTCTAGTGTGTCTATCTCTTCTATGCTTCTATCATCAGGATTAGATACCTCATTGAGAAACTTATGATGTCATTTTTCTCGGGGTCATCAAGTCAGAACTATCAAGGAGTGCAGGATTGGGATACTATCATGCTTCTGAAGGAGTCCCTTGGTTGGAAATCATATTTATGACACTCCTGAAGAAATGAGTGGCGAGGAGATATAATGAGGACCTTTGTTGCAAGCTGACCACAAGATTTATGGTGTACATGTTTAGTCGTATTTGGTTCCTCGCCCTCATTACTTTCGTTTTCTGGAGGGGAACTTGCTCCATCTTACTGCAACTCCCCACACACCTTTATCATGTTATTATTGGTGACGTGTTCTTTTGCTTTCTAGAGTGATGATTGGATTAATGACGGCCTTTGACTGAAATGTTTCCAAGCCAATTTGCTATGATTGTTATCCAGAACTTGTCTACTTCTGACGCATGGATGGATGGTGCTTGGCTTCCGACTTACCATTTGAATTTTTCAGATCAGTGTTTGTAGGAATTCTCGGAGTTAGATTCCCTTTAGTACCATGAAGGCTCTTTTAGGGGGCATGACCATTGGAGTTGACAAGGCGGTGAGTTTTCAATTAAGTGTATATACATGGCTTTGGTTAGAAAGTCGGCCTCCATTAATGCTACCATGATTCGTTATTGTAGATTCACATGGGAAATGCATGTTTCTTAGCAGGCTAGGGTGTTTCTCTGGCTATTGCAATGCAGAAGGTTGTTAAACAAAGGAGCACTGGATGGAGATTTACTCAAGTAATGACAACTTGTGTTCTTTTTGTGGGTTGGAAGTTGAGACAACGAACCATTTTCCCTTGCATGCGAGGACAAAATGTACGTGAATGGATGCAAATGTACCATCATTGGACATTCATAGCATTGAAGGTTCTTGGGAGGCTTTATACGCGACCCGCCTACAATCTGTCACTACTTTTCTTAAGCTACTCGCTGCTCTCTGGGCAATCTGCCCTGCTTGAAAGATTTCAGTCTTTCGGAGAGAGCTCTTATGTCGAAATGTATTGCATCATGTCAGGACTATTCTCGGGTTGTGGTTTTAGTAACTTCTATTTCTTTTTAATATAATTCTGGAGCGGATTCCTATGTGTGTTTCCCCTTTTTCTGCCTACAAAATACTCATGCATAATGTGTATTAGCACGTTTCCGTCTGCACACATACACATACACGTGTTGAGGAAGCATACTACACACACCAGAACTCATGCACATGTAAGTACACACATGTAATGGTAATTGACAACACATGCGTGTACATTTACTCATGTGTAATATGTGTGTGTGTTACCTCCTAGTTTTTTTTCTTGGAGTGGGTGGGGTGGTTGGATGCCTTGGAGAAAAGGATGCAAACAGATATGAATATATCTATATCTGATTGGACTAATATTTGATTTATATAGATTTTGACATCTGCTTCCATTTTAAAATGGATATAGATATAGATATCACCTTGTTATTCGAATATATCCATATCCATATTTGTATTATATGTTTTAATTCATAAATATAATTGTAGATATACTTAGAATTGTAGGTAACAAATTTTTATACCTTCAACAAATTTTTATACCTTCTTCCATCAAATATGATATAGTTTTTGAAGCAAATACTTTTAATACATTTTTATGTGCAAGCCATACAATACACGTATAGTTAAGCCTCTTACTCCATATCGTCTCTTTTTCGTCGTGGGTAGGGCTCTTTAAGAGGTTCGTGAGCCAATTCGAACTCAACGAGTTCGAGTCCGAGCCAGCATCGCAGGGCTCAAACCTTATCGAACTTGAGCCCAAGTTTATTTATTGAGTTCAAGTCTGAATTGGGGCTGATTTGACTCGTTGAACTCGATAGGAAACTTTATGTGCATGTTCATGCATGGTGGGTGGTTGCCTTGGCACCTTGGAGTACTTTTCATGTTTTGAGACACTGGTTGGTGTGCGTGTGTGCACTGGGTGTTAGCACTCAGGTTTTTACATGGAGATTGAGGGTGGGTGCCTTGGCTCATTGGAGCACTAGTTTTTCTTATACGAGCGCCTCGTGAAGATCTAACCACCTCTATTTTTTTGTACCGTTGATGCCTTGGAGCGTGTCATGCATTTTTGGACCTTGGCACTTTGGAGTGCTTCTCATGTTTTACAACACTGATTTTAAATACCTCGAACATCCCGATTTACTTTACAGTTTCTATGGGAATTC
Source organism: Ottelia alismoides (assembly GCA_037367405.1). Taxonomy (NCBI): domain Eukaryota; kingdom Viridiplantae; phylum Streptophyta; class Magnoliopsida; order Alismatales; family Hydrocharitaceae; genus Ottelia; species Ottelia alismoides. Next base: position 771,864 of record JAZKJV010000876.1, read on the forward strand.
TACCAGGACTTCAAATGTTTTTATGGTAGAATTGCTAGAGCTAAGTAATATATGCAACATGATATTCATATGTTTTGGACACGAAACAAGCGTCATCAAGAAGCATGGGTACTCGTATAAGTAGTTGTATTTGCCATCAGCCTAAATTTTATAATATCTTATAAATTTTATTCAAAATAATATTTGATACATAGGGAAAATACAAACTAAATAGAAGGCTGTGTACCGTCAAACACATTGAAGGGCATTAAATCTTTTATATGCTTTGTCTGCATGGGGTTTCTGATGATAGCAGCCGGTCCTGTATGCCCCCCCTGCTGTCTTTTATTTTTTTCTATAAAATCTTATTTATTGGCCTGAATAGTGAAATCCATATTTATTGCAGCATTGATGCAGTATCAGACCGTGATTTTGTTATGGAGTTCCTGTCTGCAAATTCTATTGCTGCTGTACATCTTTCCCGGCTAGGTGAAGAATGGGTCTTGTGGGCCTCAGAAGAATTTGGCTTTCTGGTACCTAGTGACGCGGTTTCCACAGGAAGTAGCATAATGCCTCAAAAGAAAAATCCGGATCCAATGGAACTTGTTCGTGGGAAATCTGCTAGGGTCATTGGACACGTTGTTACACTTCTTGTCTTATGCAAAGGACTCCCGCAAGCTTACAATCGTGATCTGCAGGTTACGTTTTGTTTAATTATATGTTTTGACTTTGACACTTATATCTTTGTGTGCACTTGGATTTCCCCCTTGTAGTATCAACTTTTGGGGATGAGTTCAACTCTTGGATCATGCACTTACAAAGAACCACTTCCTTCGTACTAGTATCCCTTTAATCTTAAAATAAAACAAGCTACTGATGACAAAAAATGGGTGTTATTGCAGGAAGACAAAGAACCACTGTTTGATAGTGTGAAAACCATCATTGGAATGCTTGAAGTAACTACTGAATTTGCACAAAACATATCTTTTAACCGAGAAAGAGTTCGAAGGGCTCTTCCTGCTGGCCATCTTGATGCAACCACCCTCGCAGATTATCTTGTAAAGAAGGCAAGTTATTTGTATGAATTCCTTTAGTTGATGCCACTCGTTGTTTGAGTTTCTGCGAGCTATGTATTGGTTTATGGATTGAGAACCTTGATGCATGGAATCCTATAGTTATACAATGTTGCATGCCAGCCTATGGTGATTTTTTTGTCAACATGTCTCAATATCATCCGAATGCTGGTTTTTATTTAGACAGGGTACTCCTATAATGTGTGCAATGCTTGGTCAGTCTATTAATCATTTAAAGGTGTGTACTAACTTTATTAAGTTTTTTTATAGGGTGTGCCCTTTCGCACATCTCATGATATAGTTGGAAGATCGGTTGCCTTTTGCATCTCCAAGAACTGCCAGCTTTCTGATCTCACCCTTGATGAACTGCGTAATATAAACCCAGCATTCGAGGAGGATGTGTATGAATTCCTGGGCGTTGAAAACTGTGTCAAAAAGTTCTGCTCTTACGGGTCGACAGGTTCAGACCCCGTGGCCGAGCAACTCAGTTTCTGGGTATCGAAACTTGGTATCAGTGACCAAAATTAATCAGTAGGAACAAAGGCTAACCTCATTCTGGGTAGGCAGTTCTCCAGTTTTGCTATACAATTTGATAGTGTTGGTTCCAACCTCCACACATAAGGATGTGCTTTCTTTTCCAGGGATTTGCGGATGTGGTCACGAGGATGTGTTCTTTCTTTTCCAGGGACTTGTGGATGTGTCCATGGGGTCATTTCTACTGGAAACTTTCCCAGGTACGAGTTTTTGTCAGACTTCTAATTATACTAAACCCACATGGTTGGGGAGACAGGCTCTTGCATATAATTTGGATGTAGCTTGCAACACAACTGCTAACCAGTAGGAAGCACCGACACTTTTTACACGCCATGCTTATAATAATTTCGTAACATGATCCGTGTTCTTTGTCTGCATTATGATGCCCCTTTCCTTCCTTTCTTCGAAGGGATCATTCCTGGTTGGCAATTTATTACTCGCTTAAAGCTTAAACGTTTTGCGAGTAGTAAGAAATCCGTTTCTTGCAAGGTTTTTGAAACCGAATCGGAAACCTTGCTGAAAAGGTCGGATCGGGTTGAATCATAGAATCAAACCGGTTCAATCAGATGATGATGTCATCATTCTTAACAAATCGGATTGAACCGAACCGGTGGGAAAGAAGTAGTTGAATAGGCTAATAGAACTGGAATAGATTAAAAATGTATAAAATACACACTCCAATATAATTGAAATAAATGTAAATTACATATCAAGTGTATATATCTTATAGCATTCGCAAAATATATTTTTAATATGTAACATTAAAATATTACATATATATAATTTACAAATATATTAAATAAAAGAACAATTGTTTAGGTTATAGTTAAATTTCATTTAATATAAGAACTTTATAAGAGGTTTGTTGTAGATTGATAAAGATTCCCAACAATGTCTTTTATTTTGAAAAAAATGGAATTAATTGCGGTTCACGTTCGTGGGTTAAACCATGTTCGAAAAAGCCAATTGAATTGGGGATTATATCGATTATGAGACTATACAACATTCTTTCCTAAATATTCTTTTCTCGTACATGAATCCTTGCATCTGCATTGTGATCAAAGTAAGAAGTCCTGTCTCAGTTGAAAGGCGACGATTGGGATTTCGCTCTGGTCCAAAGCTAGGATGTAGCATGGACCTTGAAGTAAGACTCATGGGTCGACATGGAACCAACTTGGGCAAGATAGGATAGAACTTTAGCCTTGTTCGAGGTTTGCACAAGCTAGCTACTTCAGACGACTACGACAACACAAAGATGGAGGGATGCTAAAAAGCATGGAAGGCCGTATCACAATATATCGGCGATATATCGGTATCGACAGGTCACTGATATATCGCCGATATGGTCGATATTGGGCCTTCCAAGGCCATTTTATTCACAATCTTGGTTCGATATCGGCGACATGGTGTCGATATATCGTCGATATATCGACGATATATTGTATCGACATGGTACCGATATCGATAACGATATCAACATGGCCATCCTTGCTAAAAAGGGTGCTACTTGGTTGAAGGAAGGGGCTACAAGGACGAAATGAGGAGAGTGCCAGGACATAAATGAAGGGCCTTATGGAGAGTGCGATGAGGATATAAGAATGGTGCCATACAAGATGTTGAAGGGTGTTGTAGGGAGGGGAATGGGGGGTGTACAACAAGGTGCTAGGTTGATACATCATCTTTTATATTACAATCACATCATGCATCATGTTGGATGACTTGAAGTTTAGGAGAGGATATAGCTTTTTTTTATATGTGCATCCCTTGTTGTGTATACTGGTAATGCCCATAAATCAACTTTCCCACCTCTTCTATTAAACCATCGCCCCCGTCACCATCGCCATTGATACATACTTAAAAGGTTGATCTTCCTCTACTTCAACTCCTCTTACGATCCATTCTCACTGTTTATAGGGAGAGTAGTGACATGGGAATATGACCTAGTTGTCCCCTGAGGTCATTAGATGAATGATGTCGATCAATGCGTGGTTGGTCTCAAAGGTTCCATGGGAGATGATGAATGGCGTTGTGGAACATAGGTGTTTACTTCATATATGGGCTTGGTCATTGATAATTGACTTAAGTCAATTATCTCATTCTGATAATTAGTACTAACTATCTCTTGAAGAGAATTTGCAAATTATCTATAAAAAATATGAATCCTATTCGTATTAGACCATGATAAAATGTAATCAGATTTACATTTAATTAATGATGAATGTGATTACGCATTCTAGGATGCTTGTACTGATAGTGAGATTATATAGACCGCATGTAATGACTTGTTATCATATTGGATCTAATATCAGGATAATGAAAAAGTACCAAATTTGAAAATAAAAAAAGTACCAGATTTGAAAATAAAGTCCAAGAAGATAGCATCACAAATAGGTTGTGAGGAATAGAAAAAAAGCATGTCTCATCCTACTCCGAAGTTGATGCAAGTTAACTTTCTCATGATGAGTTTCATAATATTTTTCAACAATTGTTTAAAGCAGTTGTAAGTACAAAAAGTAGTAGTTCATTAGAAGAGATTAGTCTTTTTTGATAAATGATCATTTTGATGTTAAGAAAGAAAATGAATTGCTTGTGAATACTATTAGTAGTTTCAATGATAAAATTGATGGTTTAGAAAGAAAAATGGGCGAACTAAAAGAAATATAATTTTTTTGCGTAATATTTGAAAATAAAATAAGAAGGTAAATAGTTATGATTTTAATTCTAATTCTTCTAAATCAAAGAAAAGTAGACAAATTTAGTTACCGAAAGGTGCATTTACATATAACAGTGAATGGTCCAAAAATAAAGGGGTACCAAAAGGAAATTTTATAGGCATTGAATGTCAACGAGGGACGAAGGATATATCAACAATCATATCCAAGATAGAACTTGTCAAGGCCAATGCAACATCGATGATAGAAGACACCACCAGAGAGAAGATATCAAAATTCAAGAAGCTCGGCTTAAAGGGTCCTAGTTGACTTCTTATCCTTTTTATTTAGTTAAACATGAATATCATGCATTTGTTGATGACAGACCCTCGATTTATCTTTAGGAGGAGCCTTTAACCAAAGACTAAGGCGAGCACCTAACCTCGGAAGATTCCAAATAAAAGTGAATGTTCTTACAAAAAACTTCAAAAGAAAGAACTTTATCTTAGCTTCTGCCTCATTAAGTTTATTTTAAAACCTTTTTTAATAATGTCAAGAAGGGGGAAAATAAAGGGAGAAGTATTTTCAAAATTATTTTTAAATATTTTCATGCACCCGCGTCATTTTTTATCATCATAAAAGAGAGATGCGATCGTTAGGTCATGCATAAGCATGCATGTTTTGATGATAACAAACTCATGCTATTAACTTGTAGCTTGGTTAACGCAAGGTAGCTCTGGACCAAGGGGAAGTTCAAGAATAAGAAGCTCAAGCTAAGAAAATAGCACATGAAGAAAGAAGGTAAGGCTTGAACTCAAGTTAATTAGGCTTAAGCAACAAAGCCAATTGAAGGCTTTTTATTTATGAGTCCTATACTTGTAATATTGTTTAATAGTATTATAAAGAATCTCAAATTCATTATATCATGCAATATCTTAGAAAATAGGTTCAACAGCCTTTTCAGCCGACTAAATTCCATAGTAGTCGACTAACCACATTATCAGTCAAATATGTATGTTTATTCTAGTCGACTAAATAGTCGGAGACAACTTCTTAAATACTATTTAGGAAGTTGCCTCATGACATTCGGATCTTTTCAACATGGATTTTAGCAAACATACATATTCTAATCGACTAAAATACAATTTCCAGTAACATGGTTTTATTGATTTGTTTTTAGCTCAACTAATTTTTTTTTGTCCAGTAAACCATTTGTGGTTAGCAGTAGTCATATTTTGGAACATTTATTTAAATTCCCAAGATCAATTAAAGGACCATTCAACCATTATGCTCATTAGTCGACTAACATGTTTTCTCAGTCGACTATTCTATTTTGTTATATGATATGATATTTTTAATCATTGCTATCTTTCACTTGAGTCACTTAGCTCTTGTTAGACTATAATAGGATGCTAAACTATGGCACATATTCTAAATCTTTTACATTGCACGCACTCAAACTGTTGAACTAAAATATTTAAGAAATGATTTAGAGAAGCTTTACTCATCATGATTCACTCCATATCTTGGAGATCCGATTATTTGTCTTACAAGTGTACACATAGCTTAGTAAGCTCGTTTTATTTAACTCGCATTACATTATATAATTTATTTTATATTTGAGGTTGTAAAAGTTTATACTTTTGTATGCACGACTAGAGTTGTGATATCAACTGAAGTGTATGGTAGAGTATTTTGCATGGAAACAAGGCGTAAGCGATTCAGTTTAGTGGAAGACCTAAGTTTAATCAAGTCAGGAGACCAAGCCAGCAGACTTGTATCATGGTTTATGCCTCTACAATAAATCGCTGTATCACTTGTGGTTTGGTTATTCATTTGATTATCTTGTGCACCCTCAACCATGCCCCCTGGGTCATTGTGGATGTCTATTTTCCTTAATAAGAAACCTCTTGGAACTCACCTTGTTGTGAGCGTCATCATCACAGATAATGGCATCAATGCCATTACCCTTAACCCCCTCCCTCCCTCCCCTCCCCCCCCACCCCACACCACACCACACACCTCTGGCTGCTAATCAAACTGAACATGTTCGTATTCGATTAGAGTTCGTTCGATAATAGTTCGAAAAATGTTCGTTCGTTTCTAAACGAATTCAACATGAACTTCAAATTTTAGTTCGATAGCCTAACGAACCGAACATGAACATAACATATGTTCGTTCGATAAATGCTCTAGTTCGATATATGTATATGTGTATGTATTTGTATATGTAACTTAGTATTTATACACTTAGTAAATTTCGAGGGTAAAGAAATTGTGTTGTTTATTGGGCTTTGTATCACTTTAATTTGAATAATTTCTTATTTTTACTGCATATTGAACCTTATTATCGAACTCCAGTTTCGAACTTGTTCATATAAACAAGTTTTAATTAAGTCAAATTGTTAACGAACTGTTATCGGACTGAACTCGAACGTTCGTTTTCTAAACGAACTCGAACATATCCTATCGAACATTTATCGAACTGAACTCGAACTTTCAAACTTCCTTATCGAACCGACCTCGAACATAGTTCCGTTCATTACAGTTCGATTCGATTAGCAGCCCTGCACACACCATAATCTCACCATAATCTAATCCAATCCAATGTTATTGAATTTGTTTGATTTTATCATTTTAATGGATCGGATTGGATTGAAATTTTTTATATCCGTTAAAGTATGGATTGGATCAGATCATTATCAAAATTTGATCCGATTCAATCCATTGATCCCGTAACATATACATACATAGAGAAAATGTGTATGCCCCCAGAGGGAGCCAACTTGGATACCCTCACGCTTATTTTTTTTATTTCTTATGGTATTTTTTGAAAACACTTGAGGGGATTTAGATCAATATATAGCACTATGTTTTCGTTCAAATTTCGTATAAAACAGACATTCTTAAGCTGTCCATCAAGAGTGTCAAATTTTAATGGTCTCAAAATTACTGAAGTGATCCATGTTAGATGGATAGGTTAGGAATATCTATTTTAAACTACAATATGCTGTCATGTAGCGGTCTAAATCCTCCTAGATGTTTTTAGAAAATACCATACGAAATGAAAAAATAAGAGTGGGGGTAGTTAAGTTGGCTCCCCCTTGAGGTAGCCCCATTTAATGCATGCACACATACTTATATACATACACATGTATACGCATACCCATACACATACACACCCACATACAACACACACAAGGTAAAATGGGGCCGCCTCCTTGGGAGAGCTAACTTGGTTCTCCTGTCTATTTTTTTCTTTTTTTTTTATTTTTTTAAAACATGCTTCCATAGATTTTCACCACTATATCCTTATATTATGTTATTCAAGTTTCGTGCGAAACAGAGATTCCTACGACCTCCATCCGTACATTGTCGATTTCAGTAATTCTATGATTATTAAAAAATGGTTGTCTGGATGGTGGCCGTAGGAGTTCGCTTCGCATGGAATTTGAATGAAATAGGGATATCGTGATGAAAGTTCACAGAAGTATTTTTCAAAAAAATGAGAAAAATGGAGGGGGGAGCCAAGTTAACTCCTGCAAGGGGGAAACCCTATTATACGCTATATATATTCCCATAAGGTCATAATTAATGCCATTCATCTCTTTTTTTCATATCAATTATGGATACAAGTCCTCTTGCTACCACCCTCTCTTCTCTTTTGAAAGATAAATGTTAATTTTCTAAATAATAAAAATATAACATAAGATGTAAAAATTGTAAAAAATATTCCTCTTTCAATTTCCACTCTCATTTCACTCTTGACCCCAATATTCCACTCCCAGTTCCATCTCATTCTCAGCCCATTTCAGCACCTCCCCCTCTGGCACAACATTGCAACTCCTCCTTGTAATGCCATCACCCTTCTCTCATGATGTCCCTACGGGTGTGTTCGGTTGGGGGGTTACCCCTCACTTTGGGTGGGTTACCCCCCAAAACCCATATTCCTAACCCACTTAGGGGGTCCATTATCTTTTCATCAAAAAATAGAGTAAATTATAAAAAAGGGACCAACGTTTACATGGATTCTCAATTTAGGGACTAATTTTTAATTTGTAACAAACATGGGACCAAACTTTAACTTAACGTTTCAGTCCCCAATGCCGTCAACATGCAACTCAATCCATGATTTTACTTGTCGAAATTACCCCTGTCCAGTTCTACCCTCACCCAAATAGAAGGTATCTTGTGGAAGGGGAGGAGGATGATGGGGGCGCCCTTCTACCCTCCGAAGACAGGTTAGCCGCTCGCGCACCTCCAGCTGCTGCCCAACCTGGCACTCGAAAACCTCATCGCACAGTGGTGCCGCGACCAGGGCATTCCCTTCGAGGTCACCAGCGATCCCTCAGGTTTGAAGCAGGAAGCGGGAGGTTCGGCCACTAAGGCGGCTCTAGAGGCGGCAAAGATGATGGCGTCGTTCCTCGTCGAGAAGCTGAAGGCATCGACGGGGTCGGACGACACCACGGCCCGGATAGTCTACGGGCTGCGGCAGATCGCGAAGACGGCTTCGGAGAACCGGCCCTTTATCGCGGAGGCTGGAGCAATACCGCTTCTCGTGCCGCTTCTCAGCACCGATGACCAGAATCTACAGGTCAACGCCGTGACGAACCTCTCCATTCTGGAGGACAACAAGAAAAGGATAATGAGAACGCTGGGGGCACTGCCCGGCGTTGCCCAGGTGCTGGCCTCCGGCGCGACGTGGCCAGCGAGGGAGAATGCGGCGACGACAACACTCGAAGCTTGGGTGGGATATTCGGGAGGTAATTATTTTACATACAGATAGTATATTTGTATGAAGAAGACGGAACCTTTTGTTGTTAACAGTCAAATTATATATGATCGATCCCACACCCACAGATTGGATTGCAAATTCTATCTTGGTGTTCGATCGGGAGATCACCTTTGATTCGCTGTTACGTCAGTTTGCACTACGCGGAGGTGGAGTTGGGGACTCCGAAGGTAAAATTCTTGGTGGCCCGCACCATACATGACCTTTTCCTCTCATGCCTAGAGGGCCATCTCAGCCATCTACAGTGAGGGGAAGGAGGGTAATTTTGTCAAATAAAATCATGTATTGAGTTGCATGTTGACGGCGTCGGGACTGGAACGTTAAGTTAAAGTTTGGTCCCCTATTTGTTACAAATTAAAAATCAGTCCCTAAATTGGGAATTCATGTAAAGGTCAATCTCTTTTTTATAATCTACCCCAAAATATATATTATACCATCATATCATCTAAAAATCATAAAATACTCAACTTATTATTTCAAACTTCAATACAATCGCATCACAACAAATACCCACTTTTTCAAATTTCAATACAATCATATCATAATAACTACCCACTTTTTCAAATTTCAATACAATCACATCACACAAACCCTCCCAACCCTTAACCCACCAACCAAACACACAAATACAAAAACAGGTTATCCTCCCCCATATAACCCACGAATTAAACGCACCCTACTTGTTTTACACATTGTTATCCCCCTCCCTTACGATATTATTTGTTCTTAACGTGTTGCCACTTGTCCGATCTTCGTTAAAAGAAATTACATTTAGGACTATTGTCTGGTACATTTGTTTGTTATTCTCAGCCTCACTTACAATCTTATCCTATGATGAAACTGTATCAATTATTTCATCTACGAATTAACGTTCAAATATACTAAATCTATATAAGAATTAATAGGCATTACTTGAATTCCTTTCCTTTCTAACTTGATATCCAAATTTGATCCATTTTTTCAATGCATATTTTGACTATATGTATAACGCGATAAATAAAACAGTCGAATACATGTGCGAAAATAGGTATAATCATATCCTTATTCATTTTAAAACATGAATATGAATGTGGATACGAATATTGACGAATGTGAAAAATGTGTTATCATATCTTTAAAAACGAATACGAATCAGATATGAATAATAACATAAATATTTAATAGATCAACTAAAATATACATGTTTAGGATTGTTTACACATAAAATAGATATACCATATGTAGTAATTTCACAACAATTATATTAACAATGGTGAAGGCAATCATAAAATGTTGTGCCAGTTATAAATAAATGTATTATTATACTTATTTACGGAACCAAATATACAAAATATGAATGCGAATATTAGCGAATGTCAAAGTGATATCCATATTGGCATTCATTTTAAAATGAATACGAATAGGAATATCAAAATATGTATAAGACGAATGGGATAGCAGATCAAATATAGATATATTCACATTCATTTTCATCCTTGCTACACATAAAGGAGGAGAATGTGAGAATATAGACGATCTTCAAGGTAGAAAACCTTTTGTAAATTCAAAATAAAATGTTATAAGTTCAAAATAAGATCATCGATGGATCTGCTATAAGTTCAAGATAAGATAGTAGATGGATCTGCTATAAGTTCAAGATAAGATAGTAGGCCTCTAATAAATTGAAGGATGAGGTCACCATAGACCTGCTATATCTTGAAAATAAAATAGCAGTATCCAAAAATAAATAGCAGGATAACCAAGAGCCATGCTATAAGCTCAAACTAAAAGATAGCATGTCTCTAGCAAAAAAGGTAGATAACGCCATGGAAGACTTGCTCTATGTTTGAAAATAATATAGCAACCTGTAAAAAAATAGTAGGATGAGGTTGAAATCTCCAAACTATCTCACGTTTTTCTAAATAAATAAATAGTTTTAGTGGAAATAAGCATGCAAAGCGAATTGAGGAAGTTTATATTTGATTAGAATTTGTTCGACAATATTTCAGAAGAAAATGTTCATTCAATTCTAAATGAATCGAACATGAACACCAATAGCTTGATAGCTTGAAGACTCGAAAATAAATGTTTATATATATATATATATATATATATATATATAGGAAAGGGATCCTACTCCTTGGAGTAGGTAACTTACCTACTCCATTTTCATTTTCTTCACTTTTTTTATTTTTTTGAAAAATACTTTCATCGATTTTTATAATACATCACTCTAATATGTCATTCAAATTTCATCAGAAACGGAGACTCCTACGGCCTCCAGCCTGAACAAGTAAAATACATCAAATATGTGACCGATAAAAAATGTCTGTATGTCTGGAGGCCATAGGAGTCTCTGTTTCTGACGAAATTTGAACGATATATTAGAGTGATATAGTTATGAAAATCCATGGAATCATTTTTCAAAAAAGATAAAAAATATGATAAAAAATAAAAATGGAGTAGGTAAGTTATATATATATATATGTGTGTGTGTGTGTGTGTGTGTATGTGTGAAAAATAGTGTTGTCTCGTCATTTTTCCATATTTTTTTTATTTTTTTTTTGCAGAATAAAACCATATATATTCATCTATATATCCCTCCAATATGTCATTCGGATTTCGTTAAAGACAGAGACTCATATGCCTTACATCTAGAACATGTAATTTCAATAGTCTAAACATTGTTGTAATCCACTTGTTCTAGATGGAGGGTATATGAGTTTCTATTTCTGACAAAATTCGAATGACATATTGGAGAGATATATAGATAAATATACATGATTTTATTTTACAAAAAAAATAAAAAATGTTGGAAAATGAGGCGGAGTTAGCCCCATTGATGTGACTGCTCCCTTGGTGAAGCCAATGGGCTGCTCCCGCCACATTTTTCCTCTATTTTTTATTTTTTTGTAGAATAAAAAAATATATTTTCATCACTATATCCCCTTATTATGCCGCTCAAATTTCGTCAAAAATAGAGACTTCTCTGCTCTCCATCCAGAACAAGACGATTACAACAATTCTAAGACTATTAAAATTACTTGTTCTTAATGGAGGGCATATGAGTCTTTGTTTCTGACGAAGTTTGAATGACATATTAGAGGGATATAGTCATGAAAATACATATTTTTATTTTTCAAAAAAAAATAAAAAATAAAAAATGGGGTGGGAGTAGCCGTTGGATGCTCCCAAGAGGCAGTCCTATTTTTTCCGTATATATAGGGACCCTTTTAAATGAGGTGGGTTTCACCAATATTGTGGTGAGCTATCAATTAGATTCATTGGATGTCGATCTGATGGTGGTATCAAAAAGCTTATCCAAAAGGGCATTTCCTTCATCTCGTTTTTATTAAATTCGAATTTCATTTAATAATTAAAATTACCATTTTAAAGCTTTGCTAGTTATGGTATTTTTCGCAATACCTTTATTGATTACTTTCCAATTTTGTTAAGAACGAAGCATAGCTTTGTAAACTCCAACGGGTTTTTGTAAAAGTGATTTTCCTCTTTGTATTTTCGTTAATATTTTTTGCATTCCAAGTTAATGGTTTCTAGTATAATGAAAAGACATTCTTTTGTAATTTTTTGATTCTTTGTCAAGTTCATGCTCTTTTTTGTAAATATTTATGCGTAAACCCACACACATTTTTTTAGGATTTTTTTGTAAATGGGCATTTTCCTTTTGTAAAAACTGCATGAATCTTTGTAAATGTTTCACTCTCCTTTGTAAAATTCATGCAGAGCTCTGCAAAAATAAGAAAACAATGATGAGATTTGTAAAAAAGAAGTGAATCAATATGTAAATCTAAATATCAGTTATGTAAAATCATTATACCGTAATGTAAATCCATACCTTGCCTCCCACGTGTGGTCCTCTGCCTTGTTCTCCACAATCTGCTCTCTACCTTAACCACCAAATGCAACCACCCTCCCCCCTCCATTTGCACGCACGAATCGCCACCACCACGTTCTGCCACCACCTCCACGCGTTGCGACCTTGTGTTGCGATCTCCATGGTTGCAGTATTGATGAATTTCAGATTCATCATGCTAAAATCTAGTTCTTAATCCCCAAGTTTAAACAATTCAATAAAAATCATTATTAATTCATCATTAGTATCTTGTATTATATTGTATATAAACTGTGTAGAATTAACTTTTATCTAACCTTTTTTATTGTGTTTAATTACTAACCTCTTTTATTTTCTTTCTTATTAAAAATATCTTAAATTAGGTTAGTTAATTGTCTATAATTTGTTTTGATCTTTCAAAGAAATTAAAAATACAAAAAAATCTCAAAGACTAAAAGCAATGTTTTTCTCATTAAAAATACCCAAAAAATATACTTTTTGTATAAATGACCTCTTTTGACTTTTTGTCCAACATGAAACTTGTAGATCTCATTAAGATTTACAACTTTCATGTTTTGGCCTTTTCTAATTTGACCTCCTTTTATTCTTTGTCTTATCTTTATTTTTTTTTGTATTTTCAAATTTTTTGGAGCGACCACGTGGCGTCCTTTGGGCCGCCCATGTGGCCGCATCTCCTTACACCACCTGCCTTCTTCCAGATTCGTTGGATCTATCTTCCCCACCTTCATCTCCACCACTCATCCCCCCTTTTTCTCTCTGTTGTCTGATGAGGCCAATAATCCGATCAAAGCCTTCCATTTCTGCCCTCATCTCCACCGCTAGATCAATCTGCATCTAACGATTTTGCTCTCTCCACATCACCATCCCACTTCTAGCCGATGATGCCTATGCTTCATCTCAACCATCCGTCATCACTTTTACCCTCACCGTCAGATCTGATCTGATTGTTAGATCATAGTCCTCTGCCCGCACCTCCATCTGGAACGGTCCAGGCTTCATCTCCTACCTCCGTAATTCCCCCTCCTTAGCCATTAAACTCGAAACCACACCGCCCCCTTTCCTTTTCTGGCCATTGCTCCGATCACCTCTCCATCTCCTAACGCCTCCACCGTGTTGCCTGTAGATCCGCCTTCCTCGCTGACCCATCAATGTCTCCCTACATAACTCCACGCCATCACTACAAGGTATTGCAAATGTCAACTTCATCATCTGAAATCGCCCACCACCTCCTATAAAATGCCCTCCTTCGCTACTTCCACCCTTCATCCACGAATCAAAGGGCTGCAATCTAGCTTATTCCGTCCTCCGGTGATAGTAGAGGGCGGCTAGTCGAGGCGACGATGGCCGCGAGCTCCATGTGAGATCCATGGATCTCCGACCATGTTGCGACCGTCCCTGTGCACCGCCGAGCACTGCGCAACGGCTGCACGAGTCGTGCGACGACCCGAGCTTCCTCCAAAGCCCAGTCCAAGCCAAACTCCTCTGCCAATTATTCTCTCCGATCATGTTCATTCCTCTCCCTTAATTCCTCTATTTTTTCTCGAATTTTCTCATCGCCTACCTTCACCATCACCATCATCTGACCACCTTATGAGCTCCGCCAACCACCAATCACCTTCGCCCACAATTTCGCGCACCCACTCCCTTCTCCAGGATCCCCTTCCGCTCCGCCCCTTTTCTTCCCAGGCTCACCGGAGAAGAACCACCAGGGCTCTCCTTCCCGCCACCCCACGACCCTCCATTCGCCTCACTTCACCCACACCTACACCGTGCATGCCTTGACTATTCTCTAACGCTTGTAGATGTCCCCATCTTCAATGGCCAGAGTGCGTGCAACATCTCCGATTTCACACCTCGTCTTCGGTGAAGCGTCGTGGACAACCACCTTTAGCTACCCCCGTGACTTCCTCTTCGGTCAACCACCTCTGTTAGGAGGGCAGGAGGCTTCGCCGCCCTTCTATGATAATGGGGGAGCTCGACAGAGCTCTAGCAGCCTTGTCGGAGCTCCATCTACGTCGCCTCTCCCCCAACAGAGGAGAAGCACAAGTGTCGTTGGATGGCGCCTCTTGGCGGCCATCTAACGGCCTAGATGGGTCCATGTCACCTCCCCCGGGACATGCAAGTTCGTACGATCCGATCCACTAGTCGAAGCACCACCGCCCACCACGTCACAAGCCGAGCCTAGCCCCGCACGTGCCCCACGTGTGCGGCTGGGTTATTTGTAGCATAATTCTTAGACTTTTTTAAAATTACAAGAAGGTCCCCAGACACGTGACTCACGTGTGTGCCAGAGAATTTTACACAAATGTCAAACTGAGTTTTGATATTTGCATCTATGCCCCTGCACGTAAAGGATTATTTGCAAAAGAGGCCCCGTCGGATTTGGTATTTGCAAATGAGTCCTTCCAGGGACCTATTTGCAATATTTACTTTATTTTTCTCACATTTTTATCACATTTATGCTTTTGCATTGTTTCCTTCATATCTTGAGTATTTTAGATCCAAATTACATGATTTCAATGTTGTTTTGAAGCTCTTTTCATTGTCTATCTTATGGCATGTTTTATTTCTTAACATTGACTCTAGATGAAATATGATGAATTTTGATGTTATATAGTATCTCTTGCTCTATGAATCTTTGTCATTAATAGGTGCCTGCCCTTGATTTTTAGGCTTGATTTGAATATGAAATTAAAACATAATATGCTGCTCATTGACTTGATCTTCTCAGTGCATATTTGTTCATCATTTCTATGTTGGCATGCAATCATCTTGCATCTCATCTAGTTACATTGAAAAATAAAATAAAAATTACATCTTTTTACATGCATCATTTTCCTTTACTTGCCTTTGCATTATTTGATCTGCATTTGACATCACATCTGCATGAAGACCTAAAAAAACTTGGAAATAATCACACATCAATTAATCGACAATATTTGATAAATAGACGAAGAGACTCGTGTCCCTGAGATCGACTTTAATAAACTTGCCAAGTAAAAATAATGTCCACATATTTGAAGGTGTGGTCTTTGCTGAATCAAATTTGCCTCATGTACTTATGAAAGAGAAATTTGACGTTCATTAAGTATCCATCCCGTCACCGCCCCTTATTTGATTTTGCCGGCTTGCAGTATCCAGCATGGCACTGCTGCCTCCACACGCCACCCTCATTGCCATGCATCACCAACCCTCCATGCCTCACCACCGTCATTTCTGAGCACGTCCTCCCTCTCCACGCATCGACATCGTCGCCACACCCTCCCACTCCTCGCATTGAAGCCTTCATGCGCAATATCCTCCACGAACAGACCCTCATCTCGCTCCACGGATTGTGACCATCATCACCATGTAGCACCCCTGACATCGTCATACGACATCATAACCTCCTAGCGCAGGTGTCGCCTCCACGAACGACCGCCTCCCTGCCTACACGAGAATAAATTAGGTTTATAATAATAGGAATGAAATGAATGGGTTTAACATAAGTTGTCACATTCTATTGTGAATGTGACAATAATTGAAATGTCGTTTTCAACAATAAAATAATAAGATTAGTATGCCATTAATGATGACCACTTGATTAAAAATAAACGAATGAGATGGAAGGATCACCACAAAAGTGGTGAGATCCTATCTCATTTGAAGTTTTCTCCTATATGTATGTATGTTTGTATGCATGTATATATGTATAGATAGATAGGATTTCCTTCAAATAGGATTTGGTCCTTCATGCATTCACGGATGTCAGTTTATTTTTTGTAGAAAACATGATGGCTTTAGTAGAATGTGTATACAGATTGTATTACAATGTGCAGTTTTAACGTTTGTATTATACAATGCAGTTTTGTATACGATTTTATATTTATAATATGCAGTTATAATACAAATTGTATACACATTCTACTAAAGTACTCATGTTTTTTACAAAAAAGATGGTGGCCTTCCTGAAGTCAGGAAGGATGTATCCTATTGGACGGACCCCTATATATGTGTGTGTGCGTGTGTGTGAGTATGGGTAAAATGTATATACCCCATAGGGGGAGCTAACTTAGCTCCCCTCGTCCTATTCTTCGCATATTTTTTTTATTTTTTAAAAATAAAAAGTATGTAAATTCATTATTATATCTCTATATAAACAGAGACTCCTACGACATCCATCTAGACAGGGCCGATTTAACAATCCATGGACCGTTAAAAAATGACTGTATGGTTGAAGGTCGTAGGAGTCTCTATTTCACACGAAATTTTTATGACATAATATAGGGATATAGTGATGAATATTCATGGAAAAAAATCAACAAAAAATAAAAAATGGAGAAAATGGGACGGGGGAAGCTAAGTTAGCCCCCTTAGGGGCAGTCCCATTTTACCCTATATATATATATATATATATGAGAAAAGGGATCCTACTCCATGGAGTAGGTAACTTACCTACTCTATTTTCATTTTCTCCACTTTTTTTAGTTTTTTTTAAACACTTCCATAGATTTTCATAACTTATATCTCTGTAATATATCATTCAAATTTCGTCAGAAACAGAGACTCGTACGACTTCCATCCGAATAGGTAAAATACAACAAATATGTGACTGTTAAAAAATGACTGCCTGAATGGATGCTATAGGAGTCTCTGTTTCAGATGAAATTTGAATGACATATTAGATGGATATCGTTATGAAAATCATGGAAGCATTTTTCAAAAAAATAAAAAATATGACAAAAAATGAAAATAGAGTAGATAAGTTTTTTTTGAAGCCAAAAGTGTAGGTAAGTTACCTACTACATGGAGTAGGATCCCTCCCCCCCCCCTCTCTCTCTCTCTCTCTCTCTCTCTATATATATATATATATATATATATATATATATATATATATGAGGTTGGGGAGCTTGCACTATGGTGCATGTAAGTTTACATACACCGGTGCCATAAACAATCATTATTTTAAATAAAACCTTGTGGGATTTACTTAGAAGTATTAATGAATTATGTATTTTAAATTTCACGTAAAACAAACATTCCTAACATATCGATCTGGAAGGGTTACATTTCAGCAAGACCGTTAAAATTCGTTGTCTTGATGGATGGGTTAGAAGTCTTGGATTAAGTTGATTTTTGAATGACATCATGCTGATATATGATGATTTAAATCCCACATGATTTCATTAAAAAAAATAAAAATAGCATTTATGACACCGGTGCATGTAAAGTTACATACACCATGGTGCAAGCTCCCTAGCCTCTCTCTCTACACGCACACACGTGCACATACACGCACACACACGCTGCACACACACACACACACGCACACGCACGCGCGCGCGCGTGCGCACATACACACACGCCCATGCGCATGCGACACACACATACACACCCACACACACGCACATGCGCACACACACCAACACATATACACATATACACAGACACACGCGCACACACACAGACACACACACACACACATGCACACACGCACACACATACACACATACCCATGCCCACAGACGTTCCTAACATGTCGATTTAGAGGATTACATTTCAGCAATTCTGAGACCGTTAAAATTTGATGTTTTGATGGATGGGTTAAAAGTCTTGAATTAAGTTGATTTTTAAATGGCATCGTGGTGGTATATGGTTATTTAAATCCCGCATGATTTCATTTAAAAAAAGATAAAAATAGACGCTTATGACATCGGTGCATATAAAGTTACATGCACCATGGCGCAAGCTCCCCAACCTCTCTCTCTCTACATGCACGCACATACATACACATGCACACACACGTACGCCTACGTGCACGCGCACATGAAACACATACACAGGCACACACACACACACACGAGTGCTTGTACACACACACACACACACACACACACGCACATCCATGTACGTGCATGCGCTCTAACACAGACACAAACACACACATACACACAGACACAGACACACACACACACACACACACAGACACACACACCGACACATACACAGACACACACACACACTGACATACACACAAACACAGACACGGACCCACACACACACGCACACACACACACACACAAAGACACGCACACACGCACACACACCCATGCACACACACGTACACACACACATACACACGCACACACATGCGGGCACGCACACACGCGCACATGCACAACGTGCACCCAGACACACGCACGTGCACACGCACACACCTACGCTCACACCCACACCCACAGACATTCTTAACATGTCGATTTGGAAGGGTTACATCTCAACAATTTTGAGATCGCTAAAATTCGATGTCTTGATGGATGGGTTAGAAGTCTTGAATTAAGTTGATTTTTGAATGACATCATGGTGATATATGGTGATTTAAATCCCATATGATTTCATTTTAAAAAAGATAAAAATGGATGTTTATAACACCGGTGCATGTAAAGTTACATGCCCCATGGTGCAAGCTCCCCAACCTATCTCTCTCTACACGCACACACACATATACGCACGCACACAACACACAGAGAGAGAGAGAGGGGAAGAGACATGCGCGCGTGCGTGTTGAAGCGAGATGATCGAGGGTCGTACAGTTTCACAAGGCGAAACCGCAGTCGATGCGGTGACCGCTCGAAAATCCAACTTCAAACAACAATTAACCCATGACAATCAAGTAAATCAGTGAAAGTGTGTGGAGTTAAAATTTATTATAACTCTACAACAAGATGTGTATAGTGCAAGTATGTGTAGAGGTCGAACACAGGGAGCACAAAGGCTAGATCGGGGCAAAAATGCTCAAAATGAGTGTGTATGTGATCAAGTGTCTACTATGCTATTTTTTGTGGGTTTTTAATTTTTTTAATTTTTTATTTAATTTTTAATTTTGTATTTTTGTATTTTAATTTTTAATTTTCTGATTTTATATTTTTCTTTTTATATTTTATATTTTTTTAATTTTCTTTTTCAATAATGGAAGATATATATACTATATAGGAAAAGAGATGATATGTTTTTATTCTTTTTTACTGTTTTTGTTATTTTTGGGGAATTTTCAGAATATTTTTGATATTTTTAAATAGCAAAATAAGGAAAACAGTGAAGAAAATCAAGGTCTGAAACTAAAATGGAGAAATAAAATGGAAATCAGTAGCAAAAATTATCCAAATTAATTTTCACTTAAAGATAATGAAGCAAAGAAAATTTAGAGACAAAGTTTGTATTTTTAGGATTTTTGTAGAATTTTTAATATTTTTTGGAAGCTTTTTAGAGTTTTAATATTTTTAGGAGTTTTCTTTTATAATTTTTTTGTGAATTTTGGACTGAAGTTAGAACACACTAAAAGAAATAAAATATATTATTTTGGAATTTTTATGGAGTGTTTTTATATTTTTTTATGGATTTTATAAGCTAGACAGTGCACAAAATGGCTATTTTTGATTTTTAATAAATATTAAAATGCAAGAAATATGAGACATAAAAACAGGCCGTTAAACTACTATACAACAGGACACTACTGTGATTTTTGGGAATTTTTTGGGGTTTTATAGACGCATGCACAAAAATTACTAGAAGAAAAAAGAAAGCATACGACCAGGGGTGTTTTTGTAAATATGTCAAAACTAAGGGGCTGGTAAGCAAATTCCACAAAAAGTTATAACTAATACATCAACTTCTTAGACTAATCACCAATAGCAAAATTTGCGAGGTCCCACGCACAAAATTCCCAATGCCACATGATAGATCACGCGCGCCTGGGAGGGATCAAGAAGCAATTTTCTAAAACCTCAGGGTGAAGATGCAATTGTCATAGAAAATATAAACTGCAATTTAATGTTTTCGAACTACAAACAAATAGGCAAAAGCCCCGGGGGCCACTTGCAAAAATGCCACAGCCACGTGCTACGCACGCGCCTGGCGGGGGTTCCAGAGTAATTACACTAAAATCCGAGGGGATATGTGCAAATTCTACCAAAGCTTTGAAACACAGATTAAAGTTTTATAGCTAAATAACAATAACAAAAATGGCCTGGGTCAAGTCGCAAAATTCCCAAGCAAGCAGCTGATCGGACGACGTGGAGACATCTAACTTGCCACGTGGCGCCCTTACGGCTTGCGATACCCCTTCGCCTTTGGAGGGACCCGATTAGATCCCTATCTGCGATCGGACGGTGGCTATGCTAGGGGATCGAACGGCGAGATGAGACGCAGCAAGAACAAGGCAAGATCAACGGCTCTGAGAGATTCAGCAAGAACAGGGAAGAACGCGCAGGCGGAGACCTCCCTTGCCCTTGATCGTCCACCTCTGAGGTTCTTGAGGCTCCAAAATTGCCCGGAATGGTTGATGCAAGCGTCTTCTACACGCCTGGGGTGTCAAGGATGACCGGCGTTCACCGGAGCGCACAGGCGTCAGGGGAGGCGCAAGTGGTCCCAGGAATCTCCGGCCAATCCCCAAAATTTCCCAGGCGTCCTCGAATCGCACGTGACCTGCAAAACAGATGGTTACATAAGGGCACGGGCAAACTGCCGCGCACCTTCTGGCGGTGAAGGAAGGTGGAAGGGCGGAAACAAAACTCGCCGGAGCGAGCTCCGGCGAGGTGGCTGCGCGAGTGGTTAGATGGGAGAAATCACGAAGAAAAACACTAGGGGGCGAAGGCTACGATTCACAGGAAGATGAGCAAAATCAAAGCAAAGAAAATGCACTAAAAAGGGAGGAAGAAACAGGACCTCAGTGGCCGAAGCCACGAGATTGGTACCTCGACGGCCTTTTGGCCGGAGATGATGGTGGAGCGCCTCCTGGCCTCGCGTGACCCGCTTAGATGGTTGGAGGAGGCCATGTCACGGCCTCCAGTCAAGAACGCAAGAAGCAAGGTGGTGGCTAGGTCAAAGAAGGGTTCAAAGGGTAATGGAGACGGATGGGGTTGTTTTGAAACATGGTGGAGACGGCTCGCAAATCGAGGCGTATCTGACGAATCTTGGGTCCAAAGGCCGATCTATGCCCTGGGCGTGATTGGTGGTTCAATGGTGATGAAAAGTCGTGAAGGAAGCGACTCAAAAAGATGAAAGGCGTGGCCTAGAAAAATCCAAGAAGATGGGACAAAACCCATTTCTGACAGGCTTCAGACCTTGGTCAGAGAGTTGACGGAGGTCAACCAAGGGAGAGATCTGGTTGGTCCACGTGGACCAACCAATAAAAACCTTGGAAAAAAGGTTTCTGAATTCAATTAAAAATAGATAACAATTTTATTAATTTTCGATTATTAAATAAAAAAATGTTTATTATTTTATAAATTATTTTATGGTAATTTTTATTTATTTTTATAAGGTATAATTTTACAAGTCTACTTTTATACCCTTTATAGGTACAAATACCTATGTATTGTATTCTTTAATTTTTATTGTATGTATTTAATTTATTTATTTTTGATTATTAATTTATATAATTATAACATACTTTTATACACATAATTATATTTTTATTTTATTTATTTGATGTGTTTTGTATATTTAATAAAAGAGAATTAGTAATTATACAGGTATGTATATGAAGGATATTGAGTATCCTTAAGCGCATCACGGAAGCGTGTTGATCGCATCGTATGCAATCGGAGCAACTAGTCGTAGTAGATGCTAGATGCAGCGGAAATTAAAATTTTTAACTTTAAAGATGAAACCACATGATCACGAGAACATTTCTCGGTTCGTTTCATCAAACCACAAAGTATAAGGAATACCTCTTGAAGCGTGGTTGTGATCGTGAGATCCCAAAGTAGAGATCCTCCTATCTTAAGTCCGACCCACGGAGAATGCGCTTGCGGGCACGATGATGAGTCGCGTCCTTCCCGCAATCCTTTGACGAAGATCCAAGCGTCGAGGCGTAGCAAAAATGATCTCCTTCCTAATACACAAAGTGGACGGCCACTTGAATATTAGGGAGACCCCACGAGAATGAGAGAGAGAGAGAGTAGAGTTCTTCAACTCAAGAATGTTGTTGTTGTGACTTGGAAAGGCTACCCTAGCCCTCCTTTTATACTAGTTTAGGATCCAATGGATCTCAATCCATGGGACACATGGATCCAAGGGCTATGCTTGGTCCATGCTAAATCAATGGCTATGATTGTTGTTGGTTAAAACCAACAACATTAATTTAAATTAAAAAATGTTGCAACATTATCAACATAATTTAATTTAACATTAACTAATTAAGAGATAATGTGATAAATAAAATGGAGTCAACCAACCTCCCTAAAATTGGGGGGCGTCACCCATGAACAATTCATGGGTGACGCCACCTATGAATGGTGGTCAATTTTGGCTTCTTTTTATTTATCTTATTATTCCTTAATTAATTTTGTATTCACAACAATATTCACCAAATTAATTCCCAATTAATTTGTGAATATTTCAATCATGCCATTGAATATTATGTGAATCATATTCACAACCTAAACTAGTTAGTAAATTGCATTTCCAATTAATTAATAAATGTGAATCTAATCCACATTATTAATCAACAAATGCTATTCACATAAATTCTCTCTCTTATATATGTATATTATAAATCATATTTATAATACACATATATCATGGATAGTGTTATCCACATTCTCTTAATCCTTGATAATTAAATCCCATTTAATTATCTTAGATAATCATTTTCACAATATAAATTATATTCATATTAAGCTTGATAATTAAATCTCATTTAATCGTCAAGTCCTTGCTTGGATATTTCATCAAAAGAATTATTCTTGAACCCTTTCAAGAATAATGTGCTTTCTCCGCAGATACTTGGAGATAAGGACATGGCGATTGTATTATTCCACGTATAGTGACTTGGATATTGAGATCTTATCTCAAATCCAGATCTTACGAACCTCCCACAGATGCTTGATTAAATCAAGACCGCAAATCCAATCTTCTCATTGAATCTGAATCTCATTCAGACCAATGTCCAACACTTGGACTAAGATCGGATCGCTTCTCTACTGAAAGGAGTCACTAAAATCCAGACCTGTTTCATCACTCCCTCGGAATGGAAGCGTCATGGATATACAATCGTTTATGATCACATCACCCTTCAGGTATTCCCAATACCTGTACATCCTGCATACTGGAAGACCCATGGTCAACCCGAAGATCAAGATCTATTTTCTCAGACCTGTCATCAACCTATTGGTCTGCCAAATGTACATACTCAGACATATAGCAATACATCTGTCTCCGGTCAGAGGATGCATGCCTATGCTGTGACAGCATTCAACATAGGACTTTGGTTATCTCGATCTCGTAAAGTCAACTCTTTGACCTAACTAATCTGACACCTCCGAATCTCTATTCCTATGCAGAGGACCTGCATCAAGAGGTCGGTCAGATATCAGCCTATGTGAGAAAAGGATTGCCATCTCCTACTCAGGCTGGAGATCACATCTTAACAATCATTTGATGGTGCTTGATGAGTCCTCAATCTAACCCTTTAGATATTCATCCAAGCACCAGCCTTTATGATTCAATAATTGAATCAACAGCTGTATGATCATTAAGATAGCCATGGTACATAACCCTAATTGTACTAAGGGACCTATTATGCAAATTATTTATTCTTCATTTCAGATCAGGGAATGATATGTGCAATAACATTTATTGCATAATGGCTCGCCGTGGGCTCACATGTCCAACAGTATATAGGTATTACACCTGGGTTTTGTATATACAAGTATTTTTTATTTTGAGTTGTCTTTGCATTTTTATTCTGATATTAATGTACAAATATATTATAAGTACTATTTACAAAATTACAAAAATATAAAAATACAAAAATAATGAATAAATAATAAACTGAATATTTTAATCTGTACAAGTATACAATAGGGGTATAAAACTCAACTTTCAAACCGTAGCTCCGCCAAATGCGAAACCACCGCCAGTAAATAGCTTATTTTATTCTATATACAATTAAAGGTGAGTTTGATGCATTTGGAGTTTTCATTTGTGAGATACGGGTCTGGGAAGTTGGGGTTCTGGATTTTTATTCAGACCATAACTTTTTATCTGTACATTATTTTTGAATGAAATCAATTTTGTATTTTTCTTTATTTAATTATCTACAACTTTCATGAACAAAGTTTCTTTATTTGCAGTATAAAAAGTGGAACCAAAAATAGGTCCCAAAATGAATAAAGAATGAATTGAATATAAGGTATTTTTATTGTATTTTGGCCTTTATCTCCCCCCTACTTTATTCCTTGTCGACCTATTCATCAAGATGCCTAGGTCTCGGGGTTTCGGGTCATAAAATATTTACAATATTTTGTTCTTTTTCTTTTCTTTTCTTTATTCTATAATTTTGGCTTTTAAAAACCGCATTTTATACAATATTTATACAATGATGCATGAATGCTAAAATGCCTAAATTAACAATATTTACACGCATTTACTAGGGGTTTTAAGACCAAAATGATAGAATAAAGATGATGAGACGTAGCTTCATCAGTGCGCATACGCGCGCACACACACACACACACGTGCATGCACCTGCGCGTGCACACTCACGCATGTGCGCGCGTGCACACACACACACATACGTATGTCCACGCACATGCGGCACACCCACACCCACAACACACGTGCACGCAGGCACACATACACACACATAGAGGATTGATCCTATGAGAGTCAAAACTTGTGAGAGCATGAGAGAATTGATTCTGGACCACTAGATTCAACCAGGATAGAGAAGTGCAGGAGAGAGAAGACATAATCTAGTGGTCCATAATCAATGCTCTCATGTTCTCATATGTTTTGACTCTCATAGGATCACCCCCCTCTCTATATATATATATGGAAAAATGAGTATGCTCTTTGGGAGCATGTGACTTACATATTCTCACCTTTTTCTTGTTTTTTTTATATTTCCGAAATGGAGCCTAGTGAAATTTAGATCGCAATATATCATCATGATATAATTCAAAATTCAACTTAATTTGAGACTTCTATTCCCTTCATCAAGATTGTCAAATTTTAATGATCTCAGAATTACTAAAATTGACCCCCTCTTGATGGAAATGTTAGGAACGTCTGTTTTACACGAAATCTGAAACACATATTCTACTTATTATTCTAAGTAAATCCCCCTGGTTCCATTTTAAAAAAAGGAAAAAATGTGGAAAAAATGTGGAAGCATACTCCTATATGCTCCTAAAGAGCATATTCGTTTAACTCTCTCTCCCTCTCTCTTACACACACGTACGCACGCACACACCCGCATACGGCGCACACACACGCATACATGCACGCACCCACCCACCCACCCACGCATGCACACACACGCACACACATACATGCACACATGCACACGCCTGCATACGCCCGCACCCGTGCACACACGCATGCACCCACCCACGCACGCACGCACACGCACATACACACACACGCCACGTGCACACGATACACAAACAGACACAGACACACGCACACACACGCATGCGGACACACACACACACATACAGACACACGCACACGCACGCAGACACACACACGCACACGCACACGCACGTGCACACTCACGCACGCACACAGACATACTCACACGCACACGCACGCACACACATAGACATACACATGCTCACACATACACATGCATACACACAAGACATACTCACACATGCACGCTTTATAAATGTTTGAATTTGAGGATTCTCACACATACATGGATATATATAATTTGTATATTTTTACACCTCAAGCAAGTTTTCTTATCATTGTTTAAGTTGAAATCTCATATTTTCAAGATAAAATAAAAATATACCTAAGCTTATTTTCAACTTTGATCTGATCATTGGTACCCTATTCACAATTTGAATCACCTATTTTTAATAGATACTTATTAACATATGTTATCCAAGCTACATCCAACCAAATTCAAACTTGAATGTTGCGAACTTTGTTATGGACCCGAAGTGGGAAGGGAGAGAGAGATGACGATGATATCGATGTGAGTGGAGAAAAATATCCCAATGAAATAATTTATTTTCCAAGAAACATGAGTTGATAGAGAATAAGGATGTTGAATTTGACTTGGCAGACATCCATATCAAGGTAAGATTTGGGGTACTCTTTTGTGTATAGGACCATTTTCCTAAATAATACAGGTGTGAATGCCTACATACACTATTTACCCATCATCTTAGTAAAAAAGAATATGAATTTTTTTATGTGATATACAAAGATTTTCAAGTAACATCCATTATCTATATAAGCGTATGCATAGATATCCTTTTTTTTATGTCGATAATTTCAGCGAACAGTTATGTTTGGAAATTAATAGTTATGTTTCCACGGCATATAATTGTGCTCTAAAAAACTCAAAAGATGGAAACGATTGTAAGATAAACAGGTTGAAATCAAAAGATCCAAAAAGGAATCTTATATTTGTGCTCATGGATTCCTTAAAAATGCTGCAATAACATTTCTACCTCTATATTTCTTTAAAAAGGTATGTATTTATATGCCAATCCTTACCCTTAAGAGGTTCAGGAATAGGCATGAATAATGATGGAAAATAAGAAGAATAATGATCTAATATCTGTTAGGCTGGAAAGATAAGAAAAATAAAGTAGAATAAGGTGAAATAATGGATATGCATGGGAATGACCATATTCTTGAGAACGACGAGGAGAGAATTGACCCCCTTATTGCAGTTTTTATTCTCTAAACGAACTAGATTAAAGCCCAATTGTGATGTTCAAAAATTGAAACATTAAAAATATAGTCCGACCTGAAAACTCACAAAAAGAGTGTGAGCCCACTTTTTCTCTCTTTTTTAATACATTAAATAATTCATTTTTTTTATCTATTCCAAAAAAAATATTATATTATACCATCATATCATGTAAAAACTATAAATTACTCTACTTCTACTTACTTTTTCAAACTTCAATACATTCACATCACAATAATTACCTTTTTTTTTCAAAATTAAATACAATCATATCATAATAAATCCACTACAAACCCACTCTCAGTTTAATCCTCTATCCAAATATCAAAATACAAAAATGAGTTACCCCGACAAGTTTAACCTTCCCTAATCCTTTATCCAAACGCACCCTTAGAGCATATTATCCTCGGTAACAAACCAGAATAAAAAAGTGAATCCAGATTCAAAAGAAAAGTCAATAAATTACAAAACGAGTTGGAAATAAAAAACCCAAATCAAACAAATGGGTTGAAGCATTGGACCTGACCATTTATTTATTCATTATTTATTTACTGAACATGACGAGGGAGATCGGAGATCATGTGAAACCCGCGGATCGTAGAAGGACGGCTTCCATTTCTTCGGGAAGAATCGCAGGGACATCCTTCCATTGCTGAAATATGGACAACATCAGATCAATTATACGGGGATAACATTATAATCAAATCTCAGGAAGGAGAGTATACGACCACTAACCTCTGCTCCACTAACCTCTGCTCTGAAGATATCCACAGAGAAGCCATTGAAGCAACTAATGACGGCCTGCTGGATATCCACCCCCATCCCATCCAAGGCCCTTATCGTGGATAGCAGCAATCCAGGTCTCCTCCCACACGCCATTTGTATATCTATATTCAACCCCCTCCTCACCTCCACCTGCACCAAAAACCCAACACCAATCAGAAAAAAAAACATATTTTCTTTATCCATCATCTCCGTTATCCACATCAGAATGGATTGTGCGTAGCAACATCGATTTCACCTTCACAGTTTGTCCGCCACCGGAGCTCTGCATGGCTCCCCTGCTCCTTCGCAGTGTGAAACCGGAACTGGAACCGGCAGCGTCCCCGAGCTCGCCGCGGAGATCGTCCACCTTCCGCTGGAGCTCCTTCATGTAATCGATTGCGTCCGCCAGAATCGAAGCCCTGTCCATCTGAGCTCGAAACCGGAGAAGGGCCGTCAGCAAAGATCCGATTTTTGCTCGAACAAGAACAGAGTGCAAAAAGAAAACCCTCACCTTGGTTATCTTTGGAACTATGGACCGAAGCATGTAGAGCCGATCGTTGAGCTTCTGCCTCCTCCTCCTCTCCGCCATGAGGTTCTTCGCCGGCAGCCCTTTCCTCTTCCCCTGCTTTTCGTCCTTCTCTGTTGCCATTGCTGTATTATGCGTAGGAGTGGTGGAGGTGAGGTCGGCATTGCACAGATCTCCGCAACTGTAGAGGGAGGAGAGGGTGCTGTCGTTGGGTCGGGAGAAGCTTGCGGTTGGTTCTTGCAGCTCGAGGTCTGGAGGGTGGGAAAGATGGTGGAAGGTCTCGGGGTTGAAGGAGGCATACCAGAAGGGGCAGAAGTCGTCATCGTTGGTGTCCTCGTCGAAACAGGGGAGACCATCGATGCCTGCCATGGTTGCTGCTGCTTCTGCAGAGTGGCTATTTGTAGTGGTGGTGGTGAGGGTGACGTAGGCGCAGCTTTCTGACGCCATTGGGATGGGAAGAGCAGCTTTCTATTTCCGGAAACCAAACGTTTTATGGAATATATCACCTCCTATGTACGTAATCGGATTTTTTAAAATAAATATTAATTTATTTTTAATTAAATAAATGTGTATGAAAAAAAAGCTTAAGTATAAATGAGCACATGATGTGCCGATTTGGGAAGAATGTCCAAAAATGTACCTCAAGTGCCGATTTGTGTGGGGATTTTTTGATTTGTATCCCACATTTGCATCCATACATTGTCTTAAAAATCATTGATATAAATAAATATCACATTTATACTCGGATGCAATGGTGTCACCATCATCGGTGCATTCCGTCGGGGCTGTCCTTGAAAGCACCTCACTTAATAGAGTAACATAGAGAAAGAAAAGAGTAACAGTTCTTGATGGAGAACCAAGAGAAATAAGAACGCTTAGGTCAAAAGATCATGTCCGGGGATGTTTATGTAGATGTTGATGTGTCCCTTCGAATATGGAGCATCCAAATCGATTCAAATTCCTACCAACATTTAGATTACAAATTAATTCATTGGATTATTTTACATGACTATTAATTAAATCACAACAAAATTATTGAGATCTGATTTGAGCTTGAGTCTGAGGAGGATCCTTTCTACTATTGCTACAAGAACTTGGTGTGATAACTGATATATGTGTCTAAGTTTGCAAAACTTTTCTACGTAGTACTTAAAACACCACAGAAATTCTCTCGTGTTTCAAATTTGGAATTCCAAATTTGCCCCCTGCCAATTGGCTTCCCAATGAAGGCAATACTGTTTCATATATGGTTATAACCTACTAGCTTAAACCTAAACATAACGATTCCCCACAAATTCACTATTTAAAAAGAAATTAAACATGAAGATGTTTCATATTTTTATTTTGAGGTAAGAATGTTTACATTTTGTAACGAATATGTATATATAAAATAATATAAGTTTGAATTATTTTTACTGGTATTGAATCAATCTGGATACATAAAATAATATAAGTTTGAACTATTTTTGAAGATACTGAATGAAATACCGTTATCGCTTTTATTTTTTGTAACAAGTAGATTAAAAATTTGTATCCGTCTGATACATTTTCATTTTTGCTAAAAAGATATAAATCTGAATATCGTTTGATCATTTCCTTTTTTTTATATAGACACAAACAAGTATTACATGTATGTTTGTATAAACAATTAATAATATCATTTTTATTTTTTTGTCAAAATTTTGCTATAGACAATACCAATATCATTTTTAATTTTTTAGGTTATGTATAGGAATATTGAAAATCACAAATCCAAGATATATTATTTTCTCCTAATATTATGTGTAACTCTAGAATTTATTCATGTGTATCAAAGATATCCATAACTATACCCACAAAAAAGTTATATAATTATGTAGATATCAATATAAAAAAGAAAATTATCATATTCATATTTATATCCGCAAAACAAGAAACTCACTTTCTTACCATTATTCATATACGTAAAAATAAATAAATATATTTCCATGAAATAATAAATCTGAATTAGGTATGTTATCTATCGTCAAAACGTTAATTTCAGTTATCGTAATTGTGAAATTAAGAACTAATTAACTTTTATTAGGACTATAAAAATCAATGCATCACACAAAAAAGACCTTTAAATATAATTACTTTTAATAGTATAAATGTGAGGTTATTTATATCTATGATTTTTCGATAGTATATGGATGCAATATGGTGGCATACAATCCCCGCTCAAATCGGCGCTTCATGTGGCATTTTGACCTTCTTTCCAAATTTACACATCAGGTGCTGATTTATAGATACATTTTGAAAATTTTTATTTTTATACCCATCTATTTAATTCTGATTAAGTTACTAATTATTTTTAAAAAGTCCATTCACGTTAGTCTTTAATATTATTCTTTATCCAAAATCAAGTAAGATGGGTAATTCTTTTGTTAGTGAAATGATTGGATGAGTAGATATCTAAGATATAAATTTATCTAATTTTAGAAATTTTTACATCTTTTATACTTTCATAATATGCATTGGGATCCTTCTATAATTATGAATTACACCTAGAACCATTGATAGTCATTATCCATTACATGGCATAATCATTTGTTGTCTTTCTTTTTTTATGACAAAGAGGATGATCTCCCTGTATGGGAGTCACCACAAAATTATATTAAAACAATAATTATCAAGAATACATCATAAGTTATCAAGACTCCCTAAAATTCAATAGAACCCTACAATGTGATACAACATTTTCTGAGTAAAAATTCTGACTCTTGAAATTGAGCTCGTTTTTTGCCAGCCAGATCTCCCATGCATCGCAAAAGGTTTTGAAACATCATCCTTGGAGCTTCCTCCCACTTTCCTTATTGCCTCTTAAAAGTTCATCGATCCGCTCGCGTCTAACCAAGGGATAACCAATTCCCTCAAGACCTTCGCTGAGGTCTCGCACATGAAAAAGAGATGTTCTGCATTCTCCATCTGTTCCCCGCATATTTCATAACTCGCCTCCTGAGTCCTCAAGATTTTGCCCTCCTCGCCTTCTCACACAACTTATTTTTCCTCAGACACCATAAGAAAACTTTGATCCTGCTTAGTATCCTGCATGCCCAAATGTTCTTCATATCCTTGCCCTCCACTTCTCAACTCTTCATATAGTTGTTTGACCAAGAATTTGTTGCCTGTCCAAACATAATGATCCCTATTCGTAGAGAAGTCGCCTACCAAATACACTGCCTCCAAGGGTCTATCCAAATCCTCCCTTCTTCTATCAGAAAGGACCGCTGTGAAAGGTATTCTCCATTTCCCACTCTGTGCTAACTCCCTCAAAGTTGCTTCCTTCGACACAACCAACACGTAGAGCCTTGGGAACTGCCTATCGAGAGTCCCTTCCCCCGTCCAATCCTCCCTCCAAAATCTGAAATCCCTTCCATCTCCTACCTGTAGTGATAGTCTTTGTGAAATGAGCCTAAGCAATTGACGCATTCCCTGCCATAAGGATGACTCAAAACGAATTGCTTTTGTTGCGAGCTCTCCAATCACCCAATAAATCTTCCTCAACATTCTCGTGGCCAAGTCATCATTGGGACCCCAAACACGCAACACCCATTTAGTCACCGAAGCTTTGTTCATACTTTCCAAATCTCGTACACCCAATTCACCTTGCTTCTTAGGACGAGTGATCTCATCCCAAGCCACCAGGCACATGCCTGAATTCTGTTGCTTCCCTTCCGACCAGAAGAATCTTCTCATCATTTTTTCTATCTTCTTTCTTACCCCTACTAGCATCAATTTGGTCGAAAAAAGAATATCGGCATGGCTGATAAAACATGCTTCAACATAACCAACTTCCCACCCCTAGATAAGGATATAGCCTTCCAACCTACCAATTTACTTTCCACCTTCTTTATCACTGCATCCCAATCTGCATCCATCAGCCTTCCTGCCACCAACGAAAGTCATAAGTACGGAATTGGTAGATCCTTTAACGGGCAGCCAAGCAATTCTTGTATCCTGATCCTTTCTTCATTTGGCAGATCAAAGGTGATGGCCACTGACTTTTGTAAGTTTATCTCCAACCCTGATAAGCTGCTAAAAACATCCAGAATATGGGCCGATCTACCCATCATCTCCTCCGTCCCATCTAGAAATAGCACTGTGTCATCTGCATATTGCAACAGAGGCACCGATATATCGTCCAGCCGTAAATCTGCGCACCACCTGCCATCAACTGCCTGCCTGAACATTACCGACAACGCATCCGCTACCAACACAAAAATCAAGGGTGCAAGAGGACACCCCTGCCTCACACCTCTCTGTGGCTAGAAGAAAGCCCCCTCCGGTGTCCCATTCACTAAGACTGAGAAGGATGAGGTAGTGATACACCACTTCATCCAAGCGATCCAAAGTTCCAGGAAACCTCTTCTCATCAGTGGCTGCCACAATAATTTCCAGTCCACACATCATAAACTTTAGCAAATTAAATCTTCCACAACACTCCCTTTGCTCCCTTTCTTTTCTACTGTAGACAAATTTCCGACACCACTACTATCCCGTCGGCCATTTGCCTCCCCAGAATGAATGCAGACTGACTTTCCATCACAATAGAATCCATGACAAACTTGAGTCTATTTGCCAAGACCTTTGTTACAATAAGGTAAATCCCATTTGATAGTGCAAGAACAATAATGCCTCTGTTAACCTTCCCAAATCCCATGTTCTCTTTTCTGAATTCCTCTAGAACCTCCACAATCTTAGTCCTCACTAGATCCCAAATTTCTTTGTAGAAGAAGATAGGAAATCCACCTGGACCCGGTGCTCCATACGCATTCAGTCCCCACACCGTGGTCCTAATTTCTTTTTCCGTGAATGGATTCACCAACTTGTCGGCCTGATCCATCAATAGATTTTTCACCCCCTCCCCTACCACCCCAAACCATCTCCTCTCCTTCTTCGTGAGGCCTCCACAAAATGTCCTCTCAACGCGCTCCCAATATATGCATCCCCATACACGCTTCGTCCCCCACCTCTGTCTCACTGATGTGATTTGTTGTCTTTCTGCCAGAAGCCACGGAATGAAAGAATCTGGTGTTTGCGTCACCTTTCGGTAGCCATCTCTGTCTATACTTCTGTTTCTATTCCACCTCTTCTTTCCAGTCTTCTTGTAAAATCACAGCCAAAAGCCTAGACCTCTCCACCAACTCCTCTTGGCCCAGCCCTTTTTGGTCGTCCATCCCATCCACTCGCGCTACCTCCTTTTGTGCCTCTCCTCTCTTCTCCCTTCTTTTATTCCCATGTTTCTCCCAAACTCCTTCAGAAAAGATTTTAGGAGCTCCAACTTTGACGGAAATCGACTAACTGCCGAGCCAATTGGGTTCCATCCCCTCCATAAATCAACCAATGTTTCTTTGAATCCTTCCTCCAACATCCAAGAATGTTCAAAACGAAAGAAGTACCCGCTTCTACCAATCTCACCCGATGGCCAGACAATGGGTGTGTGATCCGAGTGAGCGCGCGGAAGGTCCCAAACTTGTGAAAGCGGGAATCTTTACATCCCTTCAAATGAAATTAAGAACCCGTCTAATCTTGACCTCGATCTCACATTGCGCGAAGTGTACATGCAACCTGTAGCATCCAAAATTGTTAAACCCAGATTGTGCACCAATTCCAGAAACTCCGCTGAGCCTACGTCCTTCCCGCTCCCACCCCTAGGGCGGTCTCCGTTCAACAATGTAATGTTCAGATCTCCCCCCAAGATCCACTCCCCATCGAACTGAGTAGGGTACGCATGTGCCAAGTCGGACGCCAACAAGCCCATTTCATTACCACAAGGGTCGTATACATTAGTAACCACCAGAGAGAGGTCACCCGCCTTACACCTAACACACACAATGAGCAAGAGGGATGTCCTCGATATGGAGACTGCCTCAAAGTCATCTTTACTCCTTCATGTGATCAAGCCTCCGGAAGTCCCTTGTGTCTCCATCTTTGCCATCTCAAATTTACAACCGAAGCCCATATTTGGTCCACCCTCACCCATATTGCGAGACAACTTTGTCTCTTGGAGCATGAAGATGTTTGCTTTTGCATCCCTGATCAGATTCCCAACCGCCAGGCATTTTTCTGGCCTGCCTAGGCCCCTCACATTCCAAGAAAGCATCTTCATCCGACAATTGGGGAGGCCTTCCTATATGGGATTGGTTGCGCCACCCCTAATTATTTCGTGAAGCTACGATCTAAGAGACTGAAATGACTGGGATTTCCCTAAGGTGAAGTTCCTTCTGCCCGAGTCTATGATGCAATGGGCATCCTCTCTGCATTGAGCAACACCTCCACCCTTCTTCTTCTGGGTGATTTCCGTACATCCCTTCTATTACCCCTTCCCCTTACAGCTTCGTCCTCCCCTTCACACTTCTACCCTACTAAAGCCTTTCCACTAGATACCTCGCCTACCTCCCTTTCGATCATCCGTAACCCCTCTTCGACCACCACCTCCTTCTTGCCTTCCGCAATGCTATTCTCTGTATTGGACCTTTCCGAGCTACCTGCAAAGCCCTAAGAACCTTCCAACCTTCTAGCCATGCTCCGCCACCCCTTGCTTCCTCCAAAACGCTAAATTCTTCGGCCCTCCGAACATCCCTGTTCCTCCTGCCTCAGAGTCAGTCTCGGTATCCCCCGACCTTCTGAGTAATACCCCCCATTTCCTTCCGACTGTTCCACCTGTATCCCCACCAACTCTCCTACCTCTTGTGGCTCTGCATCCGAATTTCTAGTTTGAGCCCAAGTAGCCCTCGCTCGATGTTGCCTTGTCACAAGGTCCTTTGCCCCCAGGTCGTGGCCTTTTTACCTCCCTATGCTATTATGAGTTGCCACCTCTGCACCCACTCCACCGTTGAAGATCCTTTCCTCTCCAATAGTCGTCGTCTCCGCTTCTCTGGAGGTACAAGACCCCAACTCCCTACGCACATCATCTGCCGCACCCACTTCACCGTTGAAGACTTTCTTCAACTTCTCTATGTTAACGTAAATGGAATCCATTAAATTTTGACATTGTTACCTCTACAAGTTTGTCAAGTCTGCAAAGGTTACCTCTTCTTTCTCCTCCCCTCATCTCCCACATCCTCCCCCCACTCATCTGCGAACGTTGAAATGTGCTTTCTAATAATACACTGGGAATATTATTCAGATGACATCATAGCAAGAGTAAAATATAATATGAATGCATTATAAACACTTTAGAGAAGAAAAGTTGGATGTTGCCTTCACCATTCTACTCAACTGAAAGCTACACTATCTCATTAACCTACATCACTCCTGAAAAAATGGCATCCGGATTCCTAATCTCCAATCAAATCACAGAAATGGCATGCCAAATTCCATCTATACTCTTTCAACAAGAGATCCCAAAGAAAGCCAAAAATTGTCGATAACCCGTAAGAGCCGAGCCCAATATTCCCAATTTTTTTTACTGTAATAACACCATGTAAAACTCGAAAAGCCCTCAAATTAGGTAGATTTAGTAATCAAGAATGAAGGATCGAGTGTCCCCAACATTCTAAGGATCTTGTTGAGATATTTACTATTTTTAGTATTATCTTTTGTAATATCCTATTTTTCTTTCTTTTTTCTGTAATTTTCCCAATGGATTCTTCTCCTATATAAGGGAACTCTTGGGCGTCTCATAAGGCATCCCAATATGTTCCCTTAACATGGTATCGAAGCGACGGTCTTAGATCGAAGTTACCGTATCCATCCCTAACCCTAGCCCTTCCCTACTTGACACTTGCCCCCTGTGTGTAGCCCCGCACCCCCTGCGCCCTAGGTCGCCCCATTCCCTCTGACCTCGTTGCCCTACGCCCTCGCACCCTAGACCACCCCATGCGCCCCATGCCCTAGACCGCCCTGCGTGACCCATGCCCCAGGCCGCCTCACGT
Source organism: Ottelia alismoides (assembly GCA_037367405.1). Taxonomy (NCBI): domain Eukaryota; kingdom Viridiplantae; phylum Streptophyta; class Magnoliopsida; order Alismatales; family Hydrocharitaceae; genus Ottelia; species Ottelia alismoides. The sequence continues at coordinate 808,630 of JAZKJV010000876.1, forward strand.
GCCATGCGCCCCTGCGCGCCCAGACGCCCCGCACCCCCGACCCTCGCGTCCGCGCACCCCCCGACTTCCAAGCCCCTATACGCAACTAGCCTTGCGCGTGCCCTGGCCTCTTGAAGCTGTTGCGTATGTCAAGGATCTTGCACGATTCCAGGATCTTGAAGATCTACAGAGTCCATGCCCCTGTGTGCAAATGGGATCTTACGCCCTGGCCTCCTGAAGTCGCGACTCACGGTCTCTGTACTTGTTCTGAACCTCGCATCCTTGCCTCTCACATTTTCCGACCCTAGCAAGCGGCGAGGGTTAGCAAGGATGGTTGTATGAGTCTACACGTACGACCAATCCTTTATATGATTCTGTAGACTCATTTATATCGATCTACTCTCCAGTCGAATTCCGTTATTTGGCCATCTTACGTCATGTCAGACAACAAGGGTGGCATCTTCTCGTTCAGAGCCTTCAAGGGCCCAACTCCCATCGCTAAGATGGATGGGACCAACTATGAGTTGTGGTCCATGCGGTTTCTTACCCTCATGCAGTGTAACAACAAGGAACACATCCTGACAAATCCATAGCCAATGGAAAAAACCTGTGCAAATGCTTCTTGGAAGAAAGTTGATTGCTTAAGCGCGTGTTTGGCTTTGTGAGACTCTTACTACAGAGATAACCAATGATATTATAACTCATCCCACTGCCAAGGCAATATGGGACGCTTTGGCATCCACATGCACAAGCAAAGAATGAGACCAAGATCTTTCAACTACAGTTTGATATTTACACTAAGAAGAATGACCGCCCCTTGCATGTTTACTACTCTTTGCTACATGGCATGTTTGAAAAGCTTCATAGCTACATGCCTACTACGACGTCTATTGAGCAGCAGAAGACATATAGGAACTCTACGATGGTTGGAGTTTTCATGGCTAGACTTGATACAGAATAATGGTGATGCACATACTCATCTTCTTACTTGAGCAACCATCCCACCTATAGAGGAAGCCTATAGCCGTCTCAATCGGCTCATCATCCCTTCTAATGGCGGTGGTGATCCGGTGCTGCTCCTACATCATCTTCTTCCTCACCCGATTCTGTTGCTAGTCCGACTGATGTAGAAGATGACAACTTGCTAGAAGATGCTTTATTCTTCCCCTTATGTGTGACAAGCAACTTCAATGTCCTTCCGCTTCCAAGAGTCACTACATGAAATGACACAAAATCTAAAATACTTGACCCTACGGGATTGGATGACGCATCACAGATTACATGCTCTTTTCTTTTGAAGTTACTAGGGTTGGCCTCCACGTATGCTGGAATTAGAGTTTTAGTTGTAGTAAGGTCATCAAGGTTCTGGCTTATCTGTACTACGTTTTTTACAAATTGGGCCAAGAAATCGAGAGCTGGGTTCACTGGAGCAACCTCGTCTTCAGCGTGCTGACCACACTAGGAGTGACACTACTGGTGAGCCTGTGAATGGGAAAATAATGAATTATACTGAGGAGGAGGATGATGTGGGTAGTGTTGAGGTGGAGGAAGATAGTATTCGTGATGAGCTGTCGCGTAATTGGAATCTGGATGACACTAGAGGTACGTCGATTGTTGGGACTAATGGTTCTATTTCTATGTGTTCTGATAAGGTGGA
>JAZKJV010000878.1:0-273361 GCA_037367405.1 Ottelia alismoides
TCAATAAAAATGGGTGGGCCTGGGCTTTTTTTAAGCCCGAATGCCTTGTTCGGCCGGCCTCGGGCCAGCTCGAACCCGAGCCCGAAGCCGGTGGGCTGGCCCGACTAAAGGCTCGAGTTGCGGCCCAAGGCTTGGCCCGATAGGCGGCCCGATCCGACCCGATTGGAGGGCACTACACTACCCTAGTATCCCCCCCACCCACTCCCTGAGCCCCCTCCCCCTGCGCACACACGACAGAACATACCGCCCCCCACCCCCGACGTTCTCGACCACACACGCCGCTCTCCCCTCCCCTCCATTTCCTTGTCATCCTCGCACAACCGCCTAGCCACGACGTTCTTGACTAAAAATGGGATTTTTTTGATTTCCTAGCAGTTCATATCTACCAATGGCAGGCATCAATTCTTGATTTTGGATTTTGGAATCAATTCTTGATTTTGATTTTGGAATCAATTCTTGATTAAAAATGGGATTTTTTGATTTCACACTTGGGCAGCCAAGATTAAGCGTCTTAAAATAGCTATTAAAACTTGAAGAAAGGAAAATCATTCGGACTTTACCAAGGAAATCTTGACCCTCGAGGAGAATATTGGCAATAAAGAGATGGATTCATCATCCTTAAATCGAGAGCAGACCATCGAGATCAAAAATTTATACATGAGACTCGAAGCGCTTAAATATTAAAAATTTATTTGGTGGAACCAACGTGCCAAAGTTCGATGCCTTAAGGAGGGAAACTCAAATACAAAGTTTCTGAAAACCATCACCTCTGCGAAAAATAATAAAAATCATATTCATGCTTTAAAAATAAGGATGGTCTTCTCGTCAATGACATTCGTGACGTGGGAAAGATAGTTACATCCTTCTACTTGGAGCTCTTCAGGGATCCTGATCCTTCTTGTGATTTGATATATATACCAAAAGATTTGGTATGCCCGACTTCTGAGCCTGATTTGCTTATTGAGGCCTTCTCCTTAACGGAGGTGGAGGCCACGATAAGATCCTTTAAACGAAATAAAGCACATCGACCTGATGGCCTTAACGTGGAATTTATGCGAAAATTTTGGCCTACTCAAAAAGTAGATTTTATTAGCTTGCTATTTGCAATGGAAAAAGGGGAACTCGCTGTGAAAGACTTTAGACATCTAACAATACTCTCTTCTCTCTCATTTTCAAGAAAGGTGATCATCATAATTTTGAAAACTTCAGACACATTAGCTTGATCAACCTACCTATGCGTATCATTGCGAAGGTTCTCGCAAATAGATGGGCCCCTATTCTTCGGGAAAATATGCCCCCCACACAATGTGCTTTCCTCAGAGGGCGATCTTCGACTGATTCTCTCATGGTTGCTTATGGCATTCTTGATTGCTGGTACCGTTCAAATACCAAAGCTATTATATTAAAATTGATTTCCGTAAAGCTTTTGATACCTTAAGATTGCCCTTCATCTTCTCGGCGCTCGAGGCATCTGGAGTGCCAAAAAAGTTCGTTCTGTGGATAAGGGCCTTCTTTGAGACAACAAAAACTTCCTTCAAGATCAATAGATCGTCGGTGGGTTTTATTAAACCTGAACGTGGTGTCCGTCAGGGAGATCCCTTATCTCCACTCATCTTCATTCATTCTTTGTTCGTGCTCGATGAGATGTTGGCTAAGCTTGTCTACGTGGATAAATGCAGGGGATTCCATAGGAAGGGGATGTATGGGATGATAACAAATATACAATTTGTTGATGGCCTTCTCTTATTTATTCAATATGACAAACATGGACTTCAAAATATCTTAGATACTCTAAAAATCTTCTCGAGCCTTCCAGGGCTCTGTATTAATCAGGATAAATCCGAATATTTTTCCTTAAATCTTTCAAATGAGGAAAAACAAATTGTTGACACCATTCTACCTTGGAATCACGGAGCCTTCCCAATTTTCTATCTTGGTTTCCCACTTGATACTAAGAGGCCTGATATAGGGGAGTGGAACAAAGTTATTGATAAAATTGCTAATAAACTTCAAGGATGGAAGGCTAACATTCTTCCGTTATCAACACGTGTTTGCCTTATAAATTCATCTCTAACTCCTCTAGCTACACATATGCTTTCTTGCTTCAAGGCACCTTTAAATGTAATTAAGAAAATTGATCAGGTTAGAAGGAAATTTCTATGGAATGGAAATACGAACCTTGGTCTGCATGCCAAGGTTGCTTGGAGAAAAGTGTGCCGACCCAAAGCTAATGACGGTTGGAGAATTCTTAATCTTAAGAACTTCAATACTGCTCTACTAACGAAAGCCTTTATAAGCATTTTAGAACATGACAAAACGTGGCTTTCAAATTTTATTAGTGCTTGCTACTACCTTAATGGTCCTTTCTCACTATTTGGCACTTCTCGTAAAGTTTGCTCACATGTGTGGAGTGATATTTGTAAAGGCTCTCAGGAATTAAGAGGAGTATTTCAAAAGCAATTAGGGAATGGCAAACTTTCATCTCTATGGAGAGACCCTCTGTTGGGGAATGCACCCCTTAATGCCCAATTTCCAAACATTTGGAAGCTGGTTAGAAACAAGAGGATCTCAGTTAAAAATGGGCTAGTGACCTGGAAAGCAAAAAACAAATGGTTTAAGAGACTTTACTATAGGGCCCCTATTGGACTTTGGCCACAACTTAAGTGCATCAAGGATACATTAAGCTTAATGGCGAACAAATTAACTATCAATCATAAGGATCTCTGTTTTTACCTACTAGGAAACTGCTCAAGCCCAAATCTATAAACAAAATGATCTATGATCTTTTAACCTCAGGTGGCATTGATTCAAAAATTAATTTAAATTTCTGATCGAGAATCTTTGATCCTAGAATTTCGTACTTTCTGTGGTTGTTGGCTCATAGGAAGGTTGCAACATAGGATTTTCTTTATAAATTTAACATCTCTTCCGTTAACAGATGCTATCTTTGTAATTCAGATTTGGAATCCTATGAACACTTATTTGAAACTTGCAAGGTCTCTAATTGTTTATTTACAAAAGCTAGCTTGCCGAACACAAAGATAAGCTTAAAAACCATTCTCGAATCCTTTTCAAGGCAATCTTATAGTGCTATTGATTGGCAGATTTTTGCAATGCGGGCATCTCTCTGGTGGTCGATTTGGAGAGCCCGTTGCGAGATCACTTTTGAGGGTATTCCAATTAACATCCCGAGAATTTTGGCGGATGCATCACAAATTTGCTTGGTGCGTGTAAATTGTTCATTGTCCCAAGATGCTAACTTTGGTTGAGGGCAAATTGGCCTACATTCCGGATCGTGTGTTTCTTTATCTTTTAGCTTTATTATATCATGCTTTTCTTTTTTCTCCCAGCTCCAGTCCAGATGGCTCCAATGTTTCAGGTGTTTTCTTCTTCCCGATGTCAATCACAGGGTGGATCAGGAAATACTCTTCGCTGATCAGATTTTGGCCTCTTTTGTGGGGAACTACTGCCCCATCCTTTTTGTTGAAGTTCCGCCAGTATTCTGTGGCGTTCGGTGGGTGCATCGCTCTTCCGTTCGTCCTGTGGCTTGATTGGACGCCTTCGATCTTCATTGTTGTGGCTTGCACCTCTTTTGTGGATGGTTTTTGGGTTGTTTTTTTGTTAAATCTGTAGACTCTGGTTCTACATTCTTGTGTGGTTGTGCTTAAGATTGTCCTGTTTATTAAACTCTAGCCTTGGTGTTTCATGATGAATGAATTTCTTGATCGTTTTTCTAAAAAAATCAATTCTTGATTATTTTGGGTGAAACCTGCTTCTAAAATTAGAATTGTCATTTTCGATATAAAATTGTCGAGCCAGTCCAACCCGGCCCGACCCATTTTCTAGCGGACCGGGTTCGGACTTGGGCCGCAAATGAAGATTTTGAGCGGGCTAGGCCCGGCCCGTGAGCTCGATATATTTGACTGGGCTCGGGCTGGGCCGGGCCCAGCCTGATGCTCATCCCTAGGTAGGATTAGCAAACGCGAAGAAAATGAGTGATTAAAATGAGGAATGTCATTTATAACACATTTGATCGCTTCCACGTTTTCTCAATCAAACATCAAATGTTATTTTTAGGAGAAATAACGTCACTCAACCGAAGTCCCGCATGACATACTAATAGGCAAGTCATGCCACCTAGACACGTTGATGCAATTAAGTTCAACAATACACCAACGCTCAAAGGCATGCAATCGAATTTAAATGCCCACAACTAGATGGTGATGGTTGACATCTCGGACATCGTCATTTGGCTGCTTAACATGTCGACCACTGCTCCCATATCAGGTCTTCCAATTTTGTCCATTTTCGAGCACAGCAAGCCGACGTATAAGCTCCTGGTTACCTCAGCCGGCAAGCAAACCCCTCCTAATTTTGGATCTAGTGCTCGCAGAGGACTATTTTCATTCCAATGCTGTATCACCTGATGCAAGAAATAGTTAGATGAGCGACCATGAGATTAATAACAGTATAATTGCCATGCAATCTGAGTACATCTAATTAGTCCTGTACGTATCATACATAGTTTACGAGTCCACGTCCTCTATCGTCGAAGCTGACCGCTAATCTGCCGGTGACGAGCTCCAAAATAATAATGCCAAAGCTATAGACATCAGATTTGAAGGAATACTCGCCACATTGGATGCACTCTGGAGCTATGTATCCTCTGTAATACAACAATCATCGATCGACGTGAACAACAATATCCTCTCAAACAAATGGTGGTTCGTGCATATATAATATTTCTCCGACGTGCAGCATAGTTTTCGCTTGCACGAAGAATTGTGAAATGCATGTAATAATGTGCGATGTGCAGAAAGACCTATCGTGCTGGTTCGAAATCGTAGTTATTTTGTGATTGTGCAATTTCTACGAAACTTAGATATGAAACATTTTCGTTAAGTTCTATTTCAGTTGGATGTAGTACCACAAACTTACAATGTGCCGGCGAGTTTTCTGGTGTTTGCTTGGGTCTCAGTGTCATCATAAAGCTTTGCCAACCCAAAATCGGAGATTTTGGGGTTCATCTGCTCGTCTAACAAAATATTACTTGTCTTCAAATCTCGATGGATGACTAGCTTTCGAGAATCTACTTGCAAGTACAGTATGCCTCGACCGATCCCCGTTATTATCTTGAATCTGATGTCCCAAGTTAGCTGTTCGCATTTGCTTGGATCTGTTTCACAAATGGAGCGATAAATCACGAAATGTTTGCATGCAGCTAGCGATTTGAACAAATTTCAAAATAAATAAAATAAAAAAGATGGCATTGTCAATTCCGATCAGGAAGTTTTACGGACAGATCGTAATAGGAAAGGATCTCATTAGCCATACAACTGGATGACGACTAATTTGATTGATGTCGATCAAGAAGTTACCTCGAATGGAGAGAGATCTATGGGGTAGACTCTGGTAAAAATCTTATGTTGGGCTTAATTTCATGATAGTAGAATAAATAAATATTTTCTTTATCACTACCATTAACCACTTTAACTTCTGTATTTTTTATATTTATATAATGATATCTAGAGAACGACTACATTTGTACTGCCACTCCCACCATTGGAATATTATGGTCAAATAGTTAATATTTATTAATAACATATCTTTTATAAATGTTTATTTGCATTCAGGTGGCTTCTCTCCCTTTCATCCACTTCTAAGAGCTGTTCTAATTTTATATTATTATGGAAGCAATGGCATGATACTGCAAAATTTTCTTGTTCTGTTTATTGGTTAGATCGTATATTAGTAAAATTCATCATGGTAATTGTCACAGGGGTAAATCTCAAACTCCAATTTTTGAGACTAACATGTGCGGCGTTAGCTTCCCGCAAGCTAACCAGCCTTCCCTTGACGTGTAGGATGTACTCCAGCACACCGATCAACCACGCCGCTAGAATGCTCATACACAAGCACACAAGCACACAAGCACAAGGACACAAGAGCTTTGGCACTAAACCCTCTTTGTATTGCAAGAGACTCACTATGAGTGTGATATCTACAAATGAGCTCTACCCCTCCTTATATAGACAAGACGAGGGTATACGAAGGGACACCATTATTACATGTACAATGAATGCAAGGACTCTTAGTCTTCTACTGAGACCCTTCGTCTTCCTAGATTACTCTTCGTGCGCTTGGTTCTTCATCTTCCATGCAATCCCTTCGTCTTCTGCAACCGACGCCACGTCAACTGCTCCATCAGCATGCCATGTCGTCTGCCTCATCAGCACGTCATGTCATCACGCCACGTCATCAGTGGGCCCCACGCTCCTACGTGGATGTTGCAGCTCAAGCTCCATCAAGTGTCGCCGAACACTTGTGTTGTGCCAAGGGGAACCCGCGGTCCTGCGGTAAACCCCATCCTTAGCCGTCCGTAAGCTAAGGTGAAGCCCTCCAGGATTTCATAGTGTGGCCACCGAACCACACGGTCGTGCGATACCGCTATCGCATGGTATTCCCGTACCACGGGAGTTGGGAGTGTTACATGCCTCCCCCACCTGATCCAACAGGCATCCGCGACTGATCCTGCGTCTTCAAGAAATCCTCGATGAGATCCTCGAACTGCCACAGGGTTGTATCACGTTCCCAGCTTGCCTCCTCCTCTGAGAGCCCATTCCATTTGACAAGGAAGAAGATCCTCCGGTTCTTCTTGCTCTGGCCCTCCACGCGCCTGTCAAGAATCTTCTCAGCAACCCTCGTATGTTGAACCCGGACGTTAGGAGGGGCACGTTTCGATGCCCTCCTAGTGTTATCTTCTCTGTCTTCATGGTACTCCTTTAGGAAGTTGACATGGAACACGGGATGTAGCTTCAGTCTCTCTGAAAGACGTAGTTGATAGGCGAGCGGTCCCACGCGTCGAAGTATCTCAAAGGGTCCATGTAACGAGGAATCAACCCTTTGTGCACTGTCTTCCTCAGGATTTTCTTCCAAATCTGGGGCGTAAGCTTCAGCAGCACCTTCTCCCCAACCTGGAACTCAACCGGCCTATAGCTTGCCGCCTTCTTCATCCTGCATTGAGTGTGAGCCAACGCATCCTTCGCTTCCTCTCACCGATCCTGCCTCTCCAAAGCAAAGCGATGTGTAGCAAGGCACCATCCTTAGCTATTCTGCTTAGCCACTTCGTACGGTGTCACGGGTTGCCTACCCATCATGATCTCGGATGGACTCTGACATGTGGTGGAGGTCTGCTGTAGGTTGTAGCAGAATTGGGCAGTATCCAGTAAACTAACCCAATTGTGCTGATTGGCCGTCATGTAATGCCTCAAGTACTCTTCCAGCAAGGCATTGATTCGCTCCGTCTGACCATCTGTCTGTGGGTGATTGCTGGTAGAGAATTTGAGATCGGATCTTAGCATCTCAAATAAGGTCGTCCAAAATAGACCTGTGAACCGAGCATCGCGGTTGCTCACGATGTTCAATGGTATCCCCCAGTGCTTCACCACGTTCTGCAAGAACAACTTTGTTGTGCTCTCTGTTGTGCACTCCTAGGGTGCTGGTACGAAGATCGCGTATTTTGTGAAGCGATCAACCACCACCATCACCGCATTATTCCCGTCCACCTTTGGGAACCCAGTGATGAAGTCCATGGAGACACGCTCCCACGGATGTGAAGGGATAGGCAGGGGCTCCAGCAGTCCTGTCGTCTTCTTCCTCTCTGTCTTGTCTTGCTGGCAAACAAGGCAAGTGCGCACGTAGACTTCCACGTCTTCCTCCATCTTTGGTCAGAAGTAACTTGAGGAGAGGAGTGCCAATGTGCGCTCCACTCCTGGATGACCAGCCCACTGTGCGTCATGTGCTTCCTTTAGCAGAATTTTTCTCAAGCCACCGCTCAAGGGGACATAGGGCCTCCTGCCCTTCGCATAGAGGACGCCTTCCTCTATCCAAAATCTTCGGACTTCACCATCGTTCACACGTTGCACCAAGCGTGAAGTGACCGAATCCTCCTGTGTTTGCTCTCGAATGCGCTCTAGCATGTCTCCAGACACGCAGGTGATCGATGCAATCACGGTAACCTTCGGCTCTTCTGGTTCGCTCTTCCTCGAGAGAGCGTCTGCTACCTGGTTGGTCCGCCTAGGCCTGTAGCAAAGCTCGAAGTCGAATTCGGCAAGAAAGTCTTGCCATCGTGCCTGCTTGGGAGTCAACTTCTTCTGTGTGGCAAAGAAGCTCGTTGCCACATCGTCCGTCTGCACCACAAACCTTGATCCGAGAAGGTAGTGGCGCCATGTCCTCAGATAATGGAACACTGATGTCATCTCCTTCTCGTGCACGGAGTACCTCCTCTCCGCTGGATTTAATTTGCGGCTCTCGTAAGCCACGGGGTGCCCATCTTGCACCAGTACACCTCCAAATGCATAGTCTGACGCGTCGGTGTTGATGTCGCGCCTGAGCACTCGGGTATAAGGTACTAAATAGGTCGTTGTGACCCAAGCGATCAAGCGTGGACAATCAAGAAAAATCAGACCACTAATAATAGACAAAATTGATCAAAAACGCGAAAGCGATCTCGCTATTGGATTAACCTGGTATAGCGACCAGGGTCGAACTCAAGGAGCACGGATTGGCCTTTCGGCCTACGAAGTAGTAAAAAGGAATAAAATAAAAGAATAAAATATTTTTAGTGGTTTTTAATTATTTTGTATTTTTTTGGATTTTTTAATGTATTAAGAAAATAAGAAAAGTAAACAAACACACACTTCAACAAATTATTAAATACACTAAAAATCAATCAAAAATTCCAACAAAAATATTTTTATGTGTTTTATAATTTTTAGTGTTTTTGGTGAATTTTTGAGAATTTTCTGATCTTTATTTAATTTTATTAAAATCAAACAGTAGCTGAAATCAAAGGTACTGTCCAGCCGAGCTAAAAAGGCCTAGATAAAATATCTAAAGCCCCAAACTAGCTGGGAGGTAATTTTCCTGTAAAGAGAATAAAACAAGGAAAATTTAGGCATCTATTTTATTATTTTTGGATTTCTAGTTTAATTATTAGAATTTTTATAAGTTTTTAAGTGTTTTTCAATTTTTAGTGGTTTTCAGTACTGAAAAATAGCCAAAATTGGCTAGAAAATCAAACACAACAAAGGGGACAGTAGACAATTTTTTTGTAATTTTTAGACACTATTTAATTTTTTTGTGATTTTTAAAGTTAGACAGTAAAGAAAATAGGGGTTTTTGAATTTCTAAAAATAACAAATGAAAACAAAAATGTCCTCAAAAATCCTCGAAAATTTTACACCATGGCAGGAGCCATGTCTCCAATTTTCGTTGGATTTGGAGGTAATTTGCTATTTTATTCAAAAATAAAGAGAGGGCACAGTGCATAGGGACCAAAGTGCAAATACCCAGGAGTCTGGGGGTCTGGTACAATTAACCCAGCAAAACACGCACCACGCGCGTGCCTGGGGCACTAAGGGACCCAATTGTAATGAAAATAAGTTCCAAGGACTTATTGGTAACAGGTACCAAAAGTCCAAGGGCTTATCTGCAAAATACCCACAAATATCACGCATATGCTCAAATAAACCACGCACAGGGGTATAAGTGCAAATAAGTAAAAACTTTCATTCAACTAATAACAACCAGAACTACAAGGGCATAAATTGCAAAACACCCAGAAAATCACGTGTCGAAGTACGTGTCACATCATATACAGGGGCATCTCAGCAAATAAAAGCAAGTACCAGGGTCTCTATGCAAATAACCCTAAAACTAAACAACTAAACTCAATATTTACAAGACTAAAAACTAAATAAAAGAGAAGACAGGGCCTAAGGGTAAATTACCCCTTTATTATGCGGATTGCAGGATGAACGCCACGTGTCTGATCTAGCGGTCGAGGGCGACTGGGGGTCCAACGCTGCTCTCCTCGGGGTGATCCAACGGCGGGGTGATGTCCACGTGTCTGATCAAGCGGTCGAGGACGCTCAGAGGCTACACCCCTCACTGGACCGACGGCTTCGATCGACTCTCCTCTGATCTGACGGTAAAGGCAGCTCCAGGGATGAACGGCCCAGATGACACCTGGAGCGAGAGGACTGATCGAACGGAGGAGAGGACCCTCGAAGAACAGATGACCGGCGAAGTTCGCCGGCCCGGTGGCTTCGCTCCGGGGCTCCTCTGCTACGCCTGAAGGTCGGAGAAGCTCCGCAAGGGTGTCCCACAGCTGGTGGTGGGCTCCGATGATCCAGCCGAGCTCTGAGGAGCTCGGGCAAGGTCGGCGGAGCTGTGCCTCCTGGCTGAATGACGAAGGACCTCAGATGGCCTTCGTTCGACCTGCAAAGCAATCCAGAAGACTCGCGGGTCGAGGGCAAACTGCCTCGACCCGGTTAGGCGAGGTGACGATGGAAGGTGGGTCGCGGCGGATGAGCTCCGGCGAAGTGGGGACGGTAGAGCTCGAATCCCAGCTCCTGTGCGAGCTGGGTTGGATGGAGGGGTGAAGAAGGTGCGCGGGAAGTCGGCGAAGGCTATGGCAATGCCCGATGATCGGATGGGGGTCGGTCGTGGACGGAATCGGAAAAATGCGGCGGAACGGCGATTTGGGCGTAATCGAAAATCAGCGAAAAAGAAAGGCTATCGGAGCTACCTGGGTGGACGAGGAGACTGGGGAGGAGCTAAGGAAGCTCCTGGTCTTCGCCTCAAGGAGCGTCTCCCTCCGAGGCTCGGTGCTCCTGCTGGTGGCGGAGCAGCGGCGGCGAAGCTCGCCGGATCGATGGTCTCTCTTCCTCTCCTCGCTTCGACAGCGCCAAACGCGAGCTGTCACTCTCGCGCACTCACTGGAGCTCACAGGTGAAGGATTCGAATGGCCAAAGATAGGGAATTAGGGTGGCGGAGCTCGGCTTTATACGTGGGGGTGATCCGGAAAGAATCGCGCGGGTAGGGAAATCAGGAGCGCGGATCTCGATGCGGTGGCTCCGGCGAGGGTCTCGGGTGTATCACGAAGAAGTCGGACCCGGGGTTTGGTGAAATGGGTGTCGGATCAAGCGGGTAGAAAAGGGAGAAATCGGGTCCGTCACCCAGATCCGCGGGGAAGAGGGTCCGCGGGGAAAGTTGACCGGGGTCAACAAACCCCCGTGGACCAATCAGGAGCCGCCAAGCACAAAATTCTTATTTATTTATTTTAGGCTAGAAAATGATCGAATTAATAAAAACTTAAAACATGAAATATTTTTATTTTATTTTTTTCTATTTTTTGTGATTTTTAATTAATTTTTAGAAATAAAAATAGGTATTTACACTATATAGCTATATATAGGTATATGTACAATATAGGCTTTTTAATTTTTGATTTTTAATTGTTATTTTTATGCAATTTTATCCCTATTTCACATTTTATTTATTTTCATTATAAAATAAGGAATAAAAAGGTATTTTTATTTATTTTTGTTATTTATATACATAGGTAAAATAAACACATATATACATTTATATACATGGTATATGTACAATATATTTTGTGTTTTTTTCTAATTTTTGCTATTTTTATTTGATTTTTGTTTTGATTGTTTTTATTTTATTTATTTACATCATATAACATAGAATATTTACAAAAATTATAAAGATTAATTTTATTTATTTACAAGGCTAAATAAATATGTAGGTGAGTCTATGTACAATGTGAAAGTAATATTTTTGTTCTTTTTGATTTTTCTCTTTTTATATTGTTTTTATACTTATAAATATGAACAAGTATCTACAAGTATATTTTAGGCTATTTTTGTGAGGAAAAATATTTTTATCTATTTACATAAATATTTACACATGAGCCCCTATCTCCTTCTACTTTGGTTTTTATGCGGTCAGGCCCATGCTGAGCCCTCCCTTGGGTTAGGTTGCTCAATATTTATTCTAAATATTTCCCTCTTTTTCTTTTTAATCTTTATTCTTTTATTTTTGCACAAAAACATGCTAATTATAGGTTTTTACACAATGCATGCTTTTGGTAATTATTTGTATTTACACATATCTACATGTATTTGCAAAGGTTTTTGTAGCTAAAATATAAGAATAAAGAGTGATGAATGAGTATTCATCACCCCCCTATACTTAACTTTGTTAGTCCCTTAGCAAACACTTATTTGAAAAAGAAGTGAAAAAGAAAGAGAGAAAAAGAAAAAGAGGATGTACATAGATCAAGGTTGATTATTAAACTTGCCTTCATTAAATTGGGGTATGGAGCTCGATCAGATCTTTGGATTATTAATTTGTCGGAACCTTATTTGGACTTAAGTCTAAAACTCACCAGCCTCTAAGTTCCACTAATCTATAACCAAGCCTCCTCAATGCTCCAAATCAGAACAAGTCATCAATCACAAACCCTGAAGATCATGAATCTTTTCTTGTCCTGTGAATGTGAGGTCTAAGCTCTCCACCTCAGAAATGGCAACTTGACAACCCTCCCCAACAAGGTAACTCTATGACCTCAATCTGGCCACTCTTTCCTCGAGGAGCGGGGTATTCCCTTCTAAGTTCAAGTTCAACCGGCTCAAGAAGAGGAGGAAGAAGAGAATGGGTCAAGGCTAGTATAGCCAAGTACCCTTGGGAGCTTGACCAGTGTAGCCAAGTCTCCCTGCTGCAAGCTACATCAGGTGGATCATGAAACTCAAGCTTTGCTTATTGCACTCTATATACATACTCCGGTGGGATTATCATTTTCTATCAGACCCACCACTTTTTTGGAGTTATTTTCTTTTTGCACACATTTTTTTTCAAGTGCATCTATACAACATGTACATGTGCAGCATATATACAAGGAGTTTTTCCTCTTGAGCCAGTAGACTATCCCTCTTTTGAAGCTTTATTGCAACCCACAACTCCCATCGTTAGACCTCATGGCAACCAGACCAAGTTGAGACGCACTTCCTTCACTAAAAGAAGAAGAGAGGTTCCGCCTAGAAGTACTACCCTCATATGCTACCCCAAGTCAAGGAAGACAGCCTCCTCACCACCTCATCCGTGGAGAGATCAGTTCATAGTGCTGGTGTCCAAGTAAAGCCATAATCTATATGAGTCATGTGTTGTTGTTAAGTGCTCTACTTAGGCTCATTGAGATGACATGTGATCATAGCCTAGTGGACTCAAAGAATTAAGTCACCATGGACCTGAAAAGCCTTAAACCTAAGCCCTATAAGGTTCCTCTTAGAAGTTAGGTGGATTAAGATCTTAATCAAGCTCCATTTCTCAATTTGATTCCAGGCTAGTTTAAATGTCAACTATCATCCAGAAAAACTATATACATATGTACTAAAGATGCTTATTTACACAAATTTTACAAGCATGCAAAATTTTTGAAAAATGTTTTGAAATCATGAATGGATGATGCATGAAGTGCAAGTTTTGCAAAAAGATATTTACACACATTTACACAAGATTTTTGCAAACTTTTGATTTTCAAAACATTTTGGAAAAATTTTGTACTATATACATAATTTTGATACAAAAATATTTACACAAGCTTTACACAAAAGATTTTTGAAATTATTTTTACAAAAATAATTTGTACACTAGCTATTTATATGCAAATAAAAGAATGTTTATGTACATGAAAATTTTTAATTTTTGTGATTTTTAGCCATTTTATTTATTAACACACTCACACAAAGTACGAGTTATGGCTAAAGTATATATGAAATATATACACACCCCCCTATACTTAGCTCGAACGATGTCCTCAGAGTCAAGAGCGATGAAGAAGACATAACTCGTACTAGGTATAGGGAAGTGAAAAGAAAGGCTATATACAAAGACGAATGAATGAAAAGTCAAGAGGGGTCTCAGATCTTCCCCCTATACTTAGGATCAAATAATCCTAAGTATAGCAGGCTGTATACTAAGGGAAAACCGAGTGGAGAATGTACAGGGTCTACCCCCCCTATACTTAGGGTGAAATATCCCTAAGTATAGGCAGCAAAACAGGGGTAGGCAGAAACAAAAGAAATACCCAAAAGGTTTCACATCCCCCCTATACTGAGGGTAAAGCGCACCCTAAGTATAGCATAATCACAAGATGAAGAAAGGGATGTGGGACTAAAGAATGTAGTGATATGGAAATCTGGATCTATACAAGGCATCAGTGAAACTCAGGCGTGAGATGCATTAGATGTGAGTCAAAGACCACATCTCACGCAAAATGAATAGGGCCAAGATCAGCGACCCGCGGCTCATGATCTAGAAATGGCTTGAGCCGCTGGCCGTTCACTCGAAAGGTACTCTCAGAAGACAACTCAGATATGTCGATGCTACCGTTGTCGTGTACCTTTCTGACCAAGTAGGGTCCCTTCCATTTGCTCTGTAGCTTCCCTGGAAATAGACGTAGCCTCGCATCAAACAGCCATACTCTCTGTCCAATCTCAAAATGCTTGTGGCTGATGTGGGAATCATGCCACTCCTTCACTTTTTCCTTATAATGTAGGCTGTTTGAGAAAGCTGCATCTCGAAGCTCCTCCAAGGCTGCTAACTCTGCCCTCCTCTGGTCTCCCATACCATCTGGATCCATAAGAATATCTGTAACTGCCCAAAGTGACTTGTGCCTCAGCTCAACAGGTAAATGGCACGGCTTGCCATATACGAGGCGAAAGGGAGATGTGCCCAATGGTGTCTTGAAAGATGTCCTATATGCCCACAAGACCGAGTCCAAAAGCTGTGACCAATCCTTTCGGTCATGGCGGATGACTTTCTACAATATAGTCTTGATCTCCCTATTCGACACCTCGGCTAGACCATTCGTCTGTGGATGGTAAGGTGTAGCAACACGATGGTCTATACCGAACTCGCTGGCAAGAGCCTTCACCTGGTCGTTGATGAAATGAGACCCCCCATCAGAAATCAAAACTCGTGGAACCCCGAACCGCGTGATGATGTGCTTCCTCAAAAATCTGCAAACTGTCCTCGCATCAGCGGCTCGGGCGGGGATAGCCTCAACCCAACGACT
Source organism: Ottelia alismoides (assembly GCA_037367405.1). Classification (NCBI taxonomy): domain Eukaryota; kingdom Viridiplantae; phylum Streptophyta; class Magnoliopsida; order Alismatales; family Hydrocharitaceae; genus Ottelia; species Ottelia alismoides. The sequence continues at coordinate 14,936 of JAZKJV010000878.1, forward strand.
AACATAATCTACGGCCAACAAAATGTACTCAAATCCCTGACTCTTAGGGAATGGACCCATGAAATCGATGCCCCATGCGTCAAAAACCTCACAGAAGTGAATGGGCTGCATCGGCATCATATCACGCTGTCCACAAGTGCCCATCCTCTGACAGTCAGTACACCTCTTCACGAACTCATCTGAGTCCTTGAAGAGGGTAGGCCACCACAAGCCGGATTGGAGCACTTTCTGTGCCGTTCTCCTCCCAGAATGATGTCCTCCTGCCTCAAGCTTGTGGCAGTAAGTAAGGATGCTATGGTGTTCCTCCTGAGGAATACACCGACGCCAGACGCTATCCCCTCCTTCGTGGTAAAGGATGGGATCCTCCCAGTGGTAGGACTTGGCCTTCGCCAGGAAGGTCTCAAGCCTCTGCCTGGGCCAATCTTGTGGGACTTTCCCAGCAACGAGAAAGTTCACAATATCGGCATACCATGGGAGTGAGGCGATAGCAAGGATCGCCTCATCTGGGAAGGTATCTCGAATGGGATCAATCTGCTCAGACTCCTCAGGCTGCTCTAAACGGGAGAGATGATCCGCCACCACATTCTTGACTCCAGGCTTATCCTTGATCTCAACGAACTCCTGGAGTAGAAGGATCCATCTAGTAAGTCTGGCCTTGGCATCCTTCTTTGCCATGAGGTACCTGATGGCGGTGTGATCTGTGTACAAAGTCACTCTAGATCCAATGATATAAGATCGAAACTTATCTAGGGCGAACACTACGGCTAGCATCTCCTTCTATGTAACCGTGTAATTCCGCTGGGCGGAATCCAATGTGCGGCTAGCGTAGTGAATGGCAAATGGAACTCCATCCCTCCTCTGTCCCAGCACAGCCCCTACGGCAAAATCGGAGGCGTCCGTCATGATCTCAAATGGGAGAGACCAATCAGGCGGCTGGAGGACAGGAGCCTCAATCACACACTGGTGGAGAGTCGCAAAGGACGAAAGACACTTGTCATCAACAAGGAACTCGGTGTCTTTCGTCAAGAGGTCAGTCAACGGTCGGGCAATCCTGCTGAAATCCTGAATAAATCTCCTATAAAATCCAACGTGCCCCAGGAATGACCGTAGTTGCCTCAAATTGGACGGCGATGCGAGTTTTCTAATGACATCAACCTTGGCCGGATCAACCTCCATGCCCCTATTGGAGATGATGTGGCCAAGCACCGTCCCTTGAGTCACCATGAAGTGACTCTTCTCCCAAGATAGAACCAAATGGAACTCAATACATCGCTGGAGTACTCGGTCTAGGCAGTCAAGACAGGAGTCGAATCCGTCGCCGTAGACCGAGAAATCGTCCATGAAGACCTCCAAACACTCCCCTACCATGTCCGAAAAGATCGACAGCATGCACCTCTGAGAAGTCGCAGGGGCATTGCATAGCCCAAATGGCATGCGTCGAAAGGCATATGTACCGAAGGGACAGGTAAAGGTGGTCTTCTCCTGATCCTCAGGAGCGATGGCCACCTGGTTGTAGCCCGAGTACCCATCCAGGAAGCAATAATGGCTCTTCCATGCCAGACTCTCAATGATCTGGTCAATAAAAGGTAGGGCAAATGGTCCTTCTTGGTGTCCTGGTTGAGTCTCCTGTAGTCAACACAGACCCTCCACGAGGTGGGTACTCGTGTAGCAATCTCCTCTCCCGACTCACTGATCACAGTCGTGATGCCCGTCTTCTTGGGCACCACATGCAAGAGGCTAACCCACTTGGAGTCGGAAATGGGATAAATAAAATCTGCACTCCACCATTTTGATATTTCCTTCATCATGACCTCTCTCAGGTTGGGGTTCAGCCGCCGCTGGAACTCACGCGACGGCTTCGCCCCCTCCTCGAGATAGATATGATGGGAGCACACTGATGGACTAATCCCATGGAGATCTGCTACGCTCCATCCGATTGCCTTGCGGTTCTTTTCAAGAACCCCCATCAAACGGGATTCCTGCTCTCCAGTCAGATCGGCGGAGATGATGACTGGGTACATCTCAGGCTCGCCCGCAAGGAACCGATACTTCAGCGAAGTAGGGAGAGGCTTCAGCTCTGGACAACTGGGCGCTGGCAAATCTGGCTGCGGAAGGAAATGTGTCAATGCTGCTAAGTCTGCCAAATCTGTCTGGGAGAAAGAAAGCGAACTCTCGCAAACTGGGTTTGGAGAAGGTTGCTCGACTGTACTGTCTCTGATCTGCTCTGCATCTACCTCCTCCGCCTCTGTCGGCTCAGGTGGACTCAGGTCTGGCATCTGATCATCGCAATCTGCCCAATCAGACTCTGAATCCGAGGGATCTGCATCAAACGCGGTGGCATCAGTACCACCGTAACACAAGGTGGCCTCAGCACCACCATCACTGAAAATCGTGTCGCGGTCAAGAACCGGCTCTGCTGCCTCTGTGGTATCCTGGACCAGGGCTGTGCTCTCCAGACTCTCCTCTGCTATCATATCTGCATCAGCTGTGTCTGAAAATGAGAGGATGGCATGTGCTTCAGGGTCTGCCCATGCTGCCTCGTCGTCTGTGATCACAAAATCACAATCCTGGTGGATGTCTGGCTCGACGTCTGTCAGCTGCTCTGAATCTGTGCTGGCCTCTGAGCGTGCTCTCTCTCTGGATCTGTAGTCCTCGACCGTCTCTATTTGTATACTCTCGCCCTCGACGCGAAAGTATACCTTCCCGTTGTCATGATCAATCACCGCCTTGGCTGTGGCCAAGAACGGTCGACCAAGGATGATGGGGGTATCGGCCACTGAATCAGGGATCTTCATGTCCAACACTATCCACAGGGAATTTCAGGCCCTGAATCGTGACGATAATGTCTCACAGCAACCCCTTCGGCCTCTTGACAGATCGATCAGCAAACTGAAGGACTGTCTTGCTTTGTCGAAGAGTGCCCAACTCGAAGCGGTCGAGAAGGGCTGCCGGAAGGAGGTTGATCGACGATCCGCTATCCAATAGAGTCTGGTCGAACCTCTGCTCACTAATCTGGCATCTGACATACGGGGGCCCTGAATCTGGCCTCTTGGCCGGCAGACGGTTCTGGATCGCGAAACACGTGGCTTTCGTCAGCACATGAATCTCTGAAGTGTGGTTCCTCCTCCTCCTCCTGACTGTGGTGTAGTCTCTCAAAGATCGCTGGAGAAGGGGGATGTGCTGCAAAGCCTCCTGAAGGGTCAGCTGTATGTGAAATCTGTCGATCATGCCCTGGCTGAACTCCTCCTGCTCTCTCTTTTTTGGGTCTTTTTCTCTTTTCTTCCCCTTCCCCATCTGAAGGGCTCTAGGGAAGGGGATCACAGGGTCCTTCTCAGATGAAGGACTAGGAAAAGGCCTAGACGGCTCGACGGCCGGATCCGCACATACATCAATCACCACAGTGGGACCAGAAGAAACTAAACCTTTTCCTTTATTCAAAATAGAGTTCTGAGATACATCAACCGAAGGAAACACAACATCTCTATCAAAACGAACACCGGTGGCCTCAATACCACCTCGGGCTGGCTCTGCTACTGGACGTCTCACGGCCTCAGTACCGCGGGCTGGCTCGGCTACTCTGGTGGCATCAGCACCACCTCCTCGAACTGGTGAAGCGGCGGCCTCAGTACCACCGGTGGAATCAGCATCCTTGGTGGCATCAGTACCACCGTCATCATCGTGTGCGGCCTCAATACCGCTTTCCTCCTCCTCCTCATCTGGCGCCCTGGGTGGATCCTCGAGTCGTCGCTCAGATGAGGCGCCGCCTGCTGGTTCTCTACCGCTCCTAAGTGTAACAAAATCAGCATCAAATAGATCCGAAGACATATCATCAAATGGATCACTAGGAGTGGCGTGCTCAGTGGAAACTACCTGCTCAGATTTCCTCTTCAGGTTGTTCGGGTTCGGCTCTATCTGTGCAGGAATGGCGGCCTTCCCTCTCACAAGGTCCCGCATCTCCTAGCGGAACTCGTCCATCTCCCGTCTGAAGGTAGCCTGCTGGTCCGTGAGGAGGCGGGCTATGTCATCCAAGGCGGGGCTCTCATGGGAGCCCGACGGGTAGCCTCTCTGGTGCTGAGGCTGCTGGAACTGGTGCTGCTGGTAAGAGGGGTAGGAGGAAGGATACTGCTGCTGGTGTGGTGGGTGAGCCTGCTGCTCACGTCTCCAAGACTGTCCCTGCTGCTGATAGGGACGAGGAACGAAGGACGACTGCTGGTGTGACTGATAGGCTGGGGGCTGCTGCTGCTGGTGGTGATCTCTCTGCTGGCCATACTTCCCTCCCTGATCGGATGACTGCTGCTGGGGCTGGGTACCTCCACTCCCCCACCTGAATCCGGGATGGTCTCGTCGGATCCCAGGCTGGGGGCGGTCATACCAAATCCCGTTGACATCCATCAACGGCTCTGCATCGTATGGGGCTGGCGGGAGTACTGCCAGAGGCTGATCCGGCTGGTATACCACCATCTGCAGGTCTGGAGATGGTGGGACTGGTAGGAGGGCTGCTGCTGCTGGTACGGCTCTGCCTGTACAAGGTGAACCTGTCTAGGCTGCTGAAAGGTGCTGGAGCGCTGGGACGAGCTGCTGCTGCCGCCGGTGTCGCCTCGCGACTGAAGACGGGGCTGGGAAGCCGTCTGTGCCTCCTGGAGACACATGAGCTGGGTCTTCATGTCGCTCAGAGTCTATGCCATCTGTTCCATCTGCGTGATTCCCTGGCACTGCTTCTTCTCGATCAGCTCCATGCGGTCCAACTTCTCGCTGATGATACCCATATCCGCAGCGGACGACTCTGCCTGTGCTGCTGCAACTGCGGATGAACTGGATGGACCGGCATCGACCCGTGCTATCCTCTGGTACTGCACGGGTCCTGGCTGCTGCTGGGGTCTCCCCTGAGTGTACAACCGGGTCTGGGACATCACCATATAATTCTCGGCCATCTCCTCGTAGATGGCCCAGACCTGGTCGTGGTCCTTGCCGAAGTAGGACCCGCCGCAAGAAGCATTCACCATACCCTGGAGCTCTGGTGTCAACCCGCTGAAGAAGCTCTGCACAAGGTTAGGCTTCGAAATGTCGTGGTGCGGGCATCGGTCTGTGAGCTCTCGGAACCTCTCCCATGCCTCATGGAATTGCTCGTTGGGGAGCATGGAGAAGTTGCTGATCAGGGCCCTCGCTGCATTCGTCCGCCCGAGTGGATAGTACTTGTTCAAGTACTCGGTGCGGAGCTGCTCCCAGGTGTAAACAAACTTCCCCAAATGCTTCAGCCAGGTGGCTGCTCTGTCTGCTAGGGAGAAGGGGAAGGCGATCATCCTGATCATGTCCTGGTCCACCTGACGGTCATGGACAGTGCTGCATATCATCTAGAACTCCTGGAGATGGAGATGGGGCTCCTCTGTCGCGAGTCCATAGAAGCGGGGGAGTAGCTGCAAAGTGTTCGGGGGGAACTTGAAGTCCCCCACGATCGCTGGAAGTACTACCCAGTGGTGCGTCAGCGTCGATCCGGGGTTGTGTAACTCCAGCATCGGTCTCGGTGGTCCTCCGGTCGCGGCTGCGACGGCTGCCGCTGCTGCGGCTGCTGCATCCGCATCATCTGGGATCCTCGGTCCCTCTCTCCTCTGCTCTCGCTCTGCTCTCATCTGCTCCATCTCTCTCCTCATGTCGATCATGAATGCTCCCTGATCCCTCAGCTGCTGCTGGACGGTCTCTAACGAGGTGATCAGGGTGGAGTTGATCGCTCCCTGATCCAATACGAAGTGTTCCGGCTGGCGGGAGCGATCCTCAGAACTGTTGGCCATGACATCTGCAAAAATCAAATGAGCCCAACTCAGGTGCTGTCAAATCTGCTAATCTCTCCTCGGGCTCCATGTCGCTCAGGTCCGAAAGAAAGGGGGTCGAGGGGGAACAGGGTGGAGTCGTACTCGAGCTCGGAGAGCTGGTCTCGGCTCTCGCGGGCCAACCTAGATGATCGGGTAGACGTGCCCGAAAGCGGTGTAGCCAGAGGCTGCCTAAGAGAGCGTCTACCCATCATCTTGATCTGGCGAGTAGTGCGGATGAGATCTGGAGAAACTATGATCAGAATGCAAACCCCTGGTTCACCACGCAACGCGAGATGAAGACCGTGAAAGTTCGGTCAAATTATCTTGTCGATTTTTATTAGGTGAACACACAAGATATCAGAGCGCTTACGTGACCTGTTAGGATGCCCGATGCTACCCCAACCGACTGGCCCGCACGGAAGAGTCGGTAATCGGTCGGGAATATCACCGGAGGGCTCTACCTAGGGTGCGAGTCACTCTCTCGCGCATCCAAACCATACAATGAGGGGGTTGCTCTCCCAAGACAAATTTTTAGGGTGAGTGTCTTTTAGGGTCAATAGTTTTATCCAGTCCTAATTTTATGATTTTTCTTTTTAATATTTTTTAAATAGAAAACAAACGCCTAACGAATTTTTCGGTTCTCCTGGTTATTTAGTCCAAAACAGGGGGGAAGAAGTCGAAAAAGCCGATGCGCGATGAAATCAATGATGCATGCTGAGTCAGAAATGCGTACCTTGCCTCCAGTACTCTACATGCAAGTGATCCGCGCAGAATTTAAAAGACAGAAAAGTAAACTACCCTAAATGATGCAGCGGGAAAAAACCGAGTCCTAGATCAGCGATTTCTACTCGCAGAACCGTCTAATCAGTCACCGACCTCCAAGCCAAAGGGTCCGGTCTTGGCACACCCCTCCTCTGTCCGACAAATCGGGGGTAGGAGAAAGCGCTTTACAGGGTGGGTTGCGGCACGTAGGCTACGAAAGAGATGAGTCGATTATTTTTATTAATTGATTATTAGTGAGTCCAATTAAGCGTACTATAGGAGCAGGCAAATAGTTAAGTGTGGGGACTCTACTAATTGCGGCACAAGCGAGAGAAAATCCTAAGTCTAGGGGCTCGATGAAAAACCGCGTAAACACCGGAAAGGCAGTAAAAAGAAAAGAAAACAAAACCGCGTAAAAAGCCGCGAAAAACTCCTAAGGGTCCCCCGAGCACACCAGTGCTCGGCGAAACAGACCCGCTAAGTCCAATCACAGTCCAAAGTGTCCAGTCTGAGTCCCTGTATTATTACAATAATAATCAAAAGTCTAATCTAAACCTCACCCACTCAACTCTCTCTCTCGCTCTCTCCTACGGCTCCGTAAAGAAAGGAGCCGCCTCCGAGTCTCGCGGTTGCGTCGGCTTCTCGAGATCGGCCGCCTCGGTCCTTGGGCCCTCGCAAGAAAGAACAGAGTGGTTAGACCAAAATAATCAAAATAAAAAAAAAGAAAATAAATGAAACTGAAAATGAGGGTATATATGCAAAAATACAAAAGAAAATAAACACTCAAAATAAAACAAAAACAAAAAATAAAAGAAAAATAAAATTAAAACAAAATAAAACAAAAATAAAATGTAAACAAAAGCCGCGAAAAAGCCGCGAGCTCTAAAAGCCGCGAAAAGCCGTAAAAACAAAAATGAAAATAAAATAAAAACTACTAAGCCGTGCTCCCCGGCAACGGCGCCATTCTGATGTCGCGCCTGAGCACTCGGGTATAAGGTACTAAATAGGTCGTTGTGACCCAAGCGATCAAGCGCGGACAATCAAGAAAAATCAGACCACTAATAATAGACAAAATTGATCAAAAACGCGAAAGCGGTCTCGCTATTGGATTAACCTGGTATAGTGACCAGGGTCGAACTCAAGGAGCACGGATTGGCCTTTCGGCCTACGAAGTAGTAAAAAGGAATAAAATAAAAGAACAAAATATTTTTAGTGGTTTTTATTTATTTTGTATTTTTTTGGATTTTTTAATGTATTAAGAAAATAAGAAAAGTAAACAAACACACACTTCAACAAATTATTAAATACACTAAAAATCAATCAAAAAATTCCAACAAAAATATTTTATGTGTTTTATAATTTTTAGTGTTTTTGATGAATTTTTGAGAATTTTCTGATCTTTATTTAATTTTCTAAAAATCAAACAGTAGCTGAAATCAAAGGTACTGTCCAGCCGAGCTAAAAAGGCCTAGATAAAATATCTAAGCTCCCAACTAGCTGGGAGGTAATTTTTCTGTAAAGAGAATAAAACAAGGAAAATTTAGGCACCTATTTTATTATTTTTGGATTTTTGGTTTAATTATTAGAATTTTTATAAGTTTTTAAGTGTTTTTCAATTTTTAGTGGTTTTCAGTAATGAAAAATAGCCAAAATTGGGTAGAAAATCAAACACAACAAAGGGGACAGTAGACAATTTTTTTGTAATTTTTAGACACTATTTAATATTTTTTGTGATTTTTAAAGTTAGACAGTGAAGAAAATAGGGGTTTTTGAATTTCTAAAAAAAACAAATGAAACAAAAATGTCCTCAAAAATCCTCGAAAATTTTACACCATGGCAGGAGCCATGTATCCAATTTTCATTGGATTTGGAGGTAATTTGCTATTTTATTCAAAAATAAAGAGAGGGCACAGTGCATAGGGACCAAAGTGCAAATACCCAGGAGTCCGGGGGGTCTGGTGCAATTAACCCAGCAAAACACGCGCCACGCGTGTGCCTGGGGCACTCAGGGACCCAATTGTAATGAAAATAAGTTCCAAGGACTTATTGGTAACAGGTACCAAAAGTCCAAGGGCTTATCTGCAAAATACCCACAAATATCACGCACATGCTCAAATAAACCACGCACAGGGGTATAAGTGCAAATAAGTAAAAACTTTCATTCAACTAATAACAACCAGAACTACAAGGGCATAAAATGCAAAACACCTAGAAAATCACGTGTCGAAGCACGTGTCACATCACATATAGGGGCATCTCAGCAAATAAAAGCAAGTACCAGGGTCTCTATGCAAATAACCCTAAAACTAAACAACTAAACTCAATATTTACAAGACTAAAAACTAAATAAAAGAGAAGACAGGGCCTTAGGGTAAATTACCCCTTTATTACGCGGATTGCAGGATGAACGTCACGTGTCTGATCTAGCGGTCGGGGCGACTGGGGGTCCAACGTTGCTCTCCTCGGGGTGATCCAACGGCGGGGTGATGGCCACGTGTCTGATCAAGCGGTCGAGGACGCTCAGAAGCTACACCCCTCACTGGACCGACGGCTGCGATCGACTCTCCTCTGATCTGACGGTAAAGGCAGCTCCAGGGATGAACGGCCCAGATGACACCTGGAGCGAGAGGACTGATCGAACGGAGGAGGAGGACCCTCGAAGAACAGATGACCGGCGAAGTTCGCCGGCCCGGTGGCTTCGCTCCGGGGCTCCTCTGCTGTGCCTGAAGGTCGGAGAAGCTCCGCAAGGGTGTCCCGCAGCTGGTGGTGGGCTCCGATGATCCAGCCGAGCTCTGAGGAGCTCGGGCAAGGTCGGCAGAGCTGTGCCTCCTGGCTGAATGACGAAGGACCTCAGATGGCCTTCGTTCGACCTGCAAGCAATCCAGAAGACTCGCGGGTCGAGGGCAAACTGCCTCGACCCGGTTAGGCGAGGTGACGATGGAAGGTGGGTCGCGGCGGATGAGCTCCGGCGAAGTGGGGACGGTAGAGCTCGAATCCCAGCTCCTGTGCGAGCTGGGTTGGATGGAGGGGTGAAGAAGGTGCGCGGGAAGTCGGCGAAGGCTATGGCAATGCCCGATGATCGGATGGGGGTCGGTCGTGGACGGAATCGGAAAAAATACGGCGGAACGGCGATTTGGGCATAATCGAAATCAGCGAAAAAGAAAGGCTATCGGAGCTACCTGGGTGGACGAGGAGACTGGGGAGGAGCTAAGGAAGCTCCTGGTCTTCGCCTCGAGGAGCGTCTCCCTCCGAGGCTCGGTGCTCCTGTTGGTGGCGGAGCAGCGGCGGCGAAGCTCGTCGGATCGATGGTCTCTCTTCCTCTCCTCGCTTCGACAGCGCCAAACGCGAGCTGTCACTCTCGCGCACTCAATGGAGCTCACAGGTGAAGGATTCGAATAGCCAAAGATAGGGAATTAGGGTGGCGGAGCTCGGCTTTATACGTGGGGTGATCCGGAAAGAATCGCGCGGGTAGGGAAATCAGGAGCGCGGATCTCGATGCGGTGGCTCCGGCGAGGGTCTCGGGTGTATCGCGAAGAAGTCGGACCCGGGGTTTGGTGAAATGGGTGTCGGATCAAGCGGGTAGAAAAGGGAGAAATCGGGTCCGTCACCCAGATCCGCGGGGAAGAGGGTCCGCGGGGGAAGTTGACCGGGGTCAACAAACCCCGTGGACCAATCAGGAGCTGCCAAGCACAAAATTCTTATTTATTTATTTTAGGCTAGAAAATGATCGAATTAATAAAAACTTAAAACATGAAATATTTTTATTTTTATTTTTTTCTATTTTTTGTGATTTTTAATTAATTTTTAGAAATAAAAAATAGGTATTTACACTATATAGCTATATATAGGTATATGTACAATATAGGCTTTTTAATTTTTGATTTTTAATTGTTATTTTTATGCAATTTTATCCCTATTTCACATTTTATTTATTTTCATTATAAAATAAGGAATAAAAAGGTATTTTTATTTATTTTTGTCTTTATATACATAAGTAAAATAAACACATATATACATTTATATACATGGTATATGTACAATATATTTTTGTGTTTTTTTCTAATTTTTGCTATTTTTATTTGATTTTTGTTTTGATTGTTTTTATTTTATTTATTTACATCATATAACATAGAATATTTACAAAAATTATAAAGATTAATTTTATTTATTTACAAGGCTAAATAAATATGTAGGTGAGTCTATGTACAATGTGAAAGTAATATTTTTGTTCTTTTTGATTTTTCTCTTTTTATCTTGTTTTTATACTTATAAATATGAACAAGTATCTACAAGTATATTTTAGGCTATTTTTGTGAGGAAAAATATTTTTATCTATTTACATAAATATTTACACATGAGCCCTTATCTCCCTCTACTTTGGTTTTTATGCGGTCAGGCCCATGCTGAGCCCTCCCTTGGGTTAGGTTGCTCAATATTTATTCTAAATATTTCCCTCTTTTTCTTTTTAATCTTTATTCTTTTATTTTTGCACAAAAACATGCTAATTATAGGTTTTTACACAATGCATGCTTTTGGTAATTATTTGTATTTACACATATCTACATGTATTTGCAAAGGTTTTTGTAGCTAAAATATAAGAATAAAGAGTGATGAATGAGTATTCATCATGGACTTCAAATGATTTCTCGAAGTCTGGAAGTCGCAGAATTGATTCTTCCACCACCGCCCTCTTTAGCTTTTGGAATGCCTCCTGGCATTCACGTGTCCATCTCCAAGGCTGATCCTTCCGAAGCAGGTTCGTCAGGGGTGCCGCCTTCTTGGAGTATCCCTTGATGAACTTCCTGTAGTAGTTCACCAATCCGAGGAAGGATCGTAGCTCTGTCACCTTTGTGGGAGTTGCCCACTCTTCGATCGCCTGCGTTTTTCTTGGTTCCATGTGTATCGTGCCTCCACCCACGATATGCCCGAGGAATGAGATGGTCTCCTGACCAAAGGCGCATTTCTCCGGCTTCAAGTACAACCGGTTCTGCCTCAGCTTTTCAAGCACCATCCACAGATGCTTGACATGCTCCTCCAAGGTCGTGTTGTACACTACTATGTCGTCCAAGTACACTACAACAAACGAGTCGATATACTCGTGGAAGACATCATTCATGAGAGTACAGAAAGTTACCGGGGCATTAGTTAACCCAAATGGCATTACAAGGAACTCGAAAGACCCATAACGCATCATACACACAGTCTTTGGCTCGTCTCCCTCCTTGATGCGAACTTGGTAGTATCCCGACCTGAGATCCATCTTTGAAAAGCACTTGGCCTGGTCCAAGCGATCGAACAGGTCTTCAACGTTGGGGACGGGGTACTTGTTCTTCACCATCACCTTGTTCAATGCGCAGTAGTCCACGCACATCCGCATGCTCCCATCCTTCTTCTTCTGGAACAGCATCGGTGCTCCATATGGTGCTTTGCTTGGACGCATCAGACCAGCGTCCACCAGTTCCTTGAGTTTTCTCCGCAACTCCTCCAGATGTGCAGGGGGCATTTTGTAGGGTGCAAGTGCAGGGGGCACCGTACCTGGCAGTAATTCGATGGCGTGATCGACGTCTCTCTTTGGTGGGAGCTCCTTTGGCAGCTCCTTCGGCATCATGTCTTTGAACTCGCCCAGCATCTTCTTTACTGCCTTAGGGCATGGCTGTGTCTCCTCGCCATTTTCCTCGACGCGTAACGTATCCAGATACGCCGTCTTCCCTTTCTTCATCCCGTTAGAGACTTGCATTGCAAACATGGCTCCAGTCTGCCCTTTCTTCTTGATAGCCTTGATGAAGGTAGGGGCTATCTGCAGCCACGAAGAAGACGCCTCCCAAATAAGGCGTGACAGACGCATTCGCCTTCTTCAAGAACTCAACTCCCAAAATGACTTGGAAGTCATCAAGAGGTACCACGAGTAAGCGTACCTTTCCCTACCAATCACTCAGCTAGATAGTGCAGTTTGCCATACCTTCAATCTGTAGAGACTCGGAGTTGGCAAGCTTTACGCGACACTGGCTCTTCTCTAAGGAAACTCCCAAGCTCCCAAACTCTTTGCTAGAGATGAAGTTGTGCGTCGCTACAGTATCGATCATGGCTGAAATGGTCTTCTTGTGTACCACAACATCGAGGTACACCAGCTCTGGGTCTTCACCCTCCACCTCCACTTTCGCCTCTTTGCCCCACTTCAGCGGACACAAGCAAACATTGCGCAGCAACTTGAGGTTCGTCATGCGTGCCTCTTCATCTGAGTTCCCCTCCATGGTCATGGAGTTCAGCTTCTCTCGCTTCGGGCACTCCCGCGCCCGATGTGGCCCGTCACAAATGAAGCGGCCCTTCCCCTTGGGTTGCTCAGCCTTCTTGGAGGACTCCGCACCCTTCCTTGAAGTTCCGTCCTTGTCGAACTTCTTGAATAACTTTCCCTTGCTCTTTTCTTTGGGTTTGCTCTTGGTCTTCTCGGTCTCCTTCTTCTCTGCAGTGGGTTGGACTTTGTAGTCGACCAACGCATCCGCAGCAGCGATGGCCGTCTGGAGGTCCTTCACCCCTTGCCTCCTGATCCCCGCCTGATCCTAGTTCTGAAGACCCACCATAAAATTAAAGAGTTTGTCTTCTTCAGACATACCTTTGATATCCAGTAGTAGTGATGAGAAATGCGTCACGTACTCCCGTACGGTTCCCGTTTGCTTCAGCCTTCGGAGCGCCTCCCTCGCTACCCAAGCAGTGTTGGTGGGTAGGAACTGCACCTTCAGCTCCTTCACCAACTCATCCCAAGACGAGATGTATGGTCGTCCTTCGGATGCACGACTCCTCCACCATACCTTTGTATGGTCGGATAAGTACATCGCCGCCAAGGATACCTTCTCCGCCTCAGGAGTCTTGACAGCTTTGAAGTATACCTCAATGTTCCACAAGAAATTTTTCCAAGTTTTTGACACTCCGCGTACCTGAAAAGGACTTGGGTTCTAGGACCTTTGGCGTTCGAGACTCATTGGATCCGCTCCCATTCGCGATCGTCCTCTTGACGATGGAGAGTTCCCCATGCAGATCTTGCACCAGGGACTCGAGCTCCTCTAGCTTCTCCTCGAGTGCCTTCATTATGTCAACCGAGCGCTGGCTATCGCCAACGACATCCAACACCACGCATGCATCATCCTCCAGACGAGATAAGCATTGGGCATGAGTACCCAGCTAAGACTGGATCTCCATCACGATTCCCTCCAAGGAAACAAGGCGATCTCCGATGTTGGGCGTCATTTCTTGCTCTGATACCAGTTGTCACATGGGTAAATCTCAACTCTAATTTTTGAGACTAACCTGTGTGGCGTTAGCTTCCCGCAAGCTAACCAGCCTTCCCTTGATGTGTAGGATGTACTCCAGCACACTGATCAACCACGCCGCTAGAATGCTCGTACACAAGTACACAAGCACAAGGACACAAGAGCTTTGACACTAAACCCTCTTTGTATTGCAAGAGACTCACTTTGAGTGTGATATCTACAAATGAGCTCTACCCCTCCTTATATAGACAAGCCGGGGGTATACGAAGGGACACCATTATTACATGTACAATGAATGCAAGGATTCTTAGTCTTCTACGGAGACTCTTCGTCTTCCTAGATGACTCTTCGTGCGCTTGGCTCTTCATCTTCCGTGCAATCCCTTCGTCTTCTGCAACCGATGCCACGTCGCCCGCTCCGTCAGCATGCCATGTCGTCTGCCTCATTAGCACGCCATGTCATCACGCCACATCATCAGTGGGCCCCACGCTCCTACGTGGATGTTGCAGCTCAAGCTCCATCAAGTACCACCGAACACTTGTATTGTGCCAAGGGGAACCCGCGGTCCTGCGGTAAACCCCATCCTTAGCCATCCGTAAGCTAAGGTGAAGCCTCCAGAGCTTCATAGTGTGGCCACTGAACCACACGGTCGTGCGATACCGCTATCGCACGGTATTCCCGTACCACGATAGTTGGGGGTGTTACAATAATCTTCACGTTTCATAATTTTAAACTGAGACTCATGCAAGGATGAGTATATAAAAAATTTGCGAAGAAACTTTCTCTAATTTTGATTGACTCGCTACGAGAAAATGGGTCTATAGAGATGTTTTTTTTAATCCCTTACTATATCATCCATTGATAAATATATAATGACGATATTATTCATTGAGAAATAATTTTTTATGCTTGAAATTAGCGATGAATGTCATATTTGTTGCTACATTTTGGTGCGACGGGAATCATGCCATTATCAGAGGACAAATATTCTACTCTGAAAATATCATTGGACACTACAGGGCATTATATAGCGCATGAAGTCGTGTCATGTAATGTAAGGTAATGTGTGTGTACAAGTTTTAGACATGGTGGGTCCCAGATTGGGAGTCCACCCTTATTCCTCTCAAGAAAATATTTGTTACTACATTTTTAGCTAAGGTGCGTATATGATAACACTTATTTGTTGGTTTTTTCAATCGTCGGCAAATTTGTATTTCAAAATTTAGTGATGATTGGTTAAAATTACGAAAAATTGCAACAAATAAGCATTGATATATGTACCGTCGTCAAGGATATTGCAATGAATATAATATCCAATACTATCATTGCTATATTTTATGAATGATAAAGCGGGATTTTTCAAAACAAGTCACTATAAACTCGAATTTGTTGTTCTCACTTATTGTATTCAATGCTTCTTTATTTTGCAAATGTTATATTCTGCAATCCACAGCTAATATGTGACGTGATCTGTTTTTTTTCTCAGAGAATATTATAACATTGAGGAAAACATATTAAAGTAATATATGGAATTCGTATAAAAATCATTAAAGTAAATAGGAAATTGAAACCCGCAATGATAGCGGCATACATTTGCGTCAAGTATGATAAATATTATTATTTTCTTTAATGATAAATCTTCTTTCCATTTTTCTGTTATTTACTTTTTTTTCTGGTTCTAACATTCGGTCCATGGTACCCGGGGCACGGATCGTGTAATACGCGTTTTATACACTATGCCTTTGAATGTTATCAAGTGTTATTTCAAGGAAATATTGGATTTTGATAGTGTTTGCACTTTACGGATACCATAGTCAATAGATTCGCCTTGATGTAATGATTGCATTGAAACTTGTTGTGTTTATACCAGAGACCATCTTGTATAAAAATGGACTTCAAAAGGTTCTCTGAATTGTGTAGCACATCAAAACATAGTACCACATCTACTAATCTGGATTTTGGTAGTACCTTATAAGTAGTATAAGCCACTACTTGCATAGTGCCCATAATGTTATAGATTTATACTCATTAGCCATAATCACATCATTAAGACTAATTAAGCATGATTAGTGCTAATTACCCGTCATTAGTGATAATTAAGCGTCATTAGCATAGATTTATATTCATTAGCCATAATCACATCATTAAGACTAATTAAGTATGATTAGTGCTAATTACCCGTCATTAATGACAATTAAGCATCATTAGCATAGATTTACACTCATTAGCCATAATCACATCATTAAGACTAATTAAGCATGATTAGTACTAATTACTCGTCATTAGTGATAATTAAGCATCATTAGTATAGATTTACACTTATTAGCCATAATCACATCATTAAGATTAATTAAGCATGATTAGTGCTAATTACCCGTCACTAGTAATAATTAAGCGTCATTAGCAAAAGTAGGACACATGGAGAGGAAATCATGGGACACGTGTCGTTATATAGTCAGGACAAGTGTCAAAAACTCAATTGTGTCATGTGTCATCATCCTAAGACTAACACATGTCATGGTGTAGTCTCTTGCTTGGGCAACAAGTTATCTCGTTTAGAAGCCAAACCACGTGCTTGGGTAGCAAGTTATCTCGTGGATAAGCCAAACCTTGCTTGGGCAATAAGTTATCTCATGGATAAACCAAACCTATTACTTGGGCAACAAGTTTTCTCATGAATAAAACATGTGGCATGCCATGTGTCGTCATACATGGAAGAGAGGCAACATGTGGCTTAGAGACTCCCTTACATGTTGACACATATCACACATGTAAAGGGGGTGGAGGCCTATAAATACCCATGACCCCCCCATACTCCTCCTCACTTCATCCCACGCCCATCTCTCCACCTTAGAGCCGCAAGGCCGTCGAGGTTGCGGGAGGAGCACGAGAGGAGCCACGGCGAAGCCCTGTCGGTGATCGAGAGCATTTTTGAAGCCGTAACGAAGTTCTGTCCGCACCAAGCCGTAGTATTCAATCTAGGACGGCTATAGAGGGAGATTTCACAAAAGAAGGCGATCTTGACTCAAGTTAGATATCGATCAGGTGAGGGATTCTCAAGCGCTATTTTAAAGTACTAGTCTTTAGCTTTTATGCATGGTTTTGAATAGCAAGTATGAAATCGTGTTTTTTAAAGCTTTTACGCATGAATTACAAGTATCATACAGTTGATATGAAATCAGGCCTTTAGAACGTATTTCAGACGTTGTTTCAGGTGTTTTATCATGATAGCACGTTTTTAAGCATTTCGTTCTTTGTGGAATACGAATCGTAAGTTTCACTACCTAGATTCAAGCTTTTTATGTAAGAAATATGTTGTGTGCAGTTACTATGCAATATGAATCAGATTTCAAATTCTTAATGGTTTTAGTTGTCAGAATATGCATGCTATGTCAAGATTGTTTTATGTTCATGATTTAGCTGTTATGAGCTTTAATTAGCAAAAGTATGGTTTATTAGTGGCAAGAAATGAATCAGAATCAGAAGATAAGCACCACAGTAGCTCTTTTATACAAATCATGAACTAGCCATTAGATATGTTGATGTCATTAGATATGACCCTAAAACCGCCATTAGATATGGCAAACCATTAGATATGGTATCAAGAGGACTTTGGGTCCGCATTCTGTATACATATAGGCTTTGGATCGTATGCAGGGTGTTTTTGGTCTTTGGGACCGTCTACGCGTATGACTTAGCTTTGTTTCAGCGTTCATGAGTCAATAAATTAGCCACTGTGGTGATTAGTACAAATAGATTGATAGTAATGATTATGTTTCAGTTTATCTGCTTTTGAAGTGATTTCAGCGTTTAATTACAAAACTAGCATGCTGTTATATGAAATTTCTGTCATAAAGTTTCTTTCAAGCTATTTCACAGTATTCAGCATAAATTTCTTGTCATGATGCTCATATTTCAGATTTTTAGCTATATGTAAAAAACTTGAGATCCTTTCACTGGGTCTAAGCTCATAAATGGGTTTAGACTCATCCCTTTATATAATAATTATGTACAGATCAGCAGAATCATGACTAGCAGGGGAAAGGACCGCTGATACACTTGGAGGAGGTGTCTTTTGCTTTTCGTTGTTTTTGTACTGTCTGTGTTATTTTGTGAGAAGTTGTAATAGATAGAACTTGTGTAATACACTTCTTGGTATTGTGAACTTGAAATACAAAGATGTTATGTTTTTGAGATTGCCACATGTTTACTTGAGGAAAAATATTAAAGAAAGATCTCTGTCGCGGCACGTCCTGGTTAGCGGGACGGATCGTGACAGATCGTCTTCTGTAACAACAGAGTTTTTGCACTGCCGGATCGTGATCAAGCGGCTCCACTGCTACAAGTGCACAGCTTGATAGTGATCCAGCAGCTCTGCTGCTACAACAGATCTGTTCCCGCATACGATCAAGGCCCTTTTGCCAATAGTACTCCAACACCCACCGCGTCTTGGTTTTCTTCTTAAAAAAGAATATCAATAGCGTGCATATATCATACCTAATAAAATTTTATCAAGACTTGTGTTGGGCACGAACTCATACACGAGCATCGCCTCTTTTTCTTCCATGCAATAACCAAGCACGCTCACCAGATTCCTATGCTGAAGTTTCGGGAGCAAACGAACCTCGTTTCCAAGTTGCTCGATCCCTTGCCACCCATTTTCTAGTTTTTTCACTGCAATTTGCTGCCCGTCTTGTAACGTTCCCTTCGCAGAGAGCAAATTAAAGACAAGTAATTTACCTTTGGTAATATTGTATGTTCATCTGCTGACATTTAAACGACATTGATTACCTTGTAAACAGGCCCAAAACCACCTTCTCCAAGCAGATTCGATGCTGCAAAGCCAGCCGTTGCATTTATAAGATCCCGGTAGCTATACATTATCGCGTTTCCAGATTTGGGAACTTCCCCGTGACAAGAGTGATCTGAAAATCAGGAGATGAAAAGGTCGAGAGACAGATTTCCGGTACATTATTCGTAGTCGTTATGTGGTTGATTTTGACAGTTGTGCATACAAGTTAAATAATCAGGCTGGCCGTTTTTGTGGGGAGAAGTTATATCTTATTAATTTTTTGGGATTTTTACCCGGCAGACCCTATAATCTTTTCTAATTACTTCTACGACCTTTGAAACATCCTAATTCCTTCTCCGACTTCGTAAACTTGTTCCGTCTTACCCAACAAACCATGCCGTCAATTTTAACTATATTTGAGCCAAATACTTGGGTTAGTCTTGAGTTAATCTAACCAATTTACCATCGAACGGTTAGGATTCGCCAAGATAATAAAAAAAGAATAGGAAGAAAATCCCGTAAATTAGAGGCAGACGTTCTTGCGGTAGCAGCAACGGCGGCCAGGGGGTGCAGGGAGCAACATCGTCGGGGGCCGGGGGGAGGGGCACTCCATCGGCGGCAGGGGGCTCCATCCGGGGGGGAGGGGGACTCCATCAGTAGTGGGGGAGAGCAGGCAGCAGCGGTGGATGGGGGTGGGGGGAGCAGGGAGCTTGGACAGTGGGGGGGGGGGGGGGGGGGAGGCTTCGAGCTAAGGCGGTGGGCAGGGAACGGGGCTCCGAGCTCGCGCAGGGGAGGGGGGTTGGCTTCGAGATGGAGGAAGCGGTGGCCAGGGGAGGGAGGCGGTGGGCAGGGCTCCGAGAGCACACGCGGGGGGGGGGGGGGGGGGGGGGGTGGGCTAGCTGTGGGCAGAGGATTCCAGATGGGGGAGGCGGTGGACAAGGGCTCCGAGCGCGCAAGCAGGGAGGGGGGCTTCGCGAGATCAGGGAACGGGGGTCTTCGAGCGCTGGAGCAGAGGGCAGGGGAGGGGCTCCGATCACGGGGAGGGAAGGGGGGCGCTACGAGATGGGGATGCGGTGGGCAGGGTAGGGGCGCCGAGCGTGGGGAGGAGGGGGGGTCTCGCGAGGGCCGGGGAAGCAAGGGCTTCGAGCTGTGCATGGGAGGGGCTCCGATCGGGGGGGCTCGACGCGGCCGATGGGGAGGGGGTTCGCGCGGTCGGGGAAGGAGGGCTTCGGGCAGGGGGACGCGGTGGCCGGGGGTGCTTCGAGCAGGGGAGGCGGCGGAGGAGGGGGGCTTCGAGCGGGCGGGAGGGGGGGCTCGAGAAGGGGAGGCGGCGAGCAGGAGAGGTGGAGGAGGCTCGACTTGGACGGGCCTGACATGGGTGAGAGTGTGGCTGTTATAGTAAATTTGATAAATAAAATGGGTATATTGTAAAGGAAGATAACAGAATCTGGTTAGTTCTAACGGTCAAATGGATGGGGGTTAACCACAGGGTCTGTAGGGTAAAGGTTAACAACTTTACAGGGTCGAGAGAGGAATTAGGATGTTTCAAATGTCGTAGATGTAATTGGAAAAGATTATAGAGTCTGTCGGGTAAAAATCCCTATTTTTTTTAGAAAAATTAAGATTGGATCAGTTGAGCAAACCTGGGGCAGGCCGCAGCAATGGTGGAGTTTCGGGATTCCTCCACCTCTTCCATGACAAAAACCAAAGCACACCGGCGACGGCACCCAAAACTAGAACCACCGGGATGGCCACCGCATATGTCAGCACCGTCTTCCCACCACCCGTACCCTCTCTAGTCGTAACATTTTTCCCATAAGGCGTTACAACAGGAGGGGGGCTCTCATTAGACAGTATTTGTGGCGGTGGGGGAGGAGGGGACTCCATGGGGTTTGGCGGTGGATGGGAAGGTGGAGGGGATTCAGGGATTTTATTGGTCCACCCTATCGTGCAGTTATCGAAAATTCCCGTTGCTATCTTCCAGTTTGCACACGACACTAACCCACTGGATATGGCCGTGTCGATGCAGTCCTTGCACACCGGGTCGGCGCAAGTGCTGCATATCGATCTTGACCGGCTGTTGATGCATAAGGCATGGCCAAAGACCTCGTCGGGGGGCTTCCCTTGAGTTGAGTTGAACTCCATGTAGATCGGAGTCGTTGCGGACATGTCGGCGAGGAGGAGCTTCAGATTGCGCTCGTACGTGCTGTTGGGGACAAACGTTGGGGCGCCAGCGCTACCGCAGGCGAAGGTGGTGGATGCTACACGGAATTGGAGGATGAGGACGAAGACGAGGGGAAACAAGAGGTTCATAATGTGGTGGTGATGCGGGAGAGACATGGATGCCATTGTTGGAAGAAGAAGGTGCAACTTTTTCTTGTGGTATTTATGTGAGCCTGCGTTGACCGGTGTTTTAGGTTAACTCAGCAGATGAACATATATAATATATGTCGTTGTTTGTACAGTTGTTCGGCGACGGTTAGTAGTGTTGGACATGTTAAGGATATATAATTTTCATTTAATTGCATTATCCAACAGGGACTTGAATATTAATAACAACGGAATTCCAATGTACCTGAGAGATCCGTAATTGCTTGGCCGCTATATCGTCTGATTAGTCTATCAGTGTTTTTTTATTCTCTCATATCGATAGCCGCGTACTTCATTAAAAAGGCAACTTCCATGGTACTATCATCGAAGTGATCGAATATATGGATTGCCACAATAGAACAGAATGAGTTTAAAAACCTAAATATTTTCTTTAACTCGAGATAATGATAATGTCTTTAGTTCTTCTAAGAAATTATTAACTTAAAGTAGCCAAAAGCATGCGGCCACCCGCTATTTGATTTGAATTCACATATTAGTATTTGATTTGCAATCACCAAATTGAATATTAACTAATGGGTCTTATCATTTCTTTGAATGGCTTTGATTTTTTTTTCATGCTAATTGGATTCTGCGTACTATTCTTTCCGAACTGGGTAAGATTCCATCAATTGATTGAATGAGTTGGGAATTGTTGATAGAGGCTAACGGCTCTCTATGTCCTATAAGTAGATGGCATATAGGGGAGCATGCCAAGACATTCCAATACAAGTTCTCATAGCCAAAAAAAGAAATCAGAGTGAATGAAAGGGAGAAGAAAGAAGGTTCACATATACTACGATAAAGTTTGAAGGGAGCAATCTTTTTATTTGTTCTTCTCCAATATCTTTCCTTATAGTTTCGCTGTAAGTTATCTACTTAGTGATATTCATCCTCTTCAATATTATCTATTATTGGATTATTTGTAACATCATATATAAAATTGGCTTTGTGTAAGCATCTCAAGGGAAACTGTAATACAGTGCTTGATTCATGTAACAATAATGGAAATCACCAAGTGGCAAAGTTGACTAGGGGTGTGATATGCACCTAGTCTGTAATTAGAGGTAACAGTAATGATATCGAGTAACCAGGTAATAGTGATGGTAACTACGATTAATATATTAATTATTGTACAGCAATCTATTGCAATCCCATCACCAACCCAGCACCTTCTCTCTCGTTTCATATCCCTTGCAATCTATTGCAATCCCATCATCAACCCAGCACCCTAAGACCCTGTTCTTGTATCGGGTTAAACCACCCCAAAGGTGGTTTAACTCCCCTATCCCATATCTTCTCCCTCCACGTGGGTCCCATTTTTTATCTTTTTAAAAAAATTAAATAAATCAATTCTCCATCATCAATTCCATCAAAAAATAATATACTATACCATCATATCATTTAAAAATTATAAACTACTCCACTTCTACTCACTTTTTCAAACTCCAATACAATCACATCACAATAACTACTCACTTTTTCAAACTCTAATACAATCATATCACAATAAACCCACTTCTAACCCACTCCCAGTTTAACCCTCTATCCAAACACCAAAACCCAAAAATGGGTTACCTGCTACCAGGTTAACCCACCTAAACCCTCTATCCAAACACACCCTAAGGGCTCGTTTTGTTGAAGGGTTGAAGGGGGTTAGGGTAGCCTTCTGTGAATAGTAGCTGTTTGGATGGTTATGAGGGTTGATAAAAGGTTGGAATAAGGAATGTGATGTGATGTTACATTGATTTGTGATAGAAATCCAACCCAGCATGACCCAGGAAAAAGAAGGGTAAATCGGATTACCCCATGGGTAACCCAGTTTCCACACGAGCCCTAAGATCCTTCATCCTCAACACTCATTTAACTCTCTCTCTCTCGTATCCTACTATGGAAACCATCACCTTCCAATTCCCACTGACCCTATGATAAATCGAGATATTGATTGTATGTAAAGAAAGTGACCATGTGTACTACTAGTCAATCCTCAATTAATCAGCAAATGTTATACAAATTCTTATTTTTAACCAAGCAAATTATAGGTCGAACTTGAGGAGATGGGCATCAATTACTTGTAATGGCCTATGAGTATGTGTCCATGTCGAATCACCAAGCCAAGTGTGCAAGTGTTAAGTGTGTGTTTGATTTTCTTTTGTTTTTTATATTTTAATTATACTTGATTTAGTTAATCTTTAATTAATTGTTTTTTTGAAATTTTTATAAGATAATAATAAATAAATAATAAAAGGAAATGTAAAACGTTTTTCTTAATAATTACAAAAGGATATAATAATATACAATATAAAATATATTTCTTAAAATTTATTATTTTATATTTTTATGATTTTTATATTTTGCATAATTTAATAATACAAAAGAAATAGAAGAAAAAGAATTTACATATATAAAGGAAATAAAGGTGAAAAAAGTTATACTATTTATAATATGTGATAAAATATCTTTAAAATATAAACAAAACACTTTTGTGAGGTTTTTAGCTTTTTTATAATTTTTTGATGATTTTTTAATATAGCATGTATATTAAAGTAAAAGAAAACAAAAATAAGGTTTTGAAATAATGTAAAAATAAAGAAATACCAATGGGGTCTTAAAATAGGAAATAATGTCAAAATGTTCCCTAAAAATCTTCAAACTACTTTTTCGATAATAATTAACAATAATAACCTTTCCAATATACTATTTTCTGTAATTTTTGAAAATAAGTGTTTTTCTATTGATTTTTCAATTTTGGGATGCTTTTGTGATTTTAAGTGTACAGGAAATAAAACGCAAACCTAAAAATAGAGGAGATATCTATATGAAACGAATGTAGCATAATTTTTTTATTTTTTTCTGAATTAAGGATAGTAAAATAAAAATCAAGAACTAGTAAAGCACAAAATTGGAGTATTTCAATTTTTAAAAACAGTAAATCAACTCCAAAAATTCTTCAAAGCTCGTAGAAGGTAAAGCATGCTAAGAAATCAAAGGTACTTTTAGATCATTGATAAATTGCACTATGAATCCATAAAGCCAAACACTCCAACAACTAATTAATCCAATTCAAGATCAAATTGCAACATTTTTGCTAAAATTAGTATCTAAATTTTTTTACTGCTAGCACGCACAACATATCCAAAAAAAATCAAAACTCAATATCTATGATTTTCTAAAGCTTAATCGTGCTCGAAAAGGCATTTTCGATCAAAACTCGGTAACATTGTCATTTTAGCTCCAAAGTAAGTCCATAATAGCTGGAAATTTAGAGCAAAAGATCAGATATCCAAAAATACTAGAAGCAAAATTCCAGATCAGAGATGCCAGATATAAAGGTACAAAATGGGTGTCTCTACCACAAGGCATAATTTAAATTAAATCTTAACAGAGTCTCTAGAAGGACTTATTTGTAGTAAGGAAAACTTGGAGGCATTGTATTGCAACAACCACACCCCCTGGTCACATGTCAAACACATAATAACTCCTGGAGGAGGGGATGCTGGTGCAAAACTTTGAAAGAGTGAGAACTTTCGTGTAAAACCACCGAGCACGTGAGGTACACGCATGTGTGTCTCAGCTGGATGGCAGGATGAAAGGGAGCTTTAGCTCAATCTGGCAATGGCAATGTGAACACGTGGCAAGCTACTAGTTCTTGGATGGACGGTTAGGATTAAGGAGGACGGCACATCAAACACTAGCTATAGATCGAGACTCCCACCCGCTCCTTTTTCTTCTTCCTTCAGTCTAAGGTGCAAGATGTGACTCTGGTGGAAGCTTGAAAGGTTGGTAGGTTGTTTGGATTTCTTTTGTATTTTAAAACCCCTCTACCTCTTTAGTATGCGTGAGCATGCGTGTGAGTTTAAGTTTAAACAAATATTACTTTTCCAAGATTCATTTTAAGTCTATGCAATTTCCAGTTTGTGCACAAGTACCTACCCCAATAATGATCTCGGAAATGAGATTCATTAAATCCAATTAAACAAACACCTTCTCTCTTTTGTATCCAGATTCATATAGACATTTTTAGCATTAAACGGGTCTCCTCGGTAATGTTGGGTGCAACCAACGAGACCATAGGGACTCGTTATCACTTAATGTCTTGATGGGAGATATACGTCTCTCTTTTGGCTCTTTATTAATGGCCAGTGTGTCTATATAAAGGAATGTACTCTTAGCCTTTCAAATAACAACAGACACAACAACAAGCATCAACAATCTTTCTGTTCTCCTCCTCCATCTGTTATCTACCACTTGTGTGCTCATTACGAATTCACGTAGGCAGATTTTGTGCTTTACTTATCTACGATGACGAGGGCCAACGGATGTTCGACGTTGCTCTCTTGCTAGCACCGGGAGGCAGCAGCCAGCTGGGGGTGATTGCATCTGGGAGCCATGCCGCCATCAAGCTCGTGCATAGGAGCGGCAGAATTTATCTTCACGACAGCATCTTTCAGCATGCCTCCATTTCCCAGGCTGGCTCTTTCAAACTAAGATTTCTTTGTTCTTATTTTGGTCATTTGCTTGCCATTCTTAAAACAAACTATCCTTACAAACAGTGCTAGAAACTATATAAGTAGATATACTAGTTGTCATAATGCTGACCATTGAAGGCACTGGTCAGAGTTTTTAGATACCTTAAGGGTACTATGGAATACAGTCTTCAATACACCGGTTTTCCAATTGTATTGGAAGGCTATACGAATGCAAATTGGATTGCAGACTCTGATGAAACCAAGTCACTACAAGAAAATACAGTTTTTGCATCTACAAAATTGCCAGTACGTGTGATGGCAACATAGTTGCAAGGCGTATAGACACTATTTTGCGACTACATTACTAATACATGTAGTCGCTTCCTTCAGTCTGACTTTTGCGACCACGTTTCGACCGCATTGTAGTCTTTTGAAGATGATTTTTCACGGGTCTAGAGTAATCCGCACAAGGCGGGATCACAATGTCGTTGAGGCGACCAGCAAGAAATCAGATCTTCGAACAACATTTAGCCCACAACAGAGATCAAACAATGGAAAACGGTGCGGAGTTAAAATTTATTATAACTCTACAACAAGATGTGTATAGGAGCAAGTATGTATAGAGGTTGAACACAGGGAGCAAACAGGTAGAACATGGCAGTAATGCACAAAATGTGAATGTGATGATTTGCCTACAAGTGCTATTTTTTGTGGGTTTTCGATTTTATATTTTTTATTTAATTTTTGATTTTATATTTTTATATTTTGATTTTTAGTTTTACTGATTTTGTATTTTTTTTGTATTTTATATTTTTTATATTTTCTTTTCTTTTAATAAAATAAGTCCCCAATATAAGAAAAGCAAGATAATATATTTATAAAAGTGTGTAAAAATATGTAAAATCCAGGAAACAAGATTATTTTGGGCTTTTATATTTTTATAGTATTTTTGTGATTTTTTTGGATTTTCCTAATTTTTTGGTATTTTTTAAGTAAAAAATACTAAAAACAGTGAATTAAAATAAAGAGCTGAAATTGAAATGAGAAATAAAATACAAAACAGTAACAAAAATTCTCCAAATTAATTTTGAACTAAAGATAATAAAATAGAGAAAATTTAGAAACATAGATTATATTTTTATGATTTTTTCTGGATTTTTAATATTTTATGAAGTTTTTAAGAGTTTTACTATTTTTAGGAGTTTTCTTTTGTAATTTTTTATGATTTTTGGTCTAAAAATAAAACACACTTAAATATACAAAAATATTTTTGGGGAATTTTTTAAAAAGTTTTTATAATTTTTATGTATTGTTTAATGCAGACAGTAGAGAAAATGCGTGTTTTTGAATTTTTATAAATATTGAAATGCAATAAAAATGCAAAACAAAAATATGGCGTGATAGAGCAATGCAACAAGAACCTGAGGTAATTTTCATGGATTTTTTTATAAATTTAGAGATGCATGAAATAAATACTAGAAGCAAAGAGAAAATGCAAACTAGCAGGGGTATTTTTGTAATTAGCAAAAAGTCCAGGGAGTTGAAAGAAATTTACCCAGAAAATTTATAACTAAATGAAAATTTTTACAGACTAAATATAAATAGCCAGAAGTCTAAGAGTGTCGCTGCAAAAAGACCTGGAACACGTGCATGTGCACGTGAACAAGGCAGGGACCAAATAGATAATAATAAAAACTTGGGGGCGTTATGCAAAATTACCGAAAAATCTATAACTAAAATAGATATTTTCTGGTCTATTTAGAAATACATAAAAGGGCAAACCCTTATCTGCAAAATAGCCAAGCGCACGTGCTCACGCACGTGCACCTCGCTGACAAAGGCTTGATTGCAATTTTAGAAAGTCGAGGGTTCTTTTGATAAATATTACAAAACTTATAAACAGCAGATGAATGATTCAGTCCCAAATATTAAATACAAAAACACTTTGGGTCAAAAAGCAAAATACCCAAAGTAACGGTGGGGGCCAACGACGGATATTCCTCTACTTATGCCACATGTCGGGCTCCTAGCACAACATGATAATTCGCAACGAACGGCTAGGACTAGATCCCAGCCATGGATCTGACGGATACACGGCGATTCGATCGGACGGATGCTGGAGGGCTGGAAGAACACGGCGGGATCGGACGGTGCGGAGGCGTGAAGGAAGAACGGTCGACGAACTCGGCCTGGATGAATTCGAAGCTCCAGAATCTTCACACACGGCGCTTCCTATACCCTTCCGATGTCTCCAAAAGCTTCCCCGGAGGCCTCCCAGTCGAATGGAAGTCCCAAAATGCCTGGATGGTCCCTGTGGTGTCTGACGGCGAAAGTGGACCTGGATGACGCTCTGGGGACGCGAGGAAGAAGTATTCGAGGCCCAGATAGCTCGTTCAGGTCCTGCAAAGCAGATAAAAGAAATGGCAGCACAAATGGCAGAAGATCTGGCTTTTATTGGCGAGTTGATGCGGGATATGGTAGCGGTTTTGGTGAAAAGGGGGTGGTCGGAGCTCGAGAGCGCTGGTGAGGTGTATGAGGCCGGAATCTATCCTAACTAATTGGTCAAACAACAAAAGAAATTCACGGACTAAAAGCTAGAACCAAAGGCTAACTAAACCGCAAGAAAGCAAGCAGAAAATGAACGAAAAACGACCTCAATTGGTTGGGAAAACCAATAGATGGACCTCACGGCCAAAGGCCGGAGATGGGGGTGGAGACCTCCTACGCGTCGCTCCTCCGCGCCTCCTGATGGCGAGGTGAGCTTGTTGTCACCTCCCTCAAACCTCAGCACGCAAAAGGAGGGGGGAAAACGGGCAACAAGGGGTTCTAAAATTTGAAAATGGAAGAAGGGGGGCTTTTGTACAAACAGCTGGGAGGCTCCAAAGATCGACGCAGATCTTACGAATCGCGGGTCCAATCCTCGAGGTGAAGGCTGGGTGTGTAAGAGGGATAATCGAATAGAAAAAGGTCTCAAAGCATCGACATCAAATGGTGAAAGACTTGGCCTCGATAAACCCGAGAAAATGGGCAAAAACACAGGCCTGACAGGTCACAGGAGTTGGGTCAGAGAGTTGACCCGCGGTCAGCTCTCTAGCCCTCCTGGTTGGTCCACGTGGACCAACTTGGAAAAATCCTGGAAGAAATATTTGTAAAATCAATTAAAAATAGAAAATGAATTTATTAATTTTTTATTTTTAAATAAAAAATGTTTATTATTTTATAAATTATTTTATTATGATTTTTATTTATTTTTTCGAGGTATTAAATAACAAGTTTCCTTTTATAAGCTATATAGGTATCTTTGTCTATATATTTTAATATTTTATTTTTATTTTGTATTTTTTAATCTATTTGGTTTATTATTTTATATATTTATGAAATATTTTTATACACTTAAATATATTTTTATTTTATTTTTCTGAAGTGTTTTGTACACTTAATAAAATAGGAGTAATTATTATACAGGTATACTTATAGGTATTATACCTATGTATTATATACATGTATTTAATTTGTGTGTTTTCTTTATGTTTTTATTCCTATTTTAATATACACATATATTATAAATAATATTTACAAAAATATAAAAAATATAAAATTATAAAAATAATGAATAATAAATAAAATGAATACTTCAATATGTACAAGTATACAATAGGGGTCCAAAACTCAACTTTCAAACCGTAGCTCCGCAAAATACAAAACCATCTTCATTAAATAGCTTATAAAAAATTATATGCAATTAACGGTGATTTTGATGTATTTCGAGTTCTTATTTGAGAGATACCGGTTTGGGAAGTTGGGATTCTGGAATTTTATTCAGGTCATAACTTTTTATCTGTACATTATTTTTGTGTGAAATTAATTTTATATTTTTCTTTATTTAATTATCTACACTTTTATGTACAAAGTTTCTTTATTTGAAGTATAAAAAGTGGAACTAAAAATAGGTCCCAAAATGAATAAAGAATGAATTAAATAAAAGGAATTTTATTGTATTTTGGCCCTTATCTCCCCTACTTTATTCCTTGTCGACCTAGTCATCGAGATGCCTAGGTCTCAGGGTTTCGGGTCATAACATATTTACAATATTTTATTCTTTTTTTTCTTTTTTTATTCTATAATTTTGGCATTAAAACTGTATTTTATACACTTTTTACACAAATATGCATGAATGCTAAAATGCATGAATTAACAGTATTTACACGCATTTACTAGGGGTTTTAAGTCCAAAATGATAGAATAAAGATGATGAAACGTAGATTCATCATAGTCGCAACATGGTGCCAAATGCTTACGAAATTTTTGGACCCGCCAAATGAAGCCTTAAAGTTATCAGCCCTCCCTTACCCCTCAATTACCCTACTGTGTCCCCAACATCTCCTTTCCTACACCACTTCCCCTCTCCACCTCCTCCTCTGCCTTTGTCGCCGCAATCCCTCTCCCCAACTTCCTCTGCCTCGGATGCCTCCCTTACCTCCTCCGTCGCCACCCCTCTCCCCCACTTCCTCTGCCTCAGTCGTTGCCACCCCTCTCCCCCACTTCCTCCGCCTCGGCCACCGAATCCCCTTTCCACCACCTCTGTCGCCTCCCTCACCTCCTCTACCTCAACCGCTATCTCATCCACCTCGGTTGCCTTATCCCCTCTCCACCACCTCATCCGTCAGCGGCTGCTGCCTCCCCTCTTCACCACTTCCCCACACTCTGTCGTCGCTCCCTCTCAAACACCTCCTCTTCCTTGGTCGTCGGCTCCCCTCTCCACCACCTCCTCCGCCTTAGACCGCCACCTCCCCTCTGTACCATGACCTCCGACTCTCGGTCATCACTGCCTCCTCCTAAGCACCTCTCATGTACACATCTCAAAGGCCAGGTGCATATATTTCTTTCTTTTATTTATGTTTGTCACTCACATGGTTGTTCATGCACGATTTATGCTAGATCCTTTTTTCTTCTACTGAACGATGTATGTTGTTTTTACACTTGAAATTGTTGTGCATAGCTGTGTGCATTTATAATGATTGAATCCATATGCACATAAAATAGCCTTTTACTCTTTGAATGATTATTGTGTACTGATGTTGGTCGAACTGTAGACAGTTCTCATTGGGGATATGAACTATGGTTATTAAAATATAGCTATATAATTTTGAGATAATCAATGGAAGAAAGCATAACAAGAAAGAAGAGTAAATCCTACTTTATGAAACATAATCTATTGACGAAATAAAGGCACAGAAGTGAAGGCATATACACTGCGGATTAAGTGGTGCAGGTTTCTAGTACGACATTTAAAATGTGGTTTGGGAGGATAGAAGTTGTCTGTGAAAAAAAGAGATTACTGGCCTATGGCATGGATATATCTTGTATAGATATATTCTCTAAAATCATTTCTTTAATTTTAGATAGGAGTAGGCAATTCTCATTCTAAAGATGATATTGGAAATTGGATTTGGTAGTGATTTCTACTTCTAGATTAACGATTTATACGGAAAAAGGTGTAGGGAAAATGTATCTTCTGACCATTGGATATAAGTGGCTGAATATATAGGACACGGAAAATATATCTGCAAACCATTGGATTTTCTGTTGGTGCAAAGCACATAAGACTCAATTTTCCTAATAAAATGCGATATCGGAAGAAAAAAAACAGCAGGCACAAGATGTATAAAGACATGGATAATAAAGAGTTGAACTCGCTTTGAAAATCGAAAGATGTGCAAGCTCAATTGAAGATAAAAGGAGACTTAGAGAAAGGAAAAGAATAATGGCTGAGTAATTGCTCAAATAACAAAAAGAAACTAGGAGATCAAAGATCCTTTCTTCTCTTATTTTCTTGCATCTCTTGTACATAAGTCTAGAAAAAAATATATAAAAATGTCTCATATTTACACATACACTCTAGACATTCTATAGGATCATCCCTATGGAGTCTCGTTCCTATGTACATTTTTTATAGCTTGCAACCGGTACAAATATGTATATAAGTATGCTTGATGCTGGATCTATGTTCAAAAAATGAGTAATAATTAGAAATCTATCTAGTAATATATATGTGTGTTGGAAATAACCGCGTAGCATGGAAATGTTATTCTTATTTGGACTTTTATTTCTAATGATCTCATTGCAAGCAGAGCAATGAGTTCGACAAGGGATTAGATTTATAACCGTTTAGTGAATGGATCTGATTGCATGATATTTCTAATTGGTGTAGAAGGCTTTCTCAATTTTGCTTATCCCAAGGAGACAGAATAGTTGACATAGCTAGGAAGATTATTTGCTCGTACATGAAATGTGGATTAACGAAGAAACAATTTAGAGATGATGTGGCCAAACACTTGTGCAAGAATGGTTTTGTCACAAACTGCACATGTTGGGATGCACATGGAGAGGTCCGAGCAACTTACCGAGAGAGGTCACAGATGTCGGACAATCTGTTTGTTGAGATGGTTATGGATGCAGCAGGTCTCGACTTTAACCCTTCTTTAGAGGGTTGTGATGATGAATTCAATGGAGAATCCAAAGATTTTATTGAATTGTTACAAAAGACGGAGGAGGCATTATGGCCTAGTGATGAACACGAAATTCACCTCTTTAATAATGTAAAATAATGTTGTAGTATAGGAGGCGAATTCGATTCAGCAAAAACCACGATCTTTGAATGTCGTGGAATATTTTTACTTGGCAAGTTTACCAAGGTCGAACACAGGGACACGGGTACTTAATATATTTATCGAATTTCAATTCGTGAAGCTCAATGTGATTTAGTTTCAATTTCACGTCCATATGATGCACTATGCTATTTACAAAGCGATGCCATGATGCATGCAATTTTTTTATTTATTTTTATGCAAGTTAAAGTGATGCATGAGCAAATATGCAAGGGAATAAGTATGCTGAATAAAAGGCTACAATTATACCCTAAAATGTGAGCAACACAATATAAAATGAAATCAGAGTCAATTTGAACACATCAACAAAAATCTGTCATCGGATCAAAGCAAGACAAGGAGAGCAGGGTCCCATTTTTCACACAAAAAATCACTTCAATTAAAACAGGGGTAAATGAGACAATTAAGCATGCTAAAATGTAGAGGACAAAACAAGGATCAAAACGACACTAAAATCATGCAATTTGGACCAATGCTCAAGTTATGCTAGAAACAGTACAAGGGCATAAATGTAATAAAAATGCTAGAAAAATAAAGGATAAATATTGCATTTAGGTCCTTGGAGGGACCTAATTGCAAATACCAAAAACCGCCTGGGCACCCTTGCAATTTTCCCGTATGTGCGGGGACCTTTATGCAAATCTTCAAAACTTGGAGGGCCTCCCTGTAAAATACCCAGGCACGCACGTGACGCACGTGCTTGGGGACCAAAATGCAAATACCAATTCTTCCAGGGTCCCTTGTGCAATTTACTCAGCACATCACATGCGAGGCACGCGAGGGCTAGGCTCGGGTCAGCTCCTTAGGTTTGGGCCACGTGGTTGCTGTATGTGGCTCGGCTTGAGGTTCGGATGACCCGAGCCTATAGGTTGGGCTGGAGGCTCAGGTCCACCACGTGGCATCATCAGGGTCGTCCGATCGGGGGGATCGGACGGTGCATGTACCTTATTCCTCCGCCTTGGCCCACCGGAGAAGGCGAGTCTCCGACGAGCCCTTTAAAGCTCCATCGTGCTCCTGCTGCTCGCCAGAAGATCGGTGAAGACTGCTTGAAGCATGGCGGAGGTCCTGGAGCCATTGCGAAGCTCCGTTGATGTCTGGAGCTCCCCGTCGGAGCATGATCGTTGGAGGAGAATTTTGAGGCCGATGGGGAGGCACGAGCTCCAGCCATTGAGGGTACCTGCAAGGGTTAGATGTAGCCGAAGCAAGTGCAAGTGGGTGCGAAGGTTTTGTGAGTGAGTTGAGGGTCGTGAGGTGTCGGGAAATGAAAGCCCGAGGTCTTCTTCTCCGGCGAGGCGGTGAAGGAGGTGATCGACGGTGAGGGGTTCTGGAGAAGGGAGAGGGGTCCGCGAGGGTAACTGGTGGTAGGCGAAGCTTGGAGGGTGGTCGGATGGAAGTGAGGATGTATGTAGCGGCCAGGAAAATTAGGAGAAAAAGAAAGAAAAAATAACCTCACCGGAGCGAGGTGTTGATGAAGGTAGCAGCCTGTGATTGAGCTCTGGTGGAGCTCTGGGTTGTCGCCCTGGCCTGCCCGGCCTTGGCAGGGAGCTCGGTGGTGACCGGAGGTCACCGATACGCAGCGGAGGCGTCGCGGGTCGACACCGAGCCAACCTCATGATCGCCTCGACGTTCCGCCCCTCCGTTGTCACCGGAGGGACGGAGGAAGCTAGAAGATGGCCTAATAATGGTGGACGACGGTCTCTGGTGGCGGAGGAACACTTAAATAGGCGGAGGTCGGCTGGGCGTTATGAGGTTGGCAAGGCGTTTTCATGGGGGTTTTAACGGAGGAGGTTTAATGGAGGTGGTCGATGGGAGTTACGCAAGGAGGAGGAAGCTATGGCTACACGGGGAAGGCGTTAGGAGCTCGAGGGGATGGTCGGAGCGCCGTCCAAAAAAGGAAGGGGGAGCGGGGGTTACGCGAGTCGCAACGGCTGTAGCAGGGTGAGCTGGAGGTTGACGATGATCCCTAGCCGTTGGATCTAGGGATCCGACGGCTAGTATGGGGGCGAGGGCGTGGGGCTAAGATCGGATCATTAGATCTGATCGGACGGCTGAGGGTAGAGCGCGAAGGAGCGACTATGATTGGAAGGTGGGGAAGATCTAATGGTTGAAGGTGAATGGGCGACGTGGCGGGCTGAGGGGCGTTAGATGGAACTAGGATCAGAGGGTTGAGATGGAGAGGCGACGTGGAGGACTGAGGTGCGTAGGATGAGGATGAGATCGGAGGGCTGTGGATGAGGTGGGTTTGGGCAGTTGAGGTCAGATCTGACGGCTGTGAGCGAGGCGAGGATGGACGCCGGAGATGGGGGCAGAGTTGAGTGGATCCGACGGTCCAAGAGGTGCGCCGGGTGGCAAGAGGGGAGACGGGACACGTGGGCGCTCCAGAGAGTGCCACGTGGCCCAATCAGAAAAATTCAAATAAAAATATAAAGAAAAATAAAAAAGAAATAGTTAGAGGACGAATTAGGAAAAAGTCAAAACATGAAAGTTGCTCGTCTCTATGAGATCTACAACTTTCATGTTGGTCAAAAAGCCAAAAAAGGTCAACTGTACAAAATGAATTTTTGGGGGTATTTTTAGAGGGAATAAAAATACTGATTTTTATGGTTTGAGATTTTTTTGTATTTTTTTATCTTTTAAAGGTTAGTGAATTATAAACAATTACTCTACCTAGTTTTTAGGGGGTTTTGAGGATAAAATAATTACAAGAAAATAAGAGGAATTAAAAACAATAATTTAATGGTAAAATATATACAATACAATACAGGATAAAAATAGGGATTTAAAGGTGATTTTTATTGGATTGATTAAGCAGGGGTTTTAATCTACGGCTTTTAGCATGATGAATATGAGATTCATCATACCCCTATACTTAAACCATGCTCGTCCTCGATCATCTAAAGAATGAAGGAGTCGGATTAATTCCTGACAGTACGCGTGAAATTTCAAGGATCGATCTTTCAAAGACCCTTGACATAAGTGATCCTAAAATTCCGGGTTTATCCAAGCCTTAGTCAGAAGGAATCCAACTTCTCTGAGTATCAGACTCTCTTTTTGTACATATAATATAAGGATATGACATTTAGTGTACTGCATTTCATGAGAGCCGAGTCGATGCATCACTCAAAGTTCCAGTCCCAAAGACTCTCCTCTAGACCTAATCCTCAATACTAGGGAATAAGTCTGTTCTTGCTTCAGTCAACCGTCTCATTAGTTTGTCAGACTTGAAATGTTGATGGACGGCCAGATGATGGAGGTAACGGGATTGTGTCTATTTTTCTCACCCTCACATTGGAACAAGGGGCCTCTCGAGTGCCTTTTTACTCAACACATGTAAATTTTTATATTGTTGATCAATGTGTCCGTCAAGAGAGTTGGAGTCGTCTGCACTTGTTTTTTTGGGAATACACCGGGGTGTGTCTTTTCTGAGTATCTAAGATACCTTCGACACCCAGACTTGTATCACTTACAATGCAGGGCCCTTTTTGTGGTGTCAGCCCGACTCCTTGGTCCTAATTAGCGCTTGGTCCAAGTGGACACTTTGAAAATGTTTGGGAGCGCTCACCATTGGTGGAAGCTCATTTGTATTTATCTTTGGTATTCAGAGCTTTTTCTTTGACTTTTCATTTCTTTTGTTGGCTAGCTCCACTGCTTTTACCAAAAGTTGGCGCACGCTGATGAACAAATTTCTTTAAGTTTCATCACACCCTGGCACATAGGTAAATATCAAAAAGATAGCATATGAATCTTGTTCACATACTGGCTAGGGTTTTGCTGACACTCTGATTTTCTGAAGCCTTCATTAACTTTATCCCATCCTCGAATATCATTAGATCGGGTCTAAACTCAAATCTCTGGTCCTAGTTCCTCAAGTGATATCTCAACTCAGCTCATCAATCATGCAGTTGTGGAAGTGACCGTGCTGATCATATTTTTCTTGAAGGTAGAGATGAAGAATGCAATATAGCACGTCTTTCAAACCAGGGAAGTGTGGATATTTAAGTCTTAAAAACCCTAGTGACTAAGGCATGTTAACTCAGACTCTCAAGATCTCAGAGATCCAGTGTCCTCAAAATCCTCAAGCCTTGAGTGAGTGTGATTGTGTCAGGAATACACCAACTCCTTAGGTTAGTGATATTTTTGTGATTTTTGGTTTTTGCAGATTTTTATGGGTTTTAATTTTTTTATTAATTCCTCGGAGAGACAATGACTGGCCCAGGCTCAAATAGATGTATCCACTCTCAGCCAGTATGGGTGTAAGTACGGGCCGAGACCTGTGTTACTTGAGGACGGGGCCAATTGCGATGTCCTCTAAACCACCCACTCTGCTAAGGGAGACCGAGGTTCCCTCACTGAAAATGTCTACTAAACCTAGTAGTCAGAGTCAAATTCCAAGAAAGATTTTTAATTTTTCAATTTTTTTAATACAGGAATATTTACAAAAATTAATCCCTCAATTTTAATAAACAATTTTTACACGGTTTTTACTCAGTTCACAAGTTTACCAAAACCCAGCCCGAAAAATAAAATTTTTAAAAGTTTTAAAAATGCGAGCTAAGGCTAAAGTAAATATACAATAATATACGGTATACCCTCCTATACTTAAAATTTGTTATGCCCTCATAACACAAGTGCCATGAAGACAAGGCTCGGTTCAAATATAGGGTGATATAGCGGAACTGAGGAGGAGGGTCCCGCTATACTTAGGCCAAAATTGACCTAAGTACAAGAAGACCGAACGAGGGAGGGAGGAGCAGGCAGGTCCCCCCTATACTTAGGCTACAAATAGCCTAAGTAAGGTCTGCATTAGGGGGGAGGGTGTTCTATGATACAAGGATGCAGGGGAGGGGTTCGTGAAATACATACACAGAGGGAGAGATAGAGAGAGAGAGATAGAGTTACACAGGGGGAAGGTGGGAGTGAGTGTGTATGTGCAAGTGTAGGTGAGTGTGTAGTGTGGGGGTGGTGTAGATCATCCATTGATCTACTTTTTTTTGTACAACATGCACAACTGGAAGTAAATATGCAGATGCAAGATTTTTTTTTACAATATGCAATGCAATTTGACTGATAAAATCCTCAAATTCCTTCACAGGTACTTTTGCGGCCTCTTCAGCGGAAGTTCCCGACTTCACGCCTCCATGAGAATCAAGAGTCCTAGATCACCATGGGCCCTGCCACAGAAGAGAAAAGTTAGATACACCGAGAACTTAAATCAGCAGATAAGATGCATGAAATGAGGTCCTAAAAAATGAAATTAATCAAAAAAAATAAAATCAAAATCCAAAAAAATAAGCTAAGTCGTGTCCCCGACAACGACGCCATTTGATGAACGTGAAATTCACCTCTTTAATATTGTAAAATAATGTCGTGGTATAGGAGGCGAATTCGGTTCAGCAAAAACCACGATCTTTGAATATCGTGGAATATTTTTACTTGGCAAGTTTACCAAGGTCGAACACAGGGACACGGCTACTTAATATATTTATCGAATTTCGATTCGTGAAGCTCAATGTTATTTAATTTCAATTTCAGGGCCATATGATGCACTATGCTATTTACAAAGCGATGCCATGATGCATGCAATTTTTTTATTTATTTTTATGCAAGTTAAAGTGATGCATGAGCAAATATGCAAGAGAATAAGTATGTTGAATAAAAGGCTACAATTATACCCTAAAATGTGAGCAATACAATATAAAATGAAATCAGAGTCAATTTGAACACATCAATAAAAATCGTTTATCAGATCAAAGCAAGACAAGGAGAGCAAGGTCCCATTTTTCACACAAAAATTCACTTCAATTAAAACAAAAGGCAAATGAGACAATTAAGCATGCTAAAATGTAGAGGACAAAACAAGGATCAAAACGACACTAAAATCATGCAATTTGGACCTACGATGCTCAAGTTATGCTAGAAACAATGCAAGGGCATAAATGTAATAAAAATGCTAGAAAAATAAAGGATAAATATTGCATTTAGGTCCCTGGAGGGACCTAATTGCAAATACCAAAAACTGCATGGGCACCCTTGCAATTTTCCCATATGCGTGGGGACCTTTATGCAAATCTTCAAAACTAAGAGGGCCTCCCTGTAAAATACCCAGACACGCACGTGCACGTGCCTGGGGACCAAAATGCAAATACCAATTCTTCCAGGGTCCTTCGTGCAATTTACCCAGCACCTCACGTGCGAGGCGCGCGAGAGCTAGGCTCGGGTCAGCTCCTTAGGTTTGGGCCACGTGGCTGCTGTCTGTGGCTCGGCTTGAGGTTCGGATGACCCGAGCCTGTAGGTTGGGCTGGAGGCTCGGGTCCACCACGTGGCATCATCAGGGTCGTCCGATCGGGAGGATCGGACGGTGCTTGTACCTTCTTTCTCCGCCTTGGCCCACCGGAGAAGGCGGGTCTCCAGCGAGCCTTTAAAGCTCCACCGTGCTCCTGCTGCTCGCCCGAAGATCGGTGAAGACTGCTTGAAGCATGGCGGAGGTCCTGGAGCCATTGCGAAGCTCCGTTGATGTTTGGAGCTCCCTGTCGGAGCATGATCATCGGAGGAGAATTTTGAGACCGACGGGGAGGCACGAGCTCCTTCCATTGAGGGTACCTGCAATGGTTAGATGTAGGCGAAGCAAGTACAAGTGGGTGCGAAGGTTTTGTGAGTGAGTTGAGGGCCGTGAGGTGTCGAGAAATGAAGGCCCGAGGTCTTCTTCTCCAGCGAGGCAGTGAAGGAGGTGATCGGCGGTGAGGGGTTCTGGAGAAGGGAGAGGGGGTCCGCGAGGGTGACTGGTGGTAGGCGAAGCTTGGAGGGTGGTCAGATGGAAGTGAGGATGGATGTAACAGCCAGGAAAATTAGGAGAAAACGAAAGAAAAAATAACCTCGCTGGAGCGAGGTGTTGATGAAGGTAGCAGCCTGTGATTGAGCTCCAGTGGAGCTCTGGGTTGTCGCTGTGGCCTGCTCGGCCTTGGCAGGGAGCTCGGTGGTGACCGGAGGTCACCGATATGCGGCGGAGGCACCGCGGGTCGACACCGAGCCAACCTCATGATCGCCTCGACGTTCCGCCCCTCCGCTGTCACAGGAGGGGCGGAGGAAGCTAGAAGATGGCCCAATAATGGTGGACGACGGTCTCTGGTGGCGGAGGAACGCTTAAATAGGCGGAGGTCGGTTGGGCGTTATGAGGTTGGCGAGGCGTTTTCATGGGGGTTTTAATGGAGGAGGTTTAATGGAGGTGGTCGATGGGAGTTACGCGAGGGAGGAGGAAGCTATGGCTACACGGGGAAGGAGTTAGGAGCTCGAGGGGATGGTCGGAGCGCCGTCCAAAAAAGGAAGGGGGAGCGGGGGTTACGCGAGTCGCAACGGCTGGAGCAGGGTGAGATGGAGGTTGACGATGATCCCTAGCTGTGGGATCTAGGGATACGACGGCTAGGATGGGGGCGAGGGCGTGGGGCTGAGATCATATCATTAGATCTGATCGGACAGCTGAGGGTAGAGCGCGAAGGAGCGGCTATGATTGGAAGGTGGGGAAGATCTAATTGTTTAAGGTGAATGGGCGACGTGGCGGGCTGAGGGGCGTTAGATGGAACTAGGATCAGAGGGCAGAGATGGAGGGGTGACGTGGAGGACTGAGGTACGTAGGATGAGGATGAGATCGGAGGGCTGTGGATGAGGCGGATTTGGGCGGTTCAGATCAGATCTGACGGCTGTGAGAGAGGCGAGGAGGGACGGCAGAGATGGGGGCGGAGTTGAGTGGATCCGACAGTCTAGGAGGTGCGCCGGGTAGCAAGAGGGGAGACGGGCCACATGGGCGCTCCAGAGAGCGCCACGTGGCCCAATCAGAAAAATTCAAATAAAAATACAAAGAAAAATGAAAAAGAAATAGTTAAATGCTGAATTAGGAAAAAGTCAAAACATGAAAGTTGCTTGTCTCGATGAGATCTACAACTTTCATGTTGGTCAAAAAGCCAAAAGAGGTCACCTGTACAAAATGTATTTTGGGGGTATTTTTAGGGGGATAAAAATACTGATTTTTATGGTTTGAGATTTTTTGTATTTTTTATCTTTTTAAACATTAGTGAATTATAAAAAATTACTCAACCCAGTTTTTAGGGTATTTTTTAGGATAAAATAATTACAAGAAAAATAAGAGGAATTAAAAACAATAATTTAATGGTAAAATATATACAATATAATATAGGATAAAAATAGGGATTTAAAGGTGTTTTTATTGGATTGATTAAGCAGGGGTTTTAATCTGCGGCTTTTAGCATGATGAATACGAGATTCATCACCTGGTTATAAATCATTTTCTCTCCTATCTATTGTTACGGAGTTACTGACCGTTAAAGCTGAATACAATAAGACCGATGCTAGTTTCAATGCCATGATTAAGGTTATAAAGAGAATGCTTCTTTAAGATAATGTTCTACCTGGTACCTATTATAAAGTAAAAATCATGGTGAGTACACTTGGCTTATCAGAAAAGTTAATTGATGCATGCTCCAACCATCACATCATCTATTATGGGGGAAAATATATAAATGAGACTAAATGCACAGAATGTGGTGAACCTAGGTATAAACAAAATATGAAAATAAATTTTACACATAAGATGATCCATTACTTTTCTATAGAACCATGTTTACGACAACTCTATTATTGCAAAGAAACGGCTAAAGACATGACTTGGCATGCAGATCATATTCGTGGTGACTTTATGGAACATCCTTCTGACTCAGCTTGCTGGAGGGTTTTAATGGAGTCATCTTCCACTTTTGCTATGGATAAGAGGAATGTGATGATTGAGTTGTCCACTGATGGATTTAATCCAGATGGTCGAGGGAAGTATTACTCATGTTGGACCGTTATCATCACTCCATACAACTTGCCACCATGGTTGTGCCATAAGAAGCAATATATGTTTCTAAATTTACTTGTACCTGGTCCAGACCATCCTAGAAAATAGATGTTTATCGCATACCATTAGTCGATTAACTGAAGGAACTATGGGAGAAAGGTCGGGAGACATATGACGTTGTTACTCGCAGTAAATTTCAGATGAGAGTGGGTTTATTGTTGACAATTAGTGACTTTCTAGCATAATACTATTGGGATGGAGTACACATGGGAAAAGAAGCTGTCTATATTTTATGGAAAATACAAAAACATTTCAACTTCAGCATGGTCGAAAACCATACTTCTTTGACTGCCATCGACAATTCTTACCGAAGGATCATCTTTATAGGAAACTGAAGATGTCATTCAAAAGAAATACAATTGAAGTCAAATCCACCTGTCAGGTCATCGGTACTTGAGATATT
Organism: Ottelia alismoides; assembly: GCA_037367405.1. Classification (NCBI taxonomy): domain Eukaryota; kingdom Viridiplantae; phylum Streptophyta; class Magnoliopsida; order Alismatales; family Hydrocharitaceae; genus Ottelia; species Ottelia alismoides. Next base: position 56,377 of record JAZKJV010000878.1, read on the forward strand.
TAGAAGGCTAATGGAGTTAAAGAGTTCATATGATTGTGTTCTACCTCTTTCAGATTTTGAGGATACTCATAATTGGACGAAAGGTAGTATCTTTTGGGAACTATCATATTGGCCAAATCTACTCATCCGTCACAATTTAGATGTTATGCATATAGAAAATAATGTATTTGATAATGTATTCCATATGGTAATGAATGTCACTGGTAAGACAAAGGATACAGAAAACGCTCGTAGAGATCTTATGAAAAATTACGATCGTCCGGGATTAGGCCTAATAGAATCAGAAGATGGGCATATTTATATGCCTAAGGCAAAATACTGCTTAACTAGAGATCAAGTGAAAGATGTCTGTCAATGGGCAAGTAAATTAAAAATGTCAGATGATTTTTCATCTAACATATCTGAACTTGTTGATCTGAAGAAAAATATTTTTAAGGGAATGAAAAGTCATGATTGTCATGTATTTATGGAGCAATTATTACCTCTTGCTTTTAGAGGATTATTAACGAAGGAGTTCACGATGGTCTAAGTGACTTGAGTAACTTTTTCAAATGTATATCCTCGGTCAAGTTGTTGGTTAAAGATATGTAAAGCCTTGAGGAGATTGTAGTTCAAATGTTATATAACCTTGAGAAGATATTTCATGCGTCCTTTTTTGACTCAATGGAACACTTAATGACGCACATTCCCTATGAAGCTAAAGTTGGTCGACCTGTTAAATACCACTGGATATATCCATTTGAGAGGTAAATTTTACATTGAAATTACCTAGTTAAGATATTACTTTTGCGCTATCTAATAATGTATATTAACCTACCTATAGGTATATATTTTTCTTAAAGAGAAAGGTTCGTATAAAAATAAGGTTGGAGGATCAATAAGTGCACAATATATTTCAGAAGAAGTTGCCAACTTTTGTTCAAGATATTTATCGGACAATTTTGAAACTATACATAATCGTCCAATGCGAATGGGTACAATGACAACGATGATTTTTTAGTTAGTCTCTCAAGCTTTCGTGCATGCGGTCAGCCTTTGAAAAAAGAGAAGCCACGCATGATGAGCTCTTAGGAGAAGGAAGCTGCTGAGCTTTACATTCTAGATAATACATATGAAGTGACACTTTTTGCAGAGTACATATCCATCACATTGTCTTTAAACCATAATATAAGTAGTTCAATACTTAACAATTATTTATTTTTACAGGGAGTATATGGATAAAATGATGGTGGAAAATCCACTTTTTATTGATGACGATGTGGTCGATGAATTTAGAAGGGCATTCTCATCATGGTTTAAGGAAAGAGTAAAGCTTATGGATCCAAAAGATCACAGATACGATATTTTAAATATTACCCTCGATCCAAATTATATGATCATGTCGTACGATGGTTTTGAAGACAATGGGTACAGATTTCATTGCCTTGATATGACCAATAGCTTAGCTACGTACAACTCTGACGTGATGGTTAAGGGATCTTGTTACGGTAAGAACAACTTGAATTACTATAGGGTTCTAAACGAGGTGCTTGAGCTTGACTATAATATGCCATCCCCCAATAAACTCTTCTTATTTTCATGTAACTGGTATGATCCACAGTATGGTGTGGTTGTTGACCACATACACAATATTGTAGATGTCATCTCTCGAAAGTATATACGAAGATTTGAACCTTTTATCCTTACCACACAAGTTGAGCATATATGTTATGTACCTAATGTTGGAAAAAATGAAAAAGAGATGATCGTCTCACAGTATTGAAGAATATATCATGCATTTATATCGATGATAGTAAATAAGTAAATGCGGATTGTGCATCAACAAATTTGCTTACTCTAGAATATGAGACACCACAAAATATTGTAATAATTCCTTAAAAGTAATGCTTTTCTCAATATTTTTTATTGGTGCATCAACGGTTTTTTATTTGATTTTTTGACTAACGAGTTTGTGCATGAATACAGGAAATGATTATGGCATGCGGTCGAGGTCTTAGGGGTAGTAGTTCATGCCAGGATGATTGTCGTACCCCAAACCCTAGTGGTATAATTTTATCTCTTTATATGTTGTTATATGTTTATTTCACTTATTCAAATTTTGTCCATATGTGAACGTGATGATGAGGTTGCGAAGCTTGTCACTCACATGCAAGAGAATGGTTTACAAGTCCCTCCACAGTATGCGCATTATATTCCTCCCTCCACAGTATGCGCATTATATTCCTCAAATAGGAACACCTCCTAGTGTGATACGTACTCGTCAGCCCACACCACAGTCCTCCAGCCAGCAGCATAGCCCTCGTGAGTCTGAGGGCCCTACATAGCATCCACCCTCTGAGCCGACCCCACCTCCTCCACCTCAAGATACACGAAGAATCTTGCAGTTTTTACGTGACAGGTATTTCCAACACACATACTTCTTCGTATATTTTTTTAAGAAGAACCTTATTCACAATCATGCTTTATCTGTAATTCTATAAACTCATTTTGAATATTTAGGTATACTCTTGATCATCAACATGCAGTGACTCAAGCCTTTAGCAAGGCATTCCGCTCCATGCAAGATTGCTCAAACTACAGATGGAGTTGCATGACTCCCGATGAGCAACAAAGAATTTTGAATGGTGTCTATGTAAGAACTATCTTGAAAGAAGCAATTTATTTTTATTTACACCATTGAATGGTAGTAACTAAAATTTGAATTGTAGAATTTGTTTGCTTTAACCTTGGTCCACACAAAAGAAATGTATCAGCAAGCCTTGGAGAAATTAGCAATAGACCAAGTGAAAGACAATATTTACAGGACTACAAAAGCTGCAATTAAAAAGCTTGATGATGTGGAAGATTGAGAGAGCGTAAAGGTATGTGGTCCATCATGGTACACTCTAGAGAGGTGGAGACGTTATTGGATCTCTTTGCTCAAGAGAATTTTCAAAAACGTTCTGAAGCAGGGAAGGCAAACAGGGAGAAGCAGTGAATGAGATCCACTAGTGGATCAAAAAGTTTTGGAACTTTGAGGATTGAAATGGTATGTACAAGTATTTATACTTTTTTTTTAAGTTTCAACTTTTACTGATGATTAACATATGGACAATAATAGAGTGTTGCTGACAATCACCCCCATCATTGAAAAAATGATGGATTGCTTCTCATACAAGTGGGATTGATTGATCTACACAAAAAGCAAGGGCGATGATTGTATGCATATTACTACTACTATAAAAGTATAGTTGTTTGGTAGATAACTAAAAGGAATTCTTTTTTAGGTTCATTATAAGGAATTGTATACAGAAAAGTTTGGTGTCTCGGAATCTGAAGGGAATTGGACTTTGTCGCCAGCTTGTAGTAAGAAGTCCTTAAAGAGCATGAAGTGGGACTTAATAGAAGGCAGACTTTGGATGATTTTCCACCCAAGTTCTCATCCTTTTCTGATTCCACTGGAGCCTCTGCTTTTTTTGAGATGACCTCAATGTATAACACTCCAACATTTCAGGAGGTATCTGAGGCTGAATTTAGACAAGTATCGTAGGTTGTGAATTCACTAGTATCCACAATTGGTACCATATCTTCTGGGTTACAAAATTTATCTTATGTAGTGGTCTCTTTGAAGGAGGATGTAACTTATTTGCCTTATACTCTATTTATGTTTTAGTACATACATTGATTCATCTTTCAAATTATATTTACAATGAATGACTTATTTTTCTTCTTAAAAATAATAGAACTACAATTCTAAAAGTTCACGAGGTGGAGGATGAGAACGAAGAGGAGGATGGAGAGGAGGATGAAGACGAGGATGAAGATGATGCCACCGTATATAGAGTCTCGGTTCGCAAAGGGGTCGTAATCTCGGAACTACGTAAAATAGAAAAAAGCCCAAAAAATGACAAAGAGAGGAAGAGCGAGGGGAAGAAAAGGCAAAGGAAGGTGTTTTCTCGAAATGGAGGAAAAGAAAATTTTAATGCAAACTATAGACTCTGTATTGATACTTTATTGCTAGAATCTTGTCATGTTAAGAACTTTATTGTCTAGATGTTAGTTGAAAAAACACAACCGATCATATTGTCTAAAAAGATAAACAGCCCTCGTTGTGGTGACCGGTTGAATTTTTTCAGAAAAGATTAATTTTTAGTTAATCTTTTTTATTTTATATTGTTTATACTCCTAAACTTTGATGTATAGTGAACGCACGGGAGTGTCGAACTCAGAGAGGTAAACTGTTAGAAAATTAGGGTTAAACTATAGAAATATATGGTAAATAGTTTCCTAATTTTTATTTTATTTTTAAAGGTTTTTCTGGATTTTATTAAATTTTTAGTGAATTTTAGATTGTTTTTTGTGATTTTTAAATATATTATGATTTTTATAATTTTAGAAAATATTTTTAATTTTTATTTTATTATTTTTATGTTGTATTGTATTTTTCTCTATTTATGAAGTTTTAAGAGGTTTTCAGGATTTTCATGAATTTTGTATTATTTTTAATGTTGAGAAAATTAAGTCTTATTGAAAATAGAATTTTATTTTGGATTTTTAAGGTCATAAACAGTAGCAAAATATTTTTATTTTATTTTTAGTGGAAAGTAGATGAAATTATCTTTAAAATCATATGTTGTGCTATTTTGATGATTTTTAATGAATTAGATATGAATTTTTGAAGTTTTTATATATTTATATTTTTTTGGTTTTATTATTTAATTTTTGTTTTGATTTTAATATGTAAAAAAATGAAATATGTTAAGAGTAATTTTTATAGGATTTTAAAAGTGATTTTATATTTTTATGGATTTTAAAATTTGTTATATTTTTTGTATTTTTAAATGAATTATAAAAAATAGAAAAATATTTTTAATTTTTTTTGCAAATTACTATTTATTACTATAATTAGTATAGTATAGTGTATTTATACATATTTTTATTATATTTTTTATATCTAGTATTTTATTTAATAAGTATCGAGTATATGATTTATATACATGATAGGGGTATGGTTGTAATAGTCTGGAGGATAGGGGGCGCATGTGAAAAATGCCCAGAAAATATGTGCCGTTCACGTGATCAACTTCGACCTAGATCTGATCGTGAATTGCACTAGTTAGGAGGGTGTCTATGTAAAATATCCAAGTTGAGCATGCGATTTATGTGATGCTTCCACCTGCTGGACCTGGTAGCAAATCTGTAGAGTTTGAGGGGCTTTTATTCAAAAACGCCTGAAATATCTGGACATCACGCACTTTGCACGTGGCTTCACTTCAGTGGTGGAACGGCGACACTTTTGAACCGTGGATCAACCCTTGATCGTACAACTGTGGATAAGTCTGGAAAGGAGCTCTTGTTCTTCCCCAAATCCAATCTTCGAGCAACTGAGCTCCTTGTGAATGGATTCAAATCCCAGTCCGGTTGTTGCGGTCGAAGTTCCAGATTTTGAAGTTTTCCTCTAACCAATGAATAATTTTTTAATCTGATTTTTTGGTTGGTCTACGTGGACCAACCAGGGTTCACCTCCAGTTGACCTCGGCCAATTCTCTAACCCAAGTCCTAGGTCTGACACGCTTAGCCCTGACCACATCTTCCCCCTTTTTCCCAATTGATAGAATCATCGATTTGGGTTGGATTCTTCTGTAAACTTGCACCTCGATCAATGCTCGTTCACACCAAGATCAAATCTTGGTCGAGGCGCCTTTGAATCGTGTGCTTCATCCCAATGAAGACCCTCCTGTATATAACCTTTCCCCCGTCAAACCTCATTTTCTTGATCCCTCTTCCGCCTCTCAATTGCAGAATTGAGCTTCAAATCGGTCTCTTGGTGACAGTAGGTATTGATCCAGCCCATTTTGGTGTGAGGATTGCATCGAATCGAGGTCTGATCCATCTCTCCGTCCGCCGCCCGAGCTTCAGTCGAGGAGGTGCTCCGGTGAGTCTCGCTGCCCTTTTTCCTGTTATTCTTGTTTGTAAACCTAGCGGTAGTGTATACGAGTCTCGTATGCTTGTTCGATTTAGTTGCCCATTCATTAAAACCCAAAAATCTTTCAGTCGCTGGAGCTTAGCTCCGCCACCCGATTCCTGCCATATTCGACCCCCTTTGCTTCGTACATCACCTCCACAACCTACTCCGTCACCCTCTGATCTTCCCAGGCATCCTCATCCCTTTGGATCTCACACAGATCCGAAGCTCCATTCCTCCTTCTCCACGGCTCATCGGAGGGAGCCCATCTCACGCACCCATCGCCCATTCTTCCTTCTAGAGCTCGCCGGAGCTTTGCACCCTTTTTGCGATCTAACCCATTCAGGAAACACTAAGGAAGGAAGCCTCTTCGAGGCTCATCGCATTGTAGGAGTACTTCCAGGTACCATGCCTCGTCGAAGCATCTCCCAAGGTCCTCTGTCCATTTTGGGGGGGCCTATCATTGCGGAACACCTCCAGCAATCTCTCGAGCATCCAAGAAACGACATTGGGCACCTGCGAGGAGATTCGGTCAGAGGAAGCTCGCCTAGGAGAAGCTTCTTCTGAGTTCTTCTAGGTCATCCATCTGTCATCCATTCCTCCCCGCACTCCAAATCTCATAGCAACCCTTGGATCGAGCCCTCCAGTAGCCGTCTGATCTCTCTTTAGAGATCTAATCTAGGCCACTCAGTGCGCGAAGCGTCATCGTGAGCCGCGGTCCCGCCACTAGGGATGAAAAAGGATACAGATATATCTGAATATCCGCTTACCGTATTTGAAAAATAACCGGATACGAATATCCGTATCTGAATATTAATCGAATATAGATCGAATATGGATATGGGTTGAAAAAATTTTCCGGATACGGATACGGATATGGTAATGGATTGAATATCCGGATCCGGATATCCGAATACGACATTTAATATTGTTTTATATATTAGTTAATATAATATTAGCCACACTTTCGTGTTATTATATTAGTATTATATAATACAATATATTAATGATATTAATAAACTTTCATTTGCTTGAGATTGGATACAAACAAAATTTACAAAAACCTATCTCCCCTTTTTTGCTTCAAATCAAGAACGTAGGTCATCTCGACACTCCCTTTTTCATGATGCAACTTATTTATACTTCATTGTCATTTTTAAAATCATTATGCTTTGATAAAATTCATTTTGGTTTCGTATGTGATCTTTATTCTATCTGTATTTAGGTTCCATGTTTATTGGGACCATATTTGGATTCACTCTTTATTTGATTCATATTTGGATCACTTTTTATTCGATCCGTATTCGGGTCCGCTCTTTATTCGTCGTATTCGGATCCGATAAATATCCGATCCGAATTCGTATTGGTATTTTTAAGGATATGGTTTCCTTAATGCATATCCGAATCATATCTGTATCCGTATTCGTATTCGATAGAGATGAAGCGAATATGGATATGGAAATAGGCATATCCGATCCGTATTCCATCCGTTTTCATCCCTACCTGCCACGTGTCCAAATCAACCATAATCGGCCGTTGGATCACGCCTTTGATTGGGTATTTGCAAAGTTGAGCCAGCCATTTTTGTATTTTAATATTTAGTACTAAAACTTTCCTTTACCATTTATATATTTTTGTAAAATTATCATAAAAACCTTCGCATCATTTTATAATTGCAGTTGAGTCCATGTCAGCTCACCTCACGTACGATCCCACGTTAGGTAGGCATTTTGCACTTGAGCCCCTACTACCTTTTGTATTTCATTTTGGCCCAAGAATTTTTAATTCCATATTAATATTTTTGGAAAATTTGTAGAAAGGTCCTTGACTTTAATTTTATTTACACTTATGCCCCTACTAGTTCCATAATTTTTGTGTGTTTCTTCAATTTATTAACTATAGCTATTGTCCATCAAAAATCACAAAAATAGTGTTAATATGTTGTTGTAATATATTTTCACGTCATATTTTTAGATTTGGAATTTAGGACTTTTTAGTATTTATTAAAAATAAAAAAGAGCACAAATAGTCCCTGTTTGTAGTATAAAATACTAAAAAATATAAAAACATTTTTAAAAAATTCCCAAACTTTTTTATTTAAGTATTTTTACCTTCAGATTAAAAATCACTAAAAATAGAAAAAGAAAACTCTTAAATATTAAAAAGATCCAAAATCTATTATAAAAATTTAAAAATTCCTAAAAACTCCAAAAATATCATTTTCTATTTTCTAGTTTTCTCTATATTATTATTTATCTTCTAAAATTGATTTAGAAATTTTTGGAGATTATTTGATATTTTAATTTTTCATTTCAATTCTACCTATTTATTTAATCATTGATTTGGGACATTTTCGAATTTAAATCTATAAAAATTAACAAAATCTTTAAAAATAAAAAATCTTTAAAAATTATTTAAAACCCAAAAATATTTAATTTTGTAATTTTTTATTTATTTTATTTGTATTTAGATATATATTACCCTATATTGTATATATAGCCTTATACTCTATATTATATATTATAAAAAGAAAATGAAATTAAAAATAAAAAATAGATAAAAAGAAAAAAAGAAAAAGTACAAAATTAAAACAAATAAAAATATAAAAACAAAAATAAAATCCATTGAAAATCCTAATTTGGCTAAGTGTTTGAGAGAAAATTGTGCTTGATTTATCTTACATTGCTCTACACTATTGCTTCATGTGTTCGACCCCTACTTGCTTGTCATTGTGCATCTTTAATAGGGTATAATAAATTTTAACTCTTGCTCTTAATTGCTTGATTATCTATGTGGGTTAATTGTTGATTGACGACGAGTTTTGTGAGAGGTCGTCTCAACGATTAAATATCTTCACTTTTGTGAGGATACCATTTTAGACCCTTGCAAAACCGTGTCATCAGCTATAGATCAAGCTAATGGCTAGTATGTACTGATGTACAAGAATTTGTACTGTTGCAACTTCAACTATAAAGAGAGGCATGTTTAAATGACTAAGTTCAAATTACTAATAATCGAAAGTATATTGAGGTACACGGGTATGTACTAATGCAACAATAATTAAAAATAGATGAAATCAAACTTGTCAAGATATGCATCTGTACACCAAAGTATTGGTGCATACAACAATACTTGTACTAGTCCACATGGCCATGTCCGGCGCAACAATTCTTAAGGTATGCGACACTTTTGTTCATTCAAGATTATGCCAGTCCATAAGGACTTTTACCGGTATGATAGTGTTTAAAAATATGCATGCATGTCTTTGTATTTAAAAGGATTTCTATAAATAAAAACTAGATACTAAGTTGTTACAAACTTACTATCAAAGAATAGATGCTCTTATAAGAGTTAATTTGTTTTTATACATCATCGTCAACTTTTAAAAGTCAATTGCTATGAATTTGATTAGCATATGAAAAGCTTCCTCTTTCATAAAAATTTATGCAAAAAATGTATCTGCATCATAATGTCAGTCTTTCATAAAATAATTATGAAATAATAGACATATGTTTTAGCAAATAGTAGACAAAATTATATTATGTTATTAATATAAATTATGGTTGGTACTCGGGGACATTTTTGGTGACTTATATTTTTATTATATACATAATAGACATTATACAAGGCAGTTCATGGGTGTAAAATCTGTATATCATGCCTTCTTTGATTTTTTTTGCTTATTTTTATATATTTTTAACAAAATATGATGAGATATAATATGTATAAGAATACAAATAAGTAGAAATAAGTGAAGATGTGCCAGGTATATAATTATGAAGTCAAAATCGCATTATATAAAATATAATGAGATGTCAAAACATGCTTGGCCCATATAAATATTTCTATGCTCTTAAAGAGTTTTTAAAAACCAGCATATTTTTAATGAAAAATTTTAAAGGAGAATAGAGTTGAATCTGAGCTTGTATTCTCTAAATATTGGTCTTTGACCTTTAGTAAATTGACAACATGGTTTGCATCTTAATGTATTTGCAGGTGTGAGTTTCACTTATTTAATTTTAATTATTATTATTTATTTATTGAAAAGAATTCATGTTATTTGGATTTTGTTTGAGGTCCATAGAAAACTAGGAAGATTTTCTGTTTATATGTATATCTTATATGCAAGAATATATGTATAGGTTAAGCCTCTTTCTTGTTTTTCTTAAAATTTTCTCTTTATTTATTCTCCATGTGTCAATTATGTGTAATTGACAAGGTTTTATTGAAAACCTTATTTGTATAAGAAGGATACTTTATGTTGTTTACTCAAGTGTTTACAAAAAATATCCCAAATGCTATACTTTATAGGTACGTCGCAGTTATTTGTGAAGTCGATTTTGAGACCTATTAAACAATTATACATATGACTTACGTAGTTTCTATAGAGAATAAATAAGCTCTTTTTTACTTGATTTTAACTTTGTGTACTCCCTTTATTATCTTATTTTCATTTAAAAAGATATAAAATAAAAAGATACAAAAATATGTCACGTATATATGTATATTTGACCTATGTTTGAACTCCAGCTTTTTTATCTATTGCATATGATAAAACCAAAAACCAAATAAAGTATATGTATCTAATATAAAGTACAATTCATAATAAAATATAAGATACATATATCATTAACAAGAAAACAAAAATAAAGTCATAAAATACAAAAATGAGGTGCAATATACCTATAAAAATGAACTTAATTTTCTATCTTCCAAAAAAGGCCAATTAGCAAAAAAACTCCTTAAGAAAAATTAAATCTCAATTGTTGGAGCAACTTTCATGTTTTGACTTTTTCATTTGAGGTCTCCTTCTACTTCTTTTAAATTGTATAAGATGTCCACTTTTGGACCAAAATACAAAGGTGCCACATCAATGTCTTCTTCCTTAGGCCCCCAATCAAGCACCTCTGCATGAGATGATGGGATCTCCTCAGTTCTCGACCTCATTACAACTCCTTTAACCTTCCTCCAACCATATCTCAACACCTTGTTCACTCACCCACCTTGTCCAACCATCACCTTAAGCCATCATCCACGATTGACTCCTTTAAATACCCCCTACAATCTTACTACTTTTATCTTATCTCCTACAATCCTAACCCTAAATTACTACCTTCAATAAGCTGCCACCTTGTGACATGAGCATCTAGGCGATAACCTGGAGGACCGACAAGGTCATGCAGGCCATGAGAAAAGTCCAAACCCTTCAAACACGGTATCTAACCTACTATGGTGGAGGATTCATGTTCCGTCTATCAAACCCAATGAGAGGCCCTCATAGGACGTTGGTTTCTTTTCAACCACAAGCTTATTCCTCCATATTCCTTCTTCATTTTTGTAGCTCAATTCATGCTCTATCCAATTCCTCTATTACTTTCGTCATCTTTTTAGTCAGCCTCTCCAATTTGGGATTATTCCCAAATCCATCTATCATTGTGTTTTCTCCCGTCATTGATTAAATTCACTTTAACAAACACAATCGTCAACGAGCTATTTAGGTCATCATCGTGACCAGAGGAGAGTGGTAGAGGTGTCTTATCTTTACCACAGCTCCACTCCTTTGAAGGGGTAGAATTTTCCAGAGTCGTCTCTCTTCTTTCCACGGTACATTGATGAATCCCCATTCATCACTCTTTATTCCTTTATTTTAGCTAGAAACCTTAGCCAAATGCTGTGTAAATACCTGTAAATAACGTAAATTATCAAAATGCATGCATCTTGTAAATATGCATAATTAGCATGTTTTTGTGTCAAAATAAAGGAATAAAGAAACACAAGAAAAAGAGGGAAATATTTAGAATAAATATTGAGTGACCTAATCCCAAGGGAGGGCTCAGCATGGGCCTGACCGCAAAAGAAACCAAGTAGAGAGAGATAGGGTGGCTCATTACATTGTACATAACCCTATGTTTATAAATAATTTTATTTTCCTCAAAATAAAAATAAAAAAAGTGTTTCTCATACCTTGTACATATTTATAAAAATAAAATAAAAAATAGAAAAATAAAAATAATCATTTTCCACTTTGTATATATACCATGTACATGTGTATATAAACCTATTTATTTAGCTAATGTAAATAAACCATAAAAATAAAATAAAAATATCTTTTTATTCCAAATTTTATGTTATAAATAAATAAAATATAAAATTGGAATATAAATACAAAGATAAACAACTAAAAATAAAAATAAAAATAAAAAATACATATATGTATATACCTATATATAAAAACAATATAATGTAAATACTTTATTTATTTTTCAAAATAATAATTAAAAATCACTAAAAAATACTTTAAAAATAAATAAACATTTTTCATGTTGAAAAGTTTTTAAAATAAATCATCTACTATTTTTAATTGAATTTTCAAATAATAATAAATGGCAGCCTCCCATTGGTCCACAGGGGATTATTGACCCCCGGTCAACTCTCCCCCCATGACCACCCAGGACGGATCATTCGCCTCGACCCGACTTCACCTATTTTTTGCGTATTGATTCGACCACCATCAATCGAAACCCCGGGCCCCGATTATCCTTGAATCATCCCTAATCCACGCTCGATCATCCTTCTAGGGATCCGAGCTTCACCGTGCTCTGCCCGATCTGATGACCACGAAAATCGAGCAAGCGAGGTAGATCAGGTATATCTCAAATGGTCGTTACGACCTCAATTGCTCGTGTGTCAATCAAGAAAAAGAGACCACCAAATAAGATAAAATCAACTAAAAATCAAATAGCGGTCCTGCTATTAGTTTAACCTGGTATAGTGACCAGGGTCGAACACAAGGAGCACGTGATGGCCTTGCGGCCTACGAAGTAGTCTCAAAAATAAAATAAAATAAAATAAAAGACAAGTGTTTTTGGTGGATTTTTAATTGTTTTTATTTTTTTTTGGAATTTTAATTAATTAAGAAAATAAGGAAACTAAAGAAACAACCAAATTCAAGCAATTATTTAATGCATCAAAAATCAGTCAAAAATTCAAATAAAAATGTTTTTGTGCTTTTTATAATTTTTACTGTTTTTAGTGAATTTTTTTGGGATTTTTCTTATGTTTATTTAATTTTCTAAAAATAAAACAATGCAAGAAAATGAAGGCACTGTCCAGCAGAGCTTAAGGGACTTAGATAAAATATCTAAAAGTCCCCAATAAGCCTGAGGTAATTTTCCTGTAAAGAGAAAGAAACAAGGAAAATTTAGGCACCTTAATTATTATTTTTGGATTTTTAGATTATTTATTAGAATTTTTATGAGTTTTTAGGTGTTTTTCAATTTTTAAGAGTTTTATATAATGAAAAATGACCAAAATTAGTCAGAAAATCAAAAACAACAAACTAAACAGTAGCTAATTTTTTGTATTTTTTAGACAAATTTTAGTATTATTTTGTGATTTTTAAAATCAAACAGTAAGGAAAAAGGGTGTTTTTGATTTTTTAAAAATATCAAATATAAGCAAAAATGTCTCCAAAAATTCTAGAAAATTTTACAACATGGCAGGAGCGATGTTTCCAATTTTCATTGAATTTGAAATGAGTTTGATATTTTATTCAAAAATAAAACCTAGGCATAGTGCACAGGGACCTGTGCGTAAATATCCAAAGTTCTGGGGGGTCCGGTGCAAAAATCCCACGAAATCATGCGCGTAGCGCGTGTCTGGGGCACTCAGGGATCTAAATGCAATCAAAATAAAGTTCTGGGACTATTTGGTAACAGGTACCAAAAGTCCGAGGACTTGTTTGTAAATTACCCACAAATAAGCGCACATGCACAAATAAATCACGCACAGGGGTATAAATGCAATTTCCTAAAAATATTCATTCATTTCAGAACACTCCAGAACTACAGGGCTAACTGTGCAAATATCCCAAAAAGGCACGTGTCGATGCACGTGCTAGACTACGAACAGGGGCATATATGCAAATACAGAAATAGACAGGGTCCAAAATGCAAATGTACCAACGTAAATAAAATCCTAAAAATATTTACAGGACTAAACTGAAATTAAACTAAACTAAGGGCCTAAGGTATAAATTACCCTTTATTACGCAAGCTGACGGATGGGCGCCACGTCAATGATCGGACGGCTGGGAAGGGGTGGCGTCCAACGCTGGGTCTTCGACGCTGATCGATCGGTCCAGGCGCTGCCACGTGGAAGATCAAACGGTGGACGGGCGCGGTGGCTGAACCTCGCTGAATCGACGGTGGAGATCGACCCTCAAAGGATCTGGCGGTCAGTGCTGCTCCTCTAATGGACGAACAGGATCAGATCTGGAGCGTCGAGGGCGATCGGACGTCTCTGAGGGATGGAGGAAGAACTGGGCTCCGGCGAACTTCGCCGGGCTCGTGACGGTGCTGGTCTCCTCCTGGAAGGCCTCTGATGATCGGAGGAGCGTGGAAGCCTTCCGCATCAAATGGCAGCCTCCGATGACTCGATGAAGGTCCGAGAAGCTCTGGCGAGTCCGGCGGAGGCGGAGCTGCTGGACCAAATGGTCCAAGCCCTCAGATAGGCTTGGATGTACCTGCAAAGTGCACCAGCAAACTCGCGGGTCGAGGGCAAACTGCCTCGACCCCGTTAGGCGTGGTGATAGTGAACGGTGAGGCGTGGTGGTCGAGCTCCAGCGAGGGGTGGACGGAGGAGCTCGAATCCCTAGCTCCTGTGCGAGCTGGGTTGAGCGGAAGGGCGTAGAACGTGCGTGGAAAGAAGGCGAGTGCGATGGAGAATTCCGATGATCGAACAGTAGGGTGAGATGGTCGGAATCAGCGAAGGTCGACGATGGGGCGATTTGGGGATAAATCAAAATTCGGGAAATAGAAAAGAAACTATGGCTACCTGGGTGGTCGAGTCGATTGTGGGCGAGCAACTGGTGCTCTAGGTCCTAGCCTCGTGGGTCGTCGTGGCCCGAGGCTCTGGCGCTACCTCCAGGCGGCGCACAGCGGAGCAAACTCGCCAGATCAGTGGTTCGAGCACCCTCTGCCTCGCTGCTACACCTCCGGGGCAAGCTGTCACTCTCGCGCGGAAGATGGAGGTCACTGGGTGGAGGAATGACGATCCAAAGATGCGAAATGAAGTGGCGGAGCTCAGCCCTTATACTGCTAGGAGTCCGATAAGAATGGGTCGGGTAGGGCTGCGTGAAGCGCGGATCTCGAGGCGGGCACCCCGGCGAGGGTGTCGGATGTGACGTGAGTGAAACGGACCCGGGGTTTAGGTGCGATGTGATCGGGTTTAGTCGCTAGAATTAGGAGAAATCGGGTCACCCGCCTAATACCCGTGAGAGGTGGTCCTGGGGGGGGGGAGTTGGCCGGGCGGTCAACAACCCCCGTGGACCAATGGGGACAGGCCACGTGGAAAATATTTAGAAAATCAATTAAAATTAGTAAATGGCCTATTTATTAAAAACTCAAAACATGAAACATTTTTGTTTTAATTTTTTCTATTTTTTTAGTGATTTTTAATTAATTTTTCAAAATAAAAATAGGGTACTTACAATATAGTACTATACATAGGTATATATACAATATAGGATTTTTAATTTTGATTTTTAATTAGTTCTTTTTATACATTTTTATTCCTATTTATATTTTATTTATTTATAGTATAAATTTAGGAATAAAAGGGTATTTTTATTTTATTTTTATCATTTATATACAAGGAGTAAATAAATACATATGTACATATATACATGGTATATATACAATGTATTTTTGGGTTTTTAATTTTGTTATTTTTATTTTGTTGTTGTTTTAATGGGTTTTATTTTATTTATTTACCACATAAAATATAGAATATTTACAAATTTTATGGAATTTAATTTTATTTATTTATAAGGTGAAATAAATATAGGTAGATGAGCTATGTACATGATGAATATATACAAGTGATCTATTTTTATTTTCTTTTTGATTTTTTTCTATTTTTATCTTGATTTTATATTTATAAATATATACACAATATATACAAGCCATTTTATACTATTTTTAGAGGAAAATATTTTTATTATATTTACAGGTATATTTACACACATGAGCCCCTATCTCCCTCTACTTTGGCTTTTATGCGGTCAGGCCCATGCTGAGCCCTCCCTTGGGTTAGGTTGCTCAATATTTATTCTAAATATTTCCCTCTTTTTCTTTTGGATCTTTATTCTTTTATTTTTCACAAAAACATGCTAATTATTACTTTTTACACCATGCATGCTTTTGGTAATTATTTATATTTACAAATATATACATGCATTTGCGAAGGTTTTTGTAGCTAAAATATAAGAACAAAGAGTGATGAATGAGTATTCATCACCCCCCTATACTTAACTTTGCTAGTCCCTTAGCAAACACTTATTGAAAAAGAAGTGAAAAAGAAGAAAGAAAAAGAAAAAGAGAAAAATGTACATGGATAAAGGTTGAATATTAAACTATCCTTCATTAAATTGAATTATGGAGCTTAATCAGATCTTTGGATTAATAATGTGTCGGAACCTTATTTGGACTTAAGCTTAAAACTCAACAGCCTCTAAGTTCCACTAATCTCTAATCAAGACTCCTCAATGCTCCAGATCAGAACAAGTCATCAATCACAAACCCTGAAGACCCTGAATCTTTCCTTGTCCTGTGAATGTGAGGTTTAAGCTCTCCACCTCAGAAATGGCAACTTGACAACCCTCCCCAACAAGGTAACTCTATGACCTCAATCTGGCCACTCTTTCCTCGAGGAGCGGGGTATTCCCAGTGTAGCCATGTATCCTTGGGAGCTTGACCAGTATAGCCAAGTCTCCCTGCTGCAAGCTACATAAGGTAGGACATGGATCTCAAGCTTTGCTTATTGCACTCTATATACATACTCCGGTGGGATTATCATTTTCTCTCAGACCCACCACTTTTTTGGAGTTATTTTCTTTTTCCATTTTTTTCAGGTATATCTATACAACATATACATGTGCAACATATATACAAGGAGTTTTTCCTCTTGAGCCAGCAGACTATCCCTCTTTTGAAGCTTTATTGCAACCCACAACTCCCGTCGTTAGACCTCATGGCAATCAGACCAAGTTGAGACGTACTTCCTTCACTAAAAGAAGAAGAGAGGTTCCGCCTAGAAGTACTACCCTCATATGCTACCCCAAGTCAAGGAAGACTGCCTCCTCACCACCTCATCCGTAGAGAGCTCGGTGCAAAGTGCTGGTGTCCAAGTAAAGCCATTGTCTATATGAGTCATGTGTTGTTGTTAAGTGCTCTACTTAGACTCATTGAGATGACATGTGATCATAGCCTAGTGGACTCAAAGAATTAAGTCACCATGGACCTGAAAAGCCTTAAACCTAAGCCCTATAAGGTTCCTCTTAGAAATTAGGTGGATTAAGATCTTAATCAAGCTCCATTTCCTAATTTAATTCTAGGCTAGTTTAAATGTCAACTATCATCCAGAAAAACTATATACATATGTACAAAAGATGCTATTTACACAATTTTTTACAAACATGCAGAGTTTTTGAAAAATGTTTTGAAATCATGAATGGATGATGCATGCGGTGCAAGTTTTGCAAAAGGTATTTACACACATTTACACAAGATTTTTGCAAACTTTTGATTTTCAAAATATTTTGGAGAAATTTTGTACTATATACATAATTTTGATACAAAAATATTTACACAAGCTTTACACAAAAGATTTTTGAAATCATTTTTACAAAAATAATTTGTACACTAGCTATTTATGTGCAAATAACAGAACGAAAATTTTTAATTTTTGTGATTTTTAGGGTTTTTAGCCATTTTATTTATTAACACTCACACAAAGTACGAGTTATGGCTAAAGTATATATGAAATATATACACACCCCCTATACTTAGCTCGAACGATGTCCTCAGAGTCAAGAGCGATGAAGAAGACATAACTCGTGCTATGTATAGGGAAGTGAAAAGGAAGGCTATATACAAAGACGAATAAATGAATAGAAAGTCAAAAAGAGATCTCGGGTTTTCCCCCTATACTTAGGATCAAGTAATCCTAAGTATAGCAGGCTGTACACAAAGGGAAAACTGAGTGGAGAATGTACAGGGTCTACCCCCCTATACTTAGGGTAAAATATCCCTAAGTATAGGCAGCAAAAATAGGGGTAGACAGAAACAAAAGAAATACCCAAAGGTCCTACATCCCCCCTATACTTAGGGTAAAGTACACCCTAAGTATAGCATAATCAAAGGATGAATAAAGGGATGTGGGACTAAAGAATGTGATGATATGGACATCTGGATCTATACAAATCGGAAGATCAGTGAGAATCAGGCGTGAGATGCAATAGATGTGAGTCAAAAGACCACATCTCACGCAAAATGAATCAGGGCAACATCAACAACCCGCGGCTCATGATCTAGAAATGGCTTGAGCCGCTTGCCGTTCACTCGAAAGGTACTCTCAGAAGACAACTCGGATATATCAATGCTACCGTTGTCGTGTACCTTTCTCACCAGATAAGGTCCCTTCCATTTGCTCTGTAGCTTCCCTGGAAATAAACGAAGCCTCGCATCAAACAACCATACTCTCTGTCCAGGCTCAAAAACTTGTGGCTGATGTGAGAATCATGCCACTCTTTCACTCTCTCCTTATAATGTAGGCTGTTTGAGAAGGCGGTATCTCTCAACTCCTCCAGGGCTGCTAACTCTGCCCTCCTCTGGTCTCCTACACCATCTGGATCCATAAGTATCTCAGTGACTGCCCAAAGTGACCTCTACCTCAGCTCAACAGGTAAATGGCACGGCTTGCCATATACGAGGCGAAAGGGAGATGTGCCCAATGGTGTCTTGAAAGACGTCCGATATGCCCACAAGACCGAGTCCAAAAGCTGTGACCAATCCTTTCGGTCAGGGCGGATGACTTTCTGCAATATAGTCTTGATCTCCCTGTTCGACACCTCGGCTAGACCATTCGTCTGTGGATGGTAAGGTGTAGCAACACGATGGTCTATACCGAACTCGCTACAAGGGCCTTCACCTGGTCGTTGATGAAATGAGACCCCCCATCTGAAATCAATACTCGAGGTACCCCGAACCACGTGATGATGTGCTTCCTCAAAAATCTGCAAACTGTCCTCGCATCAGCGGCTCGAGCGGGGATAGCCTCAACCCAACGACTAACATAGTCCACAGCCAACAGAATGTACTCAAATCCCTAACTCTTAGGGAATGGACCCATGAAATCGATGCCCCATGCGTCAAAAACCTCACAGAAGTGAATGGGCTGCATCGGCATCATGTCACGCTGTCCACAAGTGCCCATCCTCTGACAGTCAGTACACCTCTTCACAAACTCATCAGAGTCCTTGAAGAGGGTAGGCCACCACAAGCCAGATTGGAGCACTTTCTGTGTCGTTCTCCTCCCAGAATGATGTCCTCCTGCCTCAAGCTTGTGGCAGTAAGTGAGGACGCTATGGTGTTCCTCCTGAGGAATGCACCATCGCCAGACACTATCCCCTCCTTCGTGGTAAAGGATGGGATCCTCCCAGTGGTAGGACTTGGCCTTCGCCAGGAAGGTCTCAAGCCTCTGCCTGGTCTAATCTTGTGGGACTTTCCCAGCAACGAGAAAGTTCACAATATCGGCATACCACGGGAGTGAGGCGATAGCAAGGATCGCCTCATCTGGGAAGGTCTCACAAATGGGATCAATATGCTCGGACTCCTCAGGCTGCTCTAAACGGGAGAGATGATCCGCCACCACATTCTTGACTCCAGGCTTATCCTTGATCTCAATGTCTAACTCCTGGAGTAGAAGGATCCATCTAGTCAATCTGGCCTTGGCATACTTCTTTGCCATGAGGTATCGGATGGCGGTGTGATCAGTGTACAAGGTCACTCTAGATCCAATGATATAAGATCTGAACTTATCTAGGGCGAACACTACGGCTAGCATCTCCTTCTCTGTGACTGTATAATTCCGTTGCGTGGATTCCAATGTGCGGCTAGCGTAGTGGATAGCAAAGGGGACTCCATCCCTCCTCTGTCCCAGCACGGCCCCCACAGCAAAATCGGAGGCATCCGTCATGATCTCGAATGGGAGAGACCAATCCGGTGGCTGGAGAACAGGAGCCTCTATGACACACTACTTGAGAGTCTCGAAGGACGAAAGACACTTGTCATCGACAAGGAACTCGGCGTCTTTCGTCAGGAGGTCAGTCAACGACCGGGCAATCCTGCTGAAATCATGAATAAATCGTCGGTAGAAACCGACGTGCCCCAGAAATGACCGTAACTGCCTCAGATTGGACGGCGGTGCGAGTTTTCTAATGACATCTACCTTGGCTGGATCAACCTCCATGCCCCTGTTGGAGATGATGTGGCCAAGCACCGTCCCTTGAGTCACCATGAAGTGACTCTTCTCCCAAGAAAACACCAAGTGAACCTCTATACATCACTGGAGTACTCGGTCTAGGCAGTCAAGACAGGAATCGAATCCGTCGTCGTAAACTGAGAAATCATCCATGAAGACCTCCAAACACTCCCCTACCATGTCCGAAAAGATCGACAGCATGCATCTCTGAAATGTCGCAGGGGCAGCATGCATCTCTGAAATGGCGGAGGGCCGCGCTGTGCAGCCGAGGCACGTGGCGCGGTCGCGGCGGCGCCTCCGCGCGAGGACGGAGGTGGTGGTGCGGGTACCTGCAAACAGAGATAAAAAATGGGTTATGTACGAGATCACCTGGGAAGTGTGGAGAGGCGAACGCCTCTTCGATCTTCGCTTCAAGGAGTCCGCGATGGAGCTCCGAAGCTTGTGCTTGCCGGACGGGAAAGCTACACGGAGCTCGGTTCCGCGGATCACGCCTAGAAAAGCCGCTGTCACCGGCGTTGATGGAATGGCGGATGCTTCCCAAGGTGGAGGTCGGCGGGATTTTATAGGGTGCTGGTGGAGTAACGGCTGGGGTTGGTGAACGGCTGGAGGGGGCGTTACATGGGTGAGGCGTAACGGCGGGGCGGTGGATGGCGCGAGGAAGGAGAAGGGGCGATGGGGGGGGTGGGGGTTTGAGGAAGAAACGGTTGAGGAAGAAGATGGTCGGGTCACGTGCTGGGCACGTGACCCAAGTTCGGCTGGGGAGTGAGTGAACAGCGGGGTGCCACGTGGCACGCCCTGGAGCTGCCACGTGGCACCTAAAAAAATTTCAAATTTTTAAAGGGGGAAAAGAGATAGAAGATGACCTCGGATCGAAAAATTTTCTTCACAAAAGTTGTTCGTCTCGTCGAGATCTACAACTTTCATGAAGGGCCCGGGAGCAAAAGAGGTCACCTGTGCAAAGTGGTATTTTTGGTGGCTTTCCATGTGCACGAAAAACCGCATTTTTGAGATTTGTAATTTTTTTGGTGGTTTTAGAGGGGATAAAAATTCTAAAAAAAATACGATAAAAAAGAAGAAAATTATTTACACATTAATCTAATTTTTTTGGATTTTTAAAGGATAAGAACTTAGGAAAATAAAATAGAAGTCAGAATCACACGACTTTTGTGCAGACCGACAACGGACACTCGGACTTGGTCAATTTCTTTGATCTCAGTTTTAATCTGGATTTGAATGTTTGCATTTCTTATTAAAACTTTCATCAAAGGACACAAATGAAAAAGAAATAAAATTAAAAGAGTTAATTATGCACATAAAAACTCAGGTCAAAATTAGCAAAAAGTCAAAATGCGCAAAAGAGGCCCAAAACCCAACTTTCACATATGAGCTCCGAATTTTATGAAATTGGTCTTGTTTTGAAGGTATTTGAAAATGGAGTACTTTAAAAGTGAGTAGACCAAAATCGGACACTGTATGTGGGAGATATGCTCATTTTAGTCTGTCAGATGTGAAATTTGACTTTGGGATTATTTGACACTTATTGGGGTTAGTAATTTTTTTGTATTTTTTATTTAATAAGGTTAGTAATATCTACACAATGGAAGTGGTTTGGGGTCAATCGGAGTTAGGATGAATTAACTAAAAATGTGAGAAGTTAGCGGCTTTTTGGGCTAATTTACACTGGGGATTTTAAATGCAATTTATGCATGATGAAATGTGGATATTATTTACACATGCATGATGGCTAATAATGCTCTATTAATGTTTAAATACAAGTAGATGATGGGGGACAGAGCCTAAATGACCAATTTTAGCATGATGAATACGAGATTCATCAATAGCCCAAATGGCATGCGTCAGAAGGCGTATGTGCCGAAGGGACAGGTAAAGGTGGTCTTCTCCTGATCCTCAGGAGCGATGGCCACCTGGTTGTAGCCCGAGTACCCATACAGAAAACAATAATGGCTCTTCCCTGCCAGTCTCTCAATGATCTGGTCAATAAAAGGCAGGGGGAAATGATCCTTCTTGGTGGCCTGGTTGAGTCTCCTGTAGTCAACGCAGACCCGCCAAGAAGTGGGTACTCGTGTAGCAATCTCCTCTCCCGACTCACTAATCACAGTCGTGATGCCCGTCTTCTTGGGCACCACATGCAAGGGGCTGACCCACTTGGAGTCGGAAATGGGATAAATAAAATCTGCGCTCCACCATTTTGAGATTTCCTTCATGACAACCTCTCTCAGATTGGGGTTCAGCCGCCGCTGGAACTCACGCGACGGCTTCGCCCCATCCTCGAGATAGATATGGTGGGAGCAACGTGATGGACTAATCCCATGGAGATCTGCTACGCTCCATCCGATTGCCTTGCGGTTCTTTTCAAGAACCCCCATCAAACGGGTTTCTTGCTCTCCAGTCAAATCGGCGGAGATGATGACTGGGTAGATCTCAGGCTCGCCCGCAAGGAATCGATACTTCAGTGAAGTAGGGAGCGGCTTCAGCTCTGGACAGCTGGGTGCTGGTGGATCTGGCCTCTGAAGTGTCTCTGTGTATGCTGCCAAATCTGTATGGGAGAACTGAAACTCTCTCTCAATCTCAGGAACTGGAGAAGGCTGCTCTGACTGACTGTCTCTGCTATGCTCGGCATCTACCTCCTCCTCAGCTGTAGGCTCTGTGGAACTCAGGTCTGGCATGTAATCCTCGCAATCTGCCCAATCAGACTCTAAATCCAGGGATCTACATCAACAAAGGTGGCATCAGCACCACCGTCACAAAACTCCGTGTCGCGGTCAAGAACCTGCTCTGCTGCCACTGAAGTATCCTGAACCAGGGCTATGCTCTCCAAGCCCTCCTCTGTTGTCATCTCGGCATTAGCTGTGTCTGCAAATGAGAGGATGGCATGTGCTGCTGGATCTGCCCATGCTGCCTCATCGTCTGTGATCACAAAGTCACAGTCCTGGTGGATGTCTAGCCCGGCATCTGTCAGCTGCTCTGCATCAGAACTGGTCTCCGAGCATGATCCGTCTCTGGCTCTATAGTCCTCGACCGTATCTATTTGTACACTTTCGCCCTCGACGCAAAAGTATGCCTTCCCGCTATCATGGTCAGTCACCGCCTTGTATGTGGCCAAGAACGGACGACCGAGGATGATGGGGGTATCGGTCACTGAATCAGGGATCTCTATGTCCAACACTACGAAGTCCACGGGGAATTTCAGGCCCTGAATAGTGACGACAACGTCTCGCAACAACCCCTTCGGCCTCTTGACAGATCGATCAGCAAACTGAAGGACTGTCCTGCTCTGTCTAAGAGTGCCCAACTCGAAGCGGTCGAGAAGGGCTGCCGGAAGGAGCTTGATAGACGATCCGCTATCCAATAGAGTCCGGTCGAACATCTGCTCTCTAATGTGGCACCTGACATAAGGGGCTCCTGAGTCTGGCCTCTTGGCCGACAACCAGTTCTGAATCGCGAAACACGTGGCTTTCGTCAGCACATGGATCTCTGAGTGGTGGTTCCTCCTCTTCCTCCTGACTGTAGTCCTGTCTCTCAACGAACGCTGAAGAAGGGGATCTGCTGCAAAGCCTCCTGAAGGGTCAGCTGTATGTGGAATCTATCGATCATGTTCTGGCTGAACTCCTCCTGCTCTCTCTTTTTTGGATCTTTTTCTTTTTTCTTCCCTTCCCCATCTGAAGGGATCCAGGGAAGGGAATCATTGAGTCCTTCTCAGATGAAGGACTAGGAAAAGGTCTAGACGGCTCGACGGCCGGATCCGCACATACATCAAGCACCACAGTGGGACCAGAAAAAACCAAACCTTTTCCTTTATTGACAACATGGTTCCGAGATACATCAGAATGAGGAAAAACTACAGCTCTCTCAGAATGAACTCTGGTGGTCTCGGTACCACCACTGGCTGGCTCAACTGTACGTCTCGCGGCCTCAGTATCGCGCTCTGGTTCGGCATCGGGAGTGGCCTCAGTACCACCTCCTCTAACTGGTGAAATGGCGGCCTTAGCACCGCCTGTGGAATCAGCATCCTTGGTGGCATCAGTACCACCATCATCAACATGAGCGGCCTCAGTACCGCTCTCCTGCTCCTCATCTGGCGCCCTAGGTGTGTCCTCGTGATGTCGCTCAGACGAGGCGCCGCCGCCGGCTGGTGTCCTACCGCTCCTAAGTGTGACAAAATCAGCATCAAAAAGATATGTAGACATATCATCAAATGGATCACTAGGAGTGGCATGCTCAGTGTAGGCTACCTGCTCAGACTTCCGCTTCAGGCTGTTGGGGTTCGGCTCGATCTGGGCAGGGATGGCGGCTTTCCCTCTTACAATGTCCCGTATCTCCTGGCGGAACTCATCCATCTCCTGTCTGAAAGTGGCCTGCTGATCCGTGAGGAGGCGGGCTATGTCATCCAAAGCGGGGCTCTCGTGGGAGCCCGACGGGTAGCCTCTCTGGTAATGAGGCTGCTGGAACTGGTGTTGCTGCTGCTGAGAGGGGTAAGTAGGTGGATGCTGCTGCTGGTGAGGCTGCTCACGCCTCCAAGACTGTCCCTGCTGGTAGGGACGAGGAACGTAGGATGACTGCTGCTGTTGTGGTGGTGGGTACACTGGGTGCTGCTGCTGCGGCTGGTGATCTCTCTGCTGACTGTACTGGCCTCCCTGACCAGATGGTTGCTGTTGGGGCTGGGTACCTCCATTCCCCCACCTGAATCCGGGACGGTCTCGTCGGATTCCAGGCTGAGGGCGGTCATACCAAATTCCGTTGACATCCATCAATGGCTCTGCATCGTACTGGGCTGGCGGTAGCACTGCCAGCGGTTGATCAGGCTGGTATACCACCATCTGCAAGTCTGGAGATGGTGGTGACTGGTAGGTGGGCTGCGGCTGCTGGTAAGGCTCCGCATGTACAAGGTGAACCTGTCTAGGCTGCTGGTGTGAGCTGGAGTGCTGGGACGAGCTGCTGCTACTGCCCTGATCGCCTCGCGACTGAAGACGGGGTTGTGAAGCCGTCTGTGCCTCCTGGAGACACATGAGCTGGGTCTTCATGTCGCTCAGAGTCTGTGCCATCTGCTCCATCTGAGTGATGCCCTGGCACTTCTTCTTCTCTATCAGCTCCATCCGATCCAACTTCTCGCTGATAATACCCATGTCCGCAGTTGAAGACTCTGCCTGTGCTGCTGCTAGTGCGGACGAACTGGATGGACCGGCATTGACCCGTGCTATCCTCTGGTACTGCACGAGTCCTGGTTGTTGCTGGGGTCTGCCCTGAGTGTACAACCTGGTCTGGGACATCACCATATAGTTCTCGGCCATCTCCTTGTAGATGGCCCAGACCTGGTCGTGATCCTTGGCGAAATACGACCTGCCACAAGAAGCGTTCACCAAGCCCTGGAGCTCTGGTGTCAGCCCGCTGAAGAAGCTCTGCACAAGGTTGGGCTTCGAAATATCATGGTGCGGGCATCGATCAGTCAGCTCACGGAACCTCTCCCATGCCTCATGGAACTGCTCGTTGGGGAGCATGGAGAAGTTGCTGATGAGGGCTCTCGCTGCATTGGTCCTCCCGAGTGGATAGTACTTGTGTAAGTACTCGGTGCGGAGCTGCTCCCAAGTGTAAACAAACTTCCCCAAGTGCTTCAGCCAGGTGGCTGCTCTGTCTGCCAAGGAAAAGGGGAGGGCGATCATCCGAATCGTATCCTGGTCCACCTGACGATCGTGGACAGTACTGCAGATCATGAGGAACTCCTGGAGGTGGAGATGGGGCTCCTCAATGGCGAGCCCGTGGAAGCGGGGGAGTAACTGCAAGGTGTTCGGGGGGAACTTGAAGTCCCCCACGATAGTTGGAAGTACGACCCAGTGGTGCATCAGCGTCGATCTGGGGTTGTGCAACTCCTGCATCGGTCTCGGTGGCCCTCTTGCCGCGGCTGCGGTGGCTGCTGCGGCTGCTACTGCGGCTGCTGCATCTGCATCATCCGGGATCCTCGGCCCGTCTCTCCTCTGATCTCTCTCTGCTCGCATCTGCTACATCTCTCTCTTCATATCAAGCATGAATGCTCCATGATCCCTCAACTGCTGCTGAACGGTCTCGAGGGAGGCGATCAGGGTGGAGTTGATCGCGCCCTGGTCCAGCACAAAGTGCTCAGGCTGTGGACCTCGGGAGCGATCCTTGGAACTGCCGGCCATGGCGTCTGCAAAATCAAATGAGCCGAACTCAGGTGCAGATAAATCTGCCAATCTCTCATCTGGCTCATGTCTCTTGGAACCGAAAGAAAGGGGGTCGAGGGGGAATAGGGTGGAATCATACTCGGGCTCGGAGAGCTGGTCTCGACTCTCACGAGCCAACCTACATGAATGGGTAGACGCGCCCGAAAGTGGTGCAGCCAGAGGCTGCCTAAGAGATCGTCTACCCATCATCGTGATCTGGCGAGTAAGGCGGATGGGATCTGGGGAAACTATGATCAGAATACAAACCCCTCAGTTCACCAACGCAACGCGAGCTGAAGACCGTAAAGGCTCGGTCGGATTATCTTGTCAAATTTTATTTTGGTGAACAAACAATCTATCAGAGCGATTACGTGACCTGCTGGGATACCCGATGCCACCCCAACCGACTGTCCCGCACGAATAAGTCGGTAATCAGTCGGGAATAGCACCGAAGGGCTCTACCTAGTGAACGGGTCACTCTCTCGCACAAGCAAACCAATCAATAAGGGGGAAGCTCTCCCCAAGACAAATTTTTAGATCAGGTGTCTTTTAGGGTCAATAGCTTAAACAGTCCCAATTTTATGGTTTTTCTTTTTAATATTTTTCAATAAAAACAAAGGCCTAACGAATTTTTCGGTTCTCCTGATTATTAAGTCAAAAACAGGGGGAGAAGACGAAAAAACCGATGCGCGATGAAATCAATGATGCATGCAAAGATAGAAATGCGGACCTGTCTCCAGCACTCTACATGCAAGTGATCCGCGCAGAAATGTAAAGAAAGAAAAGAAATTACCTATATGGTGCAGCGGTGAAAACCCGAGTCCTAAACAGGCAACTTCTACTCGAAGAACCGTCTAACTGGTCACCAATCCTTCAAGCCAAAGGTCCGGTCTCGGTCTACCCCTCCTCCTCCCGACACATCGGGTTCAGGAACAGCGCTTGGTAGGGCAGGCTACGACACGTAGGCTACGAAGGGAGTGAGTCAGTTATTTTTATTAGTGATTTATTAGTAGGTCCAATTAATCACACTATAGGAAATGGCAAATAATTAGGTGTGGGGATCCTACTAATTACGGCACAGTCAAGCAGAAAATCCTAAATCTAGGTGCTCGAGAAAAACCGTTGAAAAACCGTAAAAGGCAGCTAAGAAAACAAAAGCCGCGAAAAAGCCGCGAAAAACCTAAGGGTCCCCCGAGCACACCGGTGCTCGGCGAAACAGACGCGCTAGTCAAGCCAAGTCCAAAGTGTCTGAGTCTGTCCCTGTATTATTACAATAATCAAATAAAAATAAAAATAAAGTCTAAACTAATCTTACTCTAATCCTCTCCCACTCAGCCTCTCTCTCACGCTCTCCTGCAGCTCCGTGCAGAAGGGAGCCGCCTCAGAGTCTCGCGGTTGCGCCGGCTTCTCGAAAGCTGCCGCCTTGGTCCTCGGGCCCTCGCAAAAAAGAAACAAGTGGTCAGACCAATAAAATAATCAAATAATAGCAAGAAAATAAAACAAGGTATATGTGCAAAAATGCCCAATAAAATAAAACACTCGAAATCAAGCAAAAACAAAATAAGAGAAAATAAAGCAAAATAAAATAAAACAAAAATAAAAGAAAAACAAAAAGCCGCGAAAAGCCGCGGGCTCTGAAAGGGCCGCGGAAAGCCGTGAAAAATAAAACAAAGAGAAAATGAAAAAGAAAAATCAAAAACTACTAAGCCGTGCTCCCCGGCAACAGCGCCATTCTGATGACCACAAAAATCGAGCAAGCGAGGTAGATCAGGTATATCTCAAATGGTCGTTGCGACCTCTATTGCTCGTGTGTCAATCAAGAAAATGAGACCACCAAATAAGATAAAATCAACTAAAAATCAAATAGCGGTCCTGCTATTAGTTTAACCTGATATAGCGACCAGGGTCGAACACAAGGAGCACGTGATGGCCTCGCGGCCTACGAAGTAGTCTCAAAAATAAAATAAAATAAAAGACAAGTGTTTTTGGTGGATTTTTAATTGTTTTTAATTTTTTTTGGAATTTTAATTAATTAAGAAAATAAGGAAACTAAAGAAACAACCAAATTCAAGCAATTATTTAATGCAACAAAAATCAGTCAAAAATTCAAATAAAAATGTTTTTGTGCTTTTTATAATTTTTATTGTTTTTAGTGAATTTTTTTGGGATTTTTCTGATGTTTATTTAATTTTCTAAAAATAAAACAATGCAAGAAAATGAAGGCACTGTCCAGCAGAGCTTAAGGGACTTAGATAAAATATCTAAAATCCCCAATAAGCCTGGAGGTAATTTTCCTGTAAAGAGAAAGAAACAAGGAAAATTTAGGCACCTTAATTATTATTTTTGGATTTTTAGATTATTTATTAGAATTTTTATGAGTTTTTAGGTGTTTTTCAATTTTTAAGAGTTTTATATAATGAAAAATGACCAAAATTGGTCAGAAAATCAAACACAACAAACTAAACAGTAGCTATTTTTTTGTATTTTTTAGACGAATTTTAATATTTTTTTGTGATTTTTTAATTCAAACAGTAAGGAAAAAAGGGTGTTTTTGATTTTTTAAAAATATCAAATAAAAGCAAAAATATCTCCAAAAATTCTAGAAAATTTTACAACATGGCAGGATGCATGTATCCAATTTTCATTGAATTTAGAGTGAGTTTGATATTTTATTCAAAAATAAAACCTAGGCACAGTGCACAGGGACCTGCGCGTAAATATCCAAAGTTCTTGGGGGTCCGGTGCAAAAATCCCACGAAATCACGCACGCAGCGCGTGTCTGGGGCACTCAGGGACCTAAATGCAAACAAAACAAAGTTCTGGGACTATTTGGTAACATGTTCCAAAAGTTCGAGGACTTGTTTGTAAATTACCCACAAATAAGCACACATGCACAAATAAATCATGCACATGGGTATAAATGCAATTTCCTAAAAATATTCATTCATTTCAGAACACTCCAGAACTACAGGGCTAAATGTGCAAATATCCCAAAAAGACACGTGTCGATGCACGTGCTACACTACGAACAGGGGCATATATGCAAATACAGAAATAGACAGGGTCCAAAATGCAAATGTACCAACGTAAATAAAATCCTAAAAATATTTACAGGACAAACTGAAATTAAACTAAACTAAGGGCCTAAGGTATAAATTACCCTTTATTACGCAAGCCGACGGATGAGCGCCACGTCAATGATCGGACGGCTGGGAAGGGGTGGCGCCCAACGCTGGGTCTTTGACGCTGATCGATCGGTCCAGGCGCTGCCACGTGGAAGATCAAACGGTGGACGGGTGCGGTGGCTGAACCTCGCTGAATCGACGGTGGAGATCGACCCTCAAAGGATCTGGCGGTCGGTGCTGCTCCTCTAATGGACGAACAGGATCAGATCTGGAGCGTCGAGGGAGATCGGACGTCTCTGAGGGAAGGAGGAAGAACTGGGCTCCGGCGAACTTCACCAGGCTCATGACGGCGCTGGTCTCCTCTTGGAAGGCCTCTGATGATCGGAGAAGGAGCGTGGAAGCCTTCCCGCGTCGAATGGCAGCCTCCGATGACTCGATGAAGGTCCGAGAAGCTCTGGCGAGTCCGGCGGAGGCGGAGCTGCTGGACCAAATGGTCCAAGCCCTCAGATAGGCTTGGATGTACCTGCAAAGTGCACCAGCAAACTCGCGGGTCGAGGGCAAACTGCCTCGACCCCGTTAGGCTTGGTGATAGTGAACGGTGAGGCGTGGTGGTCGAGCTCCGGCGAGGGGTGGACGGAGGAGCTCGAATCCCCAACTCCTCTACGAGCTGGGTTGAGTGGAAGGGCGTAGAACGTGCGTGGAAAGAAGGCGAGTGCGGTGGAGGATTTTGATGATCGAACAGTAGGGTGAGATGGTCGGAATCAGCGAAGGTCGGCGATGGGGCGATTTGGGGATAAATCAAATTTCGAGAAATGGAAAAGAAACTATGGCTACCTGGGTGGTCGAGTCGACTGTGGGCGAGCGGCTGGTGCTCTAGGTCCTAGCCTCGCGGGTCGTCGTGGCCCGAGGCTCTGGCGCTATCTCCAGGCGGCGCACGGCGGAGCAAACTCGCCGGATCAGTGGTTTGAGCACCCTCTGCCTCGCTGCTACACCTCCGGGTCAAGACGTCACTCTCGCGCGGAAGATGGAGGTCACTGGGTGGAGGAATGACGATCCAAAGATGCGGAATGAAGTGGCGGAGCTCAGCCCTTATACTGCCAGGAGTCCGATAAGAATGGGTCGGGTAGGGCTGCGTGAAGCGCGGATCTCGAGGCGGGCACCCCGGCGAGGGTGTCGGATGTGACGTGAGTAAAATGGACCCAGGGTTTAGGTGCGAGGTGATCGGGTTTAGGCGCTAGAATTAGGAGAAATCGGGTCGCCCGCCTAATACCCGTGAGAGGTGGTCCTGGGGGGGGGGGAGTTGACCGGGCGGTCAACAACCCCCGTGGACCAATGGGGACAAGCCACGTGGAAAATATTTAGAAAATCAATTAAAAATAGTAAATGGCCTATTTATTGAAAACTCAAAACATGAAATATTTTTGTTTTAATTTTTTCTATTTTTTAGTGATTTTTAATTAATTTTTCAAAATAAAAATAGGGTACTTACAATATAGTACTATACATAGGTATATATACAATATAGGATTTTTAATTTTGATTTTTAATTAGTTCTTTTTATACATTTTTATTCCTATTTTATATTTTATTTATTTATAGTATAAAATTAGGAATAAAAGGTATTTTTATTTTATTTTTATTATTTATATTCAAGGAGTAAATAAATACATATGTACATATATATACATGGTATATATACAATGTATTTTTGGGTTTTTAATTTTGTTATTTTTATTTTGTTTTTGTTTTAATGGTTTTTATTTTATTTATTTACCACATAAAATATAGAATATTTACAAATTTTATGGAATTTAATTTATTTATTTATAAGGTGAAATAAATATAGGTAGATGAGCTATGTACATGATGAATATATACAAGTGATCTATTTTTATTTTCTTTTTGATTTTTTTCTATTTTTATCTTGATTTTATATTTATAAATATATATATACAATATATACAAGCCATTTTATTCTATTTTTAGAGGAAAATATTTTTATTATATTTACAGGTATATATACACACATGAGCCCCTATCTCCCTCTACTTTGGCTTTTATGCGGTCAGGCCCATGCTGAGCCCTCCCTTGGGCTAGGTTGCTCAATATTTATTCTAAATATTTCCCTCTTTTTCTTTTTGATCTTTATTCTTTTATTTTTGCACAAAAACATGCTAATTATTACTTTTTACACCATGCATGCTTTTGGTAATTATTTATATTTACAAATATATACATGCATTTGCGAAGGTTTTTGTAGCTAAAATATAAGAACAAAGAGTGATGAATGAGTATTCATCACCCCATCTTCTCGGATGCTTCCTAGTATATAGTCCCAGCTCCGGCCGCAATTTCAAGCTATCTTTGGCCTCGTCTTCCATTCCTAGGAGCTCCATTCTCTTTCCTAAAGTGACAGCTATCGGAGAGGAGTGTTGCAGCGAGGAGGGAAGGTCCCAGCCACTGATCCGGCGAGCTTCTTCGCCGTACGTCGCCGCAAGGTGCGCCCGAGCCTCTGGTCCTGACGAACCATTGAGGCGAAGACCCAGGAGCTCCCTTAGCTTCAACCTAGTCGACTGCGCCCATCAGGTAGTCCCGATTCACCTTAGATTCGCCTAATTTTCGATTTCTCCCATTTGCACCACCGGGCTTCGCCGGTCGATTCCCCGTGCTCTGCTCATCCATAGACTCATCTGACCATCGATTCACGTCCACGAGACCTCTATCCACGTTCTTCACCCATCCGATCAACCTGTCTCGCCTCGGAGCAGGGCCTCGGGTCTCCTCCGCCGATGCCTTGCCGGAGACCTCTGTTCCGACCCATCCGACCACCCATTCCACCCCTAACTGGGTCGATGCACTTTGCCCTTGACCCAGGAGTCTTGTTGTGCTGTTTTGCAGGTCAAAGAGACCCATCTGAGGGTCCACACATCCGAGCACAGGAGCTTCGCTCCTCCTTCGTCGCCAGGCCACTCCGGTGGTTCCCGGCCTCATCGGAGGTGCCCATCAGCTGCAGAAGAGTCTGAGCTTCACTTCACCGATATCAGCAGCGTCTGAGAACCCCTCCACCATGCGTATTGAGATGGCAAACTTCGCCGGCGAGGTGTTCTTCAAGAGTCCTCCAGCACCGTCCGATCAGCCCCTCGCGCCAGACTAGATCGTGTCCATCTGTTCGTGAGGAGTTATTAGCAGTCCGATCTTCATCTGGGCTTGATCCGGACTGTTCATCCAACAAAGAGACGTATTATATTCTCAGCCGTTCGATCTCTACGTGGCGCTTCCTCGTCCATCAGATCATAATAAAGGGGTAATTTTCTTTAGGCCCCTGTCCTTATGTTATTTCCATTCAGTCCTGTAAATATTTTAGTACGTTGTTTTTATTTTGGAACAATTACAGTTAGGACCTTAGACTTTTTAGTATTTGCAATTTAGTCCTTGTTTATGTGAGCCACATGCATCGACACGTGAGGTTTTGGGATATTTGCATGATTAGTCATGTATTTCCTATGTGTTACTGATCGCATATTTTTAAATAGGAATTACACTTATGCCCCTCTGAGTCTGAATCGCGTGTGTTGCGCATGTTGTTTTGGGCTTTTTGCAAGTTTGGTCCCTGAGTTTTTTATACGTGTTACTGTTTGGCCCTTGGAAATAAGTTTCTTTGCACTTAGGTCTATGCTTGCTGTGTGCCTTATTTTTATTGAATAAAATATCAAATCAAATCCAAATTAGGTGAAATTTGGACACGTGGCTCCTGCCACTGTGTAAAAATTTCCTTAAATTTTTAGGACAATTTTGAGGCTTTTTACTACTTTTAAAAAATAAAAAATACGCATTTTTGTTAATGTCTGAATTGAAAAATCAAAGAAAAATATAAAAATTTGTCTAAAAATCTAAAAAAATTAGGGATAGTTTATTTTAGTGTTTTCTAGCTTCTATCTAATTTTGGTGTGATTTGGATTTATAAAAACCAAAAAATTTAAAAACATTAAAAACCTTATAAAAATTCTAAAAAATTCTATAAAAATAAAAAAAATACAAACTCTTTTTTGTAGCTTTGTTTTTGTTTATATTTTTCATAAAAATTGTCTCCATATTTTTATAGACCAATTATCTATTTTTAATTGGTCTTTCAAGTCTGGCTGCACAGTAACCCACTATTTTCCTCTTTCTCTATTTTTAGAAAATCAAAGAAAAATTAGAAAATTCTGAAAAGTTAACCAAAAACACTAAAAAACATAAAAACACAAAAATAATTTTATTTGCATTTTTGGAGTATTTCTGAGTGCTTGAATAAATTGTTGAAGTTGCTTGTTTTATCTTTTCTAATATTATCCTCATTATTAAAAATAAAATATTTAAAAATCCTTAAAATCCACCAAAAAAATACTTTGTTCTTTATATTCGACTTTGGCTACTTCGTAGGTCGCAAGGCCATATCGTGCTCCCTGAGTCTGACCCTAGTCGCTATACCAGGTTAATAAAAATAGTGAGGACCGCTATCTGATTTTGATTGTTTTATACCTTGTTTGGTGGTTCTTATATTTTCTTGATTGATCGATTTGTGAGTGATTGAGGTCGCAACGACATGAGTTATTTATCTCCCTTAGTCGCTCGTTGATTCTTCGGTCGATCATACATATTATAAATCCCCTAGAGGGCCACCCAATAATCATAAGTGTCTTATATAATATAACATTTAGATCCCTAATGGGGGCGTTTTGAATTTATAACTTTTTTCAATTACATTTCTGTGCTTTGAAATTGGACATTTTTTTTCATTTTGCATTATTTTTTAGCAAAATTTTAATGTGAGGCTTGTGTCAAATAAACTCAATTTCTTTAAAAAAAGCCATTTATTTTCTAAACATTGCTAAAATTGCTTAGAATTTATTTTGTGAAAAATGTTGTATTTTGATAGAAAAATCAATAATAGCTTATTTAGAAGATTTAGGGGTTAGGAAAGGTACCTAAATCATGTAAGATATAGACAGATATAAAGGAAAGAAGTACATGAGGCTTTGAAGGCTATGAAACATGAGAGAGATGTATGATCCGATGACATTCCTATAGAAGTATGAAGAGTTCTAGGTGAACATGGTTTGACCTGGCTCACAAATTTATTAAATGTTATTTGGCAAACTAGGAAAATATTTGAAGAATGGAGGAGAAGCATCGTGATGCCTCTTTATAAGAACAAAAGGATACATTCAAAATTATTTAAATTACATAGGTATCAAACTGATGAGTCACACTATGAAAGTTTGGAAACGTGCTATCAAAAGAAGGTTGATGTATGTTTCCAAAGTAACTAAAAACTAATTTGGGATTCATGCCAGGTCACTCAACTATTGAAGCAATCCATTTATTGAGGAGACCAATGGAGATTTATAGAGCTAAAAGGAAGAACCTCTATATGATTTTTTTGATTTGGAGAAGGCTTATGATTCAGTCCCATGAGAGATTTTGCGGAGAGTTTTGAGAAGAGACAAGTACTTGTCCGATACATAAATCTTATAAAGGATATGTATGATGGGGCTTCATCTTGTGTAAGGATCTAGTCTGGGAAGAGTGATTATTTTGACATCAAAATCAGTCAGCACCAAGGTTCAGCTTTGAGTCCATTCACTTCTACTTCAATTATGGACAAGTTAACTAGTCACATTCATGATGAGATACCTTGGTGTGCATTGTTCGTCGATGATGTGTTTCCTAATGAGACTAGAGATGGAGTAAGTGTGAAGCTTGAGGTTTGAAGGCATGCCTTGGAGACTAAAGGATTTCGTATAAGTAGGGTTAATATTGAATATATGAAGTGCACATTTAATGGAAGCAGTGGTGAAGGGATCAAGGTGAAGATTGGTGGCAATAACATTTAGGAGAAAGATTCTTTTAGATACTTGGGATCTAGTTTGCAACATGATGGAGAAATAGATGGAGATGATACTTATAGAATAAATGCTGGTTGGCTAAAATGAAGATGTGCCTTTATTATTCTATGTGATAAGAAAATTCCTTTCAAGATCAAAGGAAAGTATTACAAAGTAGTTGTGAGACCTGTTATGCTGTATGGATTTGAATGTTGGCCTGTGAAACATAGACATGTGCAGAGAAAAACAATAGCAAAAATGAAATTGTAAGGTGGATATATGGTTATACACAAAAAGATCGAATTTGGAATGAGCGATTAGAAGGAAAGTTGGTGTCGCCCCAATAGAGGATTAGATGAGAGAAAATCGCTTAAGATGGTTTGACTACTTGAAAAGGAGGTTGGCTGGTGCGCCAGTTAGAAGATGCAAAATTTGGGATGTTGAGCCGGTAATGGGAGGGCGAGGAAGGCCCAAGATATGTTGGGATGAGACTACAAATGGATCTTAGTTATTTGGATCTGAACTCGAGAATGGCCCAAGAGAGATCTGAATGGAGGCAAAGAATCTGTATGTATGACCTTACTTAATGTGGGAAAATGCTTTATTGTTGTTGTATGTAGGGGTTGGCAAAGCTCAAAGTGTTGTCTCTTAGGTCAAAGAACAATAACATGTTCTATTTTTTCTAAGTATTTGCCAAGTTCCTTTTGAAAATACACTTTGGTTTTTCATAGATTATTCGCCATCTATCACTCACATAATATTTTTCATTTTCTTGTGAGCCACACTTTCTTTAAAATATTTAGTATCATCTTGAATTTTAGTTTGTAAAACTATTAGTGTTTGATATTTTCTAAAACTCAAAAACCCAAGAAGCCATCGTCTTACGTGATTCATTAAAATCCATACTTTCTCCAACCAAATATTCATGGGATATGAGTATACTGTAAGAATACAAACCTTCCAAAGATTACAAAAATTACTAATATTTTGCCTAAAAATACAAAAAAAAATGAAAAAAAACTTTGAAAATCATTTAAATTTTTATAAGTAAAAAATCTTAAAAACAACACCTTGTTTTGTTCCTCTAGACATTCTTGATACTTTTAGAGTTCTCTAGGTCCATAACCTACCCCTCCCTTTTTCTTTAGTCTAGCAATTTATTCTATCCTATTTTCCTTTATTTCTAATTTTATAAAAAAACTCTAAACATCTAAAATTACAAAAAAATATCTTAAAAACATATTTTCAAAACATAAAACACAAAAATATTTTCTCCTTATTTTTCTATATATCTTTTAGCTTTTGATTATATTTCAAAACACTTAAAAACTAAAAAGTTTGCAATAAAACTAAAAAGATCTTTTCAAGATCTATAAAACAATTTAAAAAGAAAATATAAAAATAAAAAAGAAATTTAAATTCCAAAATAATTAGAATGCATGCATTTTATATATCGATGATAATCACGAAAGGACCAAAAACCTTAAAAATACCTAAGTTTGGGATTTACTCATAGACATATAGATCTTTGTCTCTAGCACAACATATACACCATGTAGCTTATTATATTGAAGTTGCCTCCTTTAGTTTGGCCTTGGAGCTTGCCCAAGTACAACAAACATGCCACACTTGCACATTCTTTATTTTGGTTTGATCGATGATTCTCCTCATGTTGTACTAACGTTTAAGAACTTGTTCTTAACACTTGGGGTTCTCGCAAAATAAAATGTTGAACCACAAGAGTTGTAGGCATGAAATGAAGAACGAAGTGTAGCTCTAACATGCTCTCGAAATGATGAGAATGAAGTTTGCATAGAATACAATGATTTCTTCACTTGGTATATGAATAATGGTGGTATATGATCTTATATATACGCTCCCAAGGGCTAAGAAGTCGTTGGAGGTGATCAAGAGTGCCTAGGTGGTAAATGGTAACAATTAGAAATGAATATAGCAAAACAAAACAAATTACTCAACTGAAAATAAAATGAGTTGACTGAAAAATAAAGTAGTCAACTGAAAAAGCTTAGTTGACTGACAATTATTTTACAAAAAGTTCAAAGGCCAACTTTTATTTTTTTTACCATTGGAGAAACAAAATCAGTCAACTAAAAATTTTGATTAGTTGATTGCAAATATTTTAGTTAATTGAAAGATAATTAACATATATAAAAAACATCCAGAAAGTAATTTTGAAGTTTCAAGAACAATTGACTAATGAAGTCAGGTGATTTGTCTACCAAAAATTGAGTTAGCCAATCGAATTGATTGGACTTGGTTTTTGAATGCATCTTAAGAAAATATAAGATTCTTAAAGTAACTTTCACACAAAAAAATAAAAACTATGTAAATGCTATGGCTTCTTGTTTATTGCAAAGGTTCTTTGGCTTATTCTCCTCTTATTCTTTTGGCTCAAAAAAAAAAATTCTCCTCTTATTCTTGAGCTTCCTTTAACTTCTTTAGCTCATTCTATAAGCTTAATGTTCCTTTGAGATCTTAATATTTCTGATCGTCAACTTTCATCATTCTTCTTGAATTTTAGGTTTAATTCTTAAGCTTCTTTTTTCACTTAACCCTTAAGCTTGATCCTTGATCTTCCTTGCTTTTTACATAACTACAAGCTAATACAATCACATTTTGTTATTATCAAAACATGCATACTTATGCACAACCTAACACTCACAACATATGTGTTTATCCCTTAATCCCAACTACTTGTCGATACATCTCATGCTCGTCTATGGAAATTATCTATTTTAATTTTGTTAAAATTATTTTCTAATCTAACTTTTAGATTGAATCCCGAATGATAGAAAAAACTTTCAATCAATGGGCTTGTAAAATGTATATTGTTGACATATCTCTTTCAAGCTTGTCGAAAATTTTTTCAAAGGGCTAGTGGTTATTCCTTCCCTTTCTTTCACTTTCATCACATAGAAGAAACGTTTAATTTCATTTTCTAGGTTCCTACTCTTAGACATAATGACACATATATTGATTTTTTATATTTCACATAAGTTTGTCTTTATTTTTTCCTTTTGTTCAAAAGCATATGCACATATATTTGATTTTCCCCTATACTTTCTTTGAAGAACATACACATGATTATACAATCAATTATTTTTAAATTGAATTAGTAATACATAAAAATTTGTCAACAAAAAAAATGAATTCTTTTTGCTATCATTTTACATCGGAACATGAAAGTGAATTCCTTATTTCTCGAGAACATTAACACATTGTAAATATTGAGTTTACTTTAAGAAAGAATGTTATTCTGGGATACCTTAAATTGGCTAGTTATAATCGAAGTTTTTTGAAATATATGAATGTATTCCAAAAAGCTATCTTACATGCAGTAATACGATATATTCGTGTATGCCTCTTTTACATCTTGTATCAAACATGCTCCTAACAAAAAAAAATATCATAACCTTTACTATTTTCTTATCAAATATAAAAACTCTGTATTGCATCATTCAACCGTTGAACAAATAACATAATCCCAATGTTTTACCAATCTGTACCTGACAATGGTTCTTTGCTGTTCTTGTCTATTGCCTCCCAGTGGACTTTAATCAATCTACTTTCATGAAGAGTTCAACTGAAAAAAACAAAATAAGCAGATGAGCAGATCACCAATCACAATAAATACGTGGTGGATTCGATGAGAGAATCCACATTTAAAACGGATATTCAAATATAAATTTTAATTTTGTTATATGTCTCTCACTATATTAATTAATAATAAAAATGCTAAATACTTTAACTCTGCAAGCCCTCTCAGCACCACGTCTTTCTCTTCCTTTCTCGTTGCTCTCTTTCTACTTCTCCACACCCACCCTTTTTCCCTCTCCCCGCCCCCTTCCAGACTTTGACATGCACTCTGTCGCTCTCACGACCTCACCTCCTTTCCCTTCTCATCCTCTCTCCCACACCTCCATGCCTCCTCTGCTCGCCGCCTTCTCCATCCTCTCAGGTATAGTATACATATCATCTTCCTCGCTTTATCTTTCATTCAGACGAGCCGTTGACTCTGATTTCCACCATCATCATCATTGCCATCATCTTCTTGTTGTTGTTAAAAAATCCAACTAACGGGGGATGGTGCTGTTTCTACTGTTGATGGGATGTTGGGTTCTCTGTTTAGTTGCTTAGGCGGGTCAAAGATTTCAACTTTTTTCTGATGAGTTGTATTGCTTTTAATGCTCCTTGATTTCTTAGGTGGGTTGTGAGCATGCCTTGTCGGTGGTTGATGGCGATGTGCTGCTTTTGGGCATGTGGTGTAAGAAAGATACGATTTTTGTGGCTTTCCCGGCGAGAATTAAATTGGGTTGGTTTGCATTTGATTTGTGGTTGGATTGAGTGGATATGGCCGTAAGATTGTTTCTGGATTGTGGGTATGTTTCTATTGATACTGGATTGAATGGGGGACTCGGATTGAGGGTGAAGATGTCAATGCCACTGTTGGATTGGTGTCTGGTTCAGATGCTGATGTAAGGACGTATGCTTTGCTTTTAATTCAGTTTTTTTCAGTGATTGTGTGGAACTTAGAGCAGAATGGTGTGTTCTGTTGTCTGAATCTATGTCGTAAATCACTTAACGTCCCAATGTCTTCTTGGCTGTAATGATGATATAAACGTTCAATAATTTCAGAGGCGTCGTCATCTTGATTTAGCACTGGCAGACAGTGATGTTGTTGGGAGATAGGTAGAATTACCATTTTTGGAAGAGGAGGAACCCAAATTTGCCCTCAAGTTGTTGTTCTATATGGAGATCGAAATTATGTGATTAGGTTGTTGGCTGCAATGTCTAGATATCATAGTTTAGGTCAACAAATTGGAACAACCTACTTTTTAAAATTTAAGTTGGTATCTTTTGTAATTGGCATGGAGCTTGTTGTCATCATGATTTGCCTACCGATAGCTTAACATGGTGGGCTTTTTGCAGATCGTTGACTGTATGGGTGAAACTTTCTG
This sequence comes from Ottelia alismoides, assembly GCA_037367405.1. NCBI lineage: Eukaryota > Viridiplantae > Streptophyta > Magnoliopsida > Alismatales > Hydrocharitaceae > Ottelia > Ottelia alismoides. The sequence continues at coordinate 96,811 of JAZKJV010000878.1, forward strand.
AAGCAACTGGAGTGTTGTAGACATGAACATATCTCTTGGATCACTGATAGGGCTTTGTATAGGAGCTGCAGTTGGACTGTTATTGATTACAACTGCAGTAGTTTATTTTTGCCTTCACAGGAGATCATCTCATATTAGGAGTAATAGTTCACGACGACCATCAACCATCCCTATTCGTGCTAATGGCTTCGACGCATCATCAGTGCTATCTGACTCTACGAATGGTCTAGACTCCCCCATGGCTTCTCAAGATGAAGGTACAAGATACAAGACAAACAAAAGAAATACAAAGAGCATAATCTCAATGTCAGGAGTTCCCAAATACTCTTTCAAGTATGTATCCATCTTTATTCTTCTTATTTTCTTGAAATTGATGGCACCTTGACAAGCCTTAGATGTTTACTTGTTTTTATGCTATTGTTATAAGCCTTATTGACACTAAAAAATGGCAAAGCCTTCTCTCACTATAAATAAGGTCTACTACATGGATTCTTGTTCGAATCCATGTTGAAAGATTCGACTATTTTTTACGCTGGTTGTCGACTACCTAACGCAATCCCACAAGGGGGGATTTGAACCCTGGTCTTTTGGGTGGTAGGCACACTGCACTACCACCAGACCATTTAAGGGGGTACAAAGTAGAAACCTATACACCATTTACTGGCACTTGTACAAATAGAAAAGTAGGAGAGAACTGCTTGACTAAGACATGCTATCTTAGGGCTCTTTAGGTAGTTGGAATCTTAGGTTAATGTTACATAAAGAGTCACCCATACAAGTAAAAAGATTAGTGTCCCATATGTGGTAGATTATAAAATATCTCTCAAAACTCTCCTTTAAGTTGTAGCATATATATCAATCATACTCATGTTTTCACAACATTTTTTTAAATTGTGAACGTGCAAGTGGTGTGGTGAACATATCAATTAGTTTGATCTATAGAAGGTATACTAAAAGTGAGCATCAACCCTCTTTGCATTAGATGTCTGGCGAAATGACAGTCAACTTTCACATGTTTAGTGCGTTCATGAAACATTTCTTATTGGTTATATGCACCATGCTCTATTTTCACACTTGAGCTCCATAATGCCGGTAACTAGGAGTGACATGAAGGTTTGTAAATACAGATCGAATTCGTATTAACTCTATTGATGCATGAGACATAGCTCCATACTCACTTTTGACACTAGAGCGAGAGACTTGCTCCTCGAAGTTAATAAATTTCCTACCAGGTAGATACATAAACAAGTAGTAGATTTTCTGTCCAACACACATCCTTCACACTAGAATAGGCTATAAGGTTGGAAGTGTTGCTTTTTGTGCATACAAGGTATTTTCCTAGAAAGGACTTGGTATATCTCAGGATCATCATGCATGCATCAAAGTATATAGTAAGAGAGTCTATGAACTGACTTAGCTTGCCTACTGCGAATGATATGTTTGGTTGTGCAATGATTAGATATACTCGACCCATGTATCCAATCTCTCCTTGTTCATAAATATGTATATGTGATGATTTAGATTCCAGCATCTCGATCTCCTATAATAAATTAGTGGCATACTTTCTCTAGGACATTACTAGACCTTGACTAGAAAAAGTATCTTAAATCCCCTAAATCTTCGATCACAAATTGCTCTACTAGTTGTTTCTTAACCTCTGTAATGCCTTTGGAGCCATCTCCCATGAGAACGATATCGATATAAACTAGCTTTGTCAAAGTTCCTTTTCCATTCTTCCACGTGAGTAAAGAATAATCAGATGATGACCTAGATAGGTCCAAGGACTCGAAGACATCTGATATTTTTTGAAAGCATGCCCGAGGGCTCTATTTAAGCCCATAGATTTCTTTATTTGGTAAGCATACTTTTGGACACTTTCCTTGTGCATCAAAGTTGGGAGATTGCTCCATATAGACCATCTTTATATGTTAGTGTTGAGATAATTATATCTCTTAGTATCTAATTTATGTTTTATGTTTTCCCTGTGTAACACTCATGTAATTAACCCATGGCTTTTAAACTATAAGAGAGCCTTGGGATCCCTTCAATAACAAGTCTCATTTTTATCCCAACATGGTATCAGAGTAACGGTCCTAGACCGGAGTTCTCGTACCCTAACCCTAACCCTACACCCGCCGCCCCCCTCTCTCCCGCGCAGCCACAATATCTACCGCGCTGCCCCGAACCTCCCAGCAGCGCTGCCATGACCATGCCCCCCGGCAGCCTCGCGCCGCCGCAACCCTCCAAGCGACACCCTCGTGCTGCCCTGACCCTCCAACAGCACCGCCTCACGCCGCCTGAGGTGCCAGGGCATCGCCTAGGCGCTCCGGGCCCCTCCGGTGTGTCCAACAGCCCCTCTCCGGCTGCCATTCAACGCGGTACCTGCCCCTAGTCGTACCGCCCTGCTCCTAAAACCGTTGTAGACCCTTTGGGGGTTGCTCAAACACGGTTTTGGGGGACATCGAGGTCTGGACTGATTCGACAAGGGTGATATAGTCCAATTTGCTCCTTGATTTGCAGCCCTAGACCTTCAACGACGGATTAGGGATGAGTGTATAAGTCTACAGATACAACTCATCCCTCCTATGGTGCTGTAGACACATCTATTCTTGATCTGTTCCCTCTTGTTCCGCGTCTTGGTCTATTGAAGGATGTCAGAAAATAAGGGTGACGTGTTATCCTCTTCCAGTGTCTTTAAGGGCCCGACACCTATCGTGAAGATGGACGAGACCAATTACGAGTTATGGTCCATGCAGTTTCGTACCCTAATGCAATGCCACAACAAGGAGCATATTCTGACTGACTCGGAACCGGTGGACAAGACTGGGGCAAATGCATCATGGAAGTAAGATGATGCCTATGCTCGTATCTGGCTCTCTAGAACACTCAGCACAGAGATTGCAAATGACATTGTCAATCAGCCAACTGCAAAGGTCATGTGGGATATACTGGCTGCTACCTACGGACAAGCGAAGAATGAAAGCAAGATCCTCCAACTGCAGTTTGGCATTTTCTCGACCAAGCAGAATGGTCAACCTCTCCATGCCCACTTCTCACATCTGCGAGGCATGCTTGAACGATTACACAGTTTCATGCCTATTACTACCAGCGTAGAACAACAACAAGCATATCAGAATACCACTATGACTAGTGTTTTCTTGTCATCCCTTGATACAGAGTACGATGCTGCTCGTACTCAACTTCTGACTGGTGAGAACATACCACCAATGGAGGAGGTCTACAAATGGCTGAGCAGGATTAATACTACGCCAACTACTATACCACAGACGACGTCCTCGGCTATGACCGCTACTCGAGGACGCGAAGGCTCGTCCCAGTTCCGTGGCCGTGGCCCTCGTGATCGTGGTGGCGGGCGTTAGAGAGGTCCATGTTCCTATTGCCATCGTCCTGGTCACTCGGAGGAGACATGCTTTCAGAAGCATGGATATCCGACATCTGCATGAGTTGTTGAACAGACAGACTCTTCACCTACACCTACTACAGATGCACATTTTAATGATCTTATCTCGCGACTTCGAGAGTTGGTAACCACCCCTGTGACTCAGACTACAAGCCCATCAGATGCAGCGGCCACCACCCGAACATTGTCCAGTTCCTCAGGTACTCCCTATGCACTTACCAATAGTAGCAGTTCTGATATGACAGATTGGATTATGGACTCTGGAGCGTCTCATCATATGTGTGGAGATTGAACACAGCTTACCCATTGTTTTTAAAAACGCGCCTTGAGGCGCTGAGGCGTACGCCTCGAGGCTATAGCCTCATTCATCCTCAACGAGGCGTGCGCCTTGAGGCTTATGAGGCGCGCCTCGAGGCGCTGCCTCATGAATGGGCTGTTTTTTTTATTTTTTTCTGCAATATTTTTTCCTTTTCTTTTTGATTGTGAGCTTTTCATCTTTCTTAGACATGTATTTTCAAGTCTTTAAGCTCATGATTTACTGAAATGCATTTTTTTAATTTATTAACATATTAAGCTTATTTTTACTTTATTATGCATGTTTTTTTATAAATCAACATGTACAAAAAATTGAGTCTTGAGTCCTTAAATCTAATGCCTCTACTCTTTAATATGAATCAAGCATGAATGCTTTCTTTATTAAAATGTTTGAATGCAAGTCCCCTATTTTGACCTAAATTTTGAAAAGTATATTTTTGTAAACATGTCTCATCTTTTCTTCTATTCAATCGGGACTAAATTAATACGCATCAAAGCATGCATGAACAAAGACGATCATAACATGCAATATTCAAGTATTTTATCCCCCAATCATTATGGTAAAGTAAAAAGTGATCGCAGATTCACTGCTTACTCTCTTATCCTTCTCAATTGAATGACACATATCTTACCTAATTTTGAAAATGGTATGTTATATCTAGTCCCTTTAGTTAAATTTTATTCAAAACTTTAAATTTTGTGGGGAGTTACCCATTATTATGCTTACATATCCATATTTACTTGACTCCTTACAGATTTAGAGTTTGAAAAGAGAGAGTTATATAACAACTTGGATGTTTAAACCATGATGTTAGCCTTGAAAAATCATGGAGTTATGCATTTAATCATAAATATTTAATTTCTAGAACTTGAAAATTGTAATTACGATTAATTAATATATTTTATGAAAAATTTCTTTCATGAGTGAGGCTTACGCCTCGATACGCCTCGAGGCAATGATAGGAAAACGCCTCGATACACCTCACGTTTTTTAAAACCTTGAGTTTACCTCTTACAGATCTATTCCTCATGGACGATCCGTGGTCATTGCCAATGGGGTTCGGCTACCCATTGTTGGTCAGGGGGAGATTGTTTTAGCACCTTCTTTATGTCTCCAGAATGTCTTACATGCTCCAGATTTTCAAATGAATCTTTTGTTTATCAGTTAAATTACAAAAGATTTACACTATCGTGCCATCTTTGACCCCTCTTCTCTTTTGTTTCAGGACATACTAACTAGTAGGATGATTATTCATGGCCGTGAGCAGAGAGGATTGTATAAGCTTGATGTTCCATCATGTGCTGGGGTAGCCTCTATTCCCTCTGGTCCTGTTTCTCCTTTTATGTGGCATATTCGCTTTGGTCACCTGCCTCTTCAAAAGATGATACGGGTTCTCCCGCAAATATCTACTCGTACTGCCATGGACTGTGAAGCTTGTCAACTTGGGAAACATCATCGCTCCTCTTTTTCGAGTCGTCCGAGTCGTAATAGTAGTCGGTCTTTCGAGTTGTTTCATTTTGACATTTGGGGTCCGAGTCATGTTCCTGATCATCAGGGACATCGTTTCTATATGGTTGCTGTGGATGATTATTCTAGACTCTCTTGGGTATTTTTGTTAAAACATAAGTCTGAAGCAGGTGCTATGATTAAGACTTTTCTTATTGAAGTTAACAATATCTTCTCTGCTAATGTCAAATTCATTCGTACTGATAATGATTTAGAATTCTCTACATTAAGATTGGCTGAGTTTCTTAGTTCTTTGGGTATTTTTCATCAGAATTCTTGCAATTATACATCACAGCAAAATGGCGTGGCAGAATGTAAACATCGACACCTTCTTGACGTCACAAGAAGAACCTTGTTGATTCACAGTCGTACTCCACATTCTTTCTGGGGTGATGCGGTTCTCACCACTTGCCACTTGGTGAATCACATGCCTTCCACTATTCTTGGCGAGAAGATCCCATTTCAGATTGCATTTCCTGAGAAAGAACCATTCCCTTTTACTCCCAAGGTCTTTGGATCAGTTGCCTTTATTCACGATTTCACTCCTGGTTGGGACAAGCTCTCTCCTGGAGCTGTCAAATGTGTCTTTGTTGGTTATTCGCATACCCTTTTGGGGGTATAAATGTTTTGATCCTGTTGGAAGAAAATACTATGTGAGTGCTGACGCTAGATTTTTTGAGTCCATTATGTATTTCTCTCCTACAGGTGACAGGTTGGCTAATGCTCGCTCTAGAGAGGATGCGGTGGTTCCCCCACCTCAATCTTCTCCTTCCCAAGCACCTTGTGATGCTCCTCAGTCTTCACCACCTCCACCTCCACCTTCACCTCCTACCACCAAGTCCACGTTTTTACCCCATGTTTATTCTCGCAGGTCTTCTCCTCGCCCCACTGCTAATGACGTCTACATCATCCACCATGCCTCAGGTATGTCATGAACATATTGTTTCTACTGATGGCACTAGCAATTTAAATGCTACACAGGATGAGTTGATTTTAGAGGATGATGAGGCTAATGATCTGGAGATACCTATTGCCCTAAGGAAACCTCGTCGCCAATGTGCCACATACCCTCTTGCTGCGCATGTCTCCTTGGATCACCTTTTTGCATATTACAAGAAGTTTGTGGTGGGACTATCAGTAGTGAATATCCCACAGACATATCAGGAGGCGCTTCAGGACAACAAGTGGTGACTTGCAATAGAAGAAGAAATGACAGCCCTACTGTCACGTGGCACCTGGAGCATTGTCTCTGCTCCATCAGGTGCCTCCGTTGTCAGCTGCAAATGGATATTTACGGTTAAGCAGAGGGCAGATGGCAGTGTGGACTGCTACTAGGAAAGGCTTGTGCTCGGGGCTTTACACAAACCTATGGTGTGGACTATCAGGACACCTTCTCTCCAGTAGCAAGACACTCGACACTACGCATTCTTCTATCTGTTGCCATGTCGCGGGATTGGCCTCTATACAGCTTGGTGTGAAGAATGCATTTCTCTATGGGGATCTACAGGAGGAAGTATACATGCAACAACCACCAGGATTTGCTACTGAGGGTGAGTCTCAGAAGGTGTGCAGACTTCATAAGGCGATTTATGGCCTGAAGCAGAGTCCGAGAGCTTGGTACCAAAAGCTATCAGAGCTGATAGAGCAGCAGGGGTTTGTTCGGCTCTACTGCGGACCACTCACTGTTTGTTCAAAGGATACAAAGAGGTATTGTGGCTATTCTTGTTTATGTAGATGATATTGTTATTACAGGAGATGATGAACAGGGCATTCATACTGCCAAGGAGTTCCTTGGTCAACATTTTGTGACTAAGGATGATGCAGAACGATTTTCGCGGCGTCGAAATAATAATATTTTTTGGGGTGGATTTTTGGTAGAAGAAAGAGAGAGGTTGAGAAGAGAAAATAGAGGGGTGAGAAGAGAACTCGCCGGGAATACGAGAGGTTGAAGAGGAGAACCGCGGAGATCGCGTAGAGGAAGAGAGAAAAGAGAGAGAGAGATAATGAGATAACTCAATTTTTCATAATACTTGACTGCCTAAAAACATTGGACCCTCATCCCTTTATATAGGAGGGATGAGATTACAAAAATAGTAAATTAATTAAAATTGACAACCGACTTGCCTAAACTGACTCTAACTAATTAATTGACCCACTTTCAAATTAAAATCTACGAAATAAACGTTGAGATCACAGGCGACCTCAATTATTTAATTAGACAATTACGACAACCTAAAAACGTAAATAAAATTGACTACTAATAAACTAAATAAATTTGGCCCTATAATTCGAGATCACGCTGCATCAACTCTCCTCTGCTTTAAAAATTCGTCTACCGACGAATTGCTGGATCTACAGGCTTGGAGGAAGATTCGGCGCATTCCGTCGTCTTCTGGAAGAATTGATGTGGAGCGAACGGCGGAATCCATACGCGGGCGTGGATGATGCGACCGTCGTAGTTGAAGAACATGTGCGGCGCGGACGACGGCGTTTCCTCGATTGTGGTCTCCTTCGTGTGATGCCCGAAAAATTGATGAGGCATGGAAAATATGGCCCTTGGAGAATCCATAGTGAAGCAATGGCACAAGGAGAGGAGAAGAGGAGATGTGGCTAAGGAATGAAGCCATGGGGTCCTTTTATAAGGTAAGCCCAAGGCCCTAGTTCTATTGAGATAAGGAGGATCCCCAAATCTCTGATTTCCAGCCCCTTTTTTTAAATATTTCGGCCGTCAGGGGTGTGGGTGCAATTTTCACACCCCTTCATTCTTCTTGGCTTTGTTCTTCCTGTAAATAGGGGGTTTTAGGGAATTTATTGTTGCAATTTTCCCCACTAACCGTTCAATCCCACAATCCCAGGGATTTGGCTCCATGAGGCCCCGATAGGGTTTCGAGTTTCCTCAACAAAAGGCGGCGGGGCCGTGGGTCTATGCGGCATCGTTGGCGGCAGCGTGACCTCGGAATCCAAGGGCGGCGCCGACCTGGGCGACGCGGACTGGGTTCGGGGCCGAGGACCTGCGCGCGAGGGGCCGAGGATGATCGCGCGGGGTTCCATGCTGGAGGCAGCGCGTGGTGCTGTGAAGGGTGGTTAGCGAAGGGGCGGGGGCGAGGGAAGGCGGCACTGGGGGAGAAGAGGGCTGGGGTTAGGGCGATCGGCGAGGGAGAGGGAAGGCGGCGTGAGAGGGGAAGAGGGGGCGCTGGGGCTCGGGGAAGAAGGTCGCGGGTGGGGGAGGGAAAGAGGAGGGGGCGTAGGGAAGGGTCAAGTGCCTTGGGGGAAACGGGGGTGCAGGCGAGAGGGCTGGGCTGCGGGGTCGGGGATGGCGAAGGCTGGGCCGGGTGGGTCGGGTCTGGATGGGTGCCGCTGGTTTCGCGGAATGGGGCCTCGAGGGTGCGGTCCCGTCGGGGTCGAGCGACAGTGGGGTGGGAACCGTCATTGGGTTGGATATCAGTGATGACGGGTGGTTTGAAACACCCAGGACAGCAGCCGTTCCGTCGTTGGCGGCGTGATTTTCATCTTCAAGATCGGTGTTGTTGATTGGCATTGTCGGAGGCTTCGAATGGGCGGCGCGCATAGCTTTGGATTCAGCAATCATCTCTCGATATACGGCCATGAATTCTTGACATTTTGCCCGGAAGATTTCGTCGGCTCGCCGTGTTTGCTCGGATGAACGATGACCCCTTGATGCATGATGGTGCGAGCGCCTGGACGGATCGTCAGATCGTGAGGACGATCTGTAGGCCATGCTCTGATACCAATTGATGCAGAACGATTTTCGCGGCGTTGAAATAATAATATTTTTTGGGGTGGATTTTTGGTAGAAGAAAGAGAGAGGTTGAGAAGAGAAAATAGAGGGGTTGAGAAGAGAACTCGCCGGGAATATGAGAGGTTGAAGGAGGAGAACCGCGGAGATCGCGTAGAGGAAGAGAGAAAAGAGAGAGAGATAATGAGATAACTCAATTTTTCATAATACTTGACTGCCTAAAAACATTGGACCCTCATCCCTTTATATAGGAGGGATGAGATTACAAAAATAGTAAATTAATTAAAATTGACAACCGACTTGCCTAAACTGACTCTAACTAATTAATTGACCCACTTTCAAATTAAAATCTACGAAATAAACGTTGAGATCACAGGCGACCTCAATTATTTAATTAGACAATTACGACAACCTAAAAACGTAAATAAAATTGACTACTAATAAATTAAATAAATTTGGCCCTATAATTTGAGATCACGCTGCATCAAAGGACCTTGGCAATCTTCGTTACTTCCTTGGGTTGGAATTCGCCATGAACCAGCGTGGCCTTGTAATGACTCAGAAGAAGTTTGTTATGGATCTTCTCTATGAGACATGTATGACAGGGTGAAAACCTGCTACCACTCCTATGGATGCAAGTGTGAAACTATATGATGAGGACACGTAGGAAGTCGACAGGAGAAGATACAGGAGCTTGTTGGGAAGCTCTTATATGTTACCATCACCAGGCTGGACATTGCTTTTGCAGTAAGCAAAGTCAACCAGTTCATGGAGCAGCTCAGGAAGGTGCATATGGATGCCGTCCATATGATCTTGAGGTATTTGAAGACTTCACCTGGTTCGGGCCTTATATTCAGTAGGGATACATCTCTTGATGTGACAGCATGTGCAGATGCAGATTATGCAAGATGTCCAAAAGATAGAAAGTCCACTTATGGCTTTGCTATTTTTGTAGGTAGCTCACTGGTTTCATGGAAAAGTAAGAAGCAGACAGTAGTGGCTAAATCTAGTGCAGAATCCGAATACAGGGCCATGGCACAAGGATGTGCAGAGATGATGTGGGTAAGATCGGTATTGACCGATCTTACTGTTGAGGTTTCTCTTCACATGAAGCTTCTATGTGATAATCAAGCAGCATTATTTATTACCAATAACCCTACTTTTCATGAACGGACAAAGCATATCGAAGTGGAATGTTATTACACTAGAGACATGATCCAGAAAGGTCTTATATCCACCTCTCATGTTTCCACAGGAGATCAGACGGCAGACATATTCACCAAGGCCCTGGCTAGAGGTCCATTTGAGAGGTGTTGTTCCAAGCTGAGTATGATTGATATCTATGCTCCAGCTTGAGGGGGAGTGTTGAGATAATTATATCTCTTAGTATCTAATTTATGTTTTATGTTTTCCCTGTGTACCACTCATGTAATTAACCCATGGCTTGTCTCCTATATAAGAGAACCCTGCGATCCCTTCAATAACAAGTCTCATTTTTATCCCAACAGTTAGCACATGGAAAGACATTCTTCACATCAAGTTGGTGTATGTGCTACTCAAGTTATATGGCTATTGACATAAGAATTTGTATTGTTGAAGACAGAAAACCATAGAGAAGATGTCGAAGAAGTCAACACCGTATATCTATATAAAGCCTTCGGCTACCAGCCTAGATCTATCGACCTTATATTTGACTATGCAGACTCATATAGATTCAACCACCTTATTGTCACTGGTGGATCGACTCGCTGCATGTGCCACGATAGTTAAGAACATCCATCTCTTCTTCGATTGCAAGTAGCCAATCAAGAAACAAAGTGCCTCGTGATGATTATACTTACGAGGGATATCTGTGGCGGAAAATGCTTTAAACTACAACAGAGATATAGTGCTTGGTGCATTGTCTATTCCCTTTTTCTGAGAGCTATGGGGATATTTGCTGCATCAGCTTCCTGTCTATCTTCTAACCCTTTTTTTGTATGTATGGAATGGGAAATGATGCCAGCCTTTAAAGCCTAAATGACTTACTTTGGTGAGAGGCGGTTTGCTTCAAAAGGAGGATGTTTCCATCGTTTACTGAATTATGTACCGAAAATCTTGTGGAATTGGATCAAGAATTGATGCAGTTTCTAATATAGTAGGAATGGAGAAACATGAGTGCCTATGCTAGAATAGAAACATATTGATTAAAAAAAAGGAAATGTTCGCACTAATGTTGTGTTTTCAAGATATATGCTCATAGTAGCGATATCCTTTCTGATTTCTAGCATACCATAATAACACACATTTGACTACCTAGCTGCCAATTTTACCGTGATACTTGTTATATACGTTGATGATATGGTTATCATTGGTGATGATAGTGTAGGCATTCTTGAGCCCAAGGCCTTCCTTCAGAAGGCATTTGTCACTAAGGATCTTGGTTATCTTTGGTACTTTCTTGGGGTTGAGGTTATTTGCATGATAGAAGGGTTACATTTGTTACAGAGAAAGTATTGTTTAGATATTCACAAATACCGGTTTACTTTGTCGTAAACCATCATTTATTCCGACAGAATCACATAGTCATGCCACCTCAATAGATCTCGTGGTTGAAGATACTGCTTGGTACATAAGTCTAGTGGGCAAAATGTATGTCTTTATTGTAACGAGGTATGCTATCTCGTATGTTGTGAGCAGAGCCAACCTGTAACGAAGAAGCCACGTTATAGCCATTGGCATGGCATTCTTCTAATGCTTTGTTATCTAAAGAATTCACTAGGAAATGGCTTTTCTACGCTGCCAATAGACACACTAACATTACATCTTAAGCAAATGCTGACTATGCATGTTCTCCCGAGGATAGATGACCCACCTCTGATTTTGCTAAGTTTATTAGCGGAGAACCTTGTCACGTAATGCAACAAGAAATCAACTGTGGTCTCCAAGTCAAGTGTAGAAGCAAAATACAAAGGCATGTCTTAAGCTACATTTGAGATTACCTAGCTCATCTCTTTTCTACAAGCGCTTGGGCTGCCTGCCAAAACACATGTTGCTCTCTATTGTGACAACAAACCCTCTACTTACATCGTTACGAGCATTGTTTTTAATGAGCGGACCAAGCATATTGAGGTGGACTGCCACTTTCTCCTAGATGTACTATGAGAAAGGAAGGCTACTACTTATATTTTTACAGACACCAGCTCACAAATATATTCAAAAAGCACTTCCTTATTATTGACTTCCAAGCTTGGCAATTGATAGATATGCTCAACTTAAGGAGTATTGATGTTATTGATATATATATATATAAGTGGGTATCTACGTGTTTTCTATTTTTAGTACTTTCTATAGTAGTCCTTTCATGTTCAGGAGCTCTGTTAAGGACATTTATGTATTTTCCATCCTCATGGTTTTAGGATTTCACACTATATAAGAAACCTGATATTATGAATACAATTCATCGAATTCATTTCACAACTTTTCTACACACATCAAGCTGATGAAGAGATCATCTTTTGTGAATGACAATATGTAATAAAACCAACAATAAGCCATGCTTGGAGGAGAGAAGATGTTAAAGAAGCTTCCGCTATATGTTTGAGCAAAACCTTTGATTACGGACAATCCATGCACCTTACAAATAGTCCATTAGTATTATGATTCATAGTGAAAATCCATATGCAACTAACTACCATGTAATTAGTAGGTTGTTCCACAAGTGTCCACATGCCATGAGTGATAAGAGCTATCATTTCCTCCATAATGAGCTTCCAGTGGGCATTATTTATTACATGAGTGTATGAGACTAATGCATGTACAACCTAGTAACCCCTCAATAATTTGTCTGTAGGTGGAACTCTAGAGTTCCAAGGGCATTGGCTTAGAAATGGGGTGCATCATGCATTGTTAGAGTATATGGTTGTGCGCCCATTGAGTTGTAACAGGGTAAATGGATCCTGGAGGAGATCCATTTACCCCACCCAGTTGTTTAGTCCCACATCGTCTAGTGGTGGGACTTGGAGGCTCTGGAGAGGCTATATAAGGAGCCCCAGACCTCCTGTACTCATCGAGAAAGTCAATAGACAAACATGCCCCGTTGAGGGCTTCTCCCGTGGTTTCATCCCGCTCCTCACGGAGTAGGGTTCCACATAAAATCCCGCGTTCCTTATCGTTCTTATTTATCTTTTCCATGTTTACGCTTCCGCTTCCGATTTTCTAACATGGTATCAGAGCGGGTCGATTCTCGAGGAGTTTGTTTCTTTTATATTTTGTTCGAGAACCGATTTTGATATTTTGATCTTGAAGATTGGTATTGTTGTTCATTCAAGTTCGAGATCAAGTTTCTAGGGTTTTGGTGAAACCCTAATTCTTCAAGTTTCATGTTCTGAATATTGGAGCAGCCACTGTGTTTGTATTTCTGGGAATCCTAATTCAAACATATGAATGGGGCCCTGTCGAATATCTCCAGCCACTGCCGTGCAGATCCCCAGGCGCAGATCCTATGACTTAAGGCGGCGAAGAAATCTCCAGGTCGCGCCCGCAGCAAAAGACGCAGACCCCCTCACGCGGCGGTGCGCAGGCAGGGGTCTCTTCCACTCCTGACGAAAGCCCACTCGTTCGACAAAGTTGCAGGTCGCCAAGCAGCACCTCCTAGCGCTGCATCGCGCGATACTCCCAGATGGCCGTGTGCGCGCACACCTTCCACATCTCTCCACAGAGCCTCTATTCGCCGCTTCCAGGCGATTATGCAGTATGACGCGCATGCTTCTCCGCCACAAACCCCAGGCGGCGTTTGATGCTCCAGGCGGCTTCCACCATCTTCTACAGATCTCGCACAAGCAACGGGCGGCATAAGCGGCATCCCCTGGCGATTTCCTTATCGTGCGAGCCCCGATTACAGAAGCGACAGGCGTGCTCTCTTCCATCGGGGCGGCGGGGTTTAAAAGAGAGGGGTTTCCGTGTGAAACCGGGCTCAAATTGCGCCCTAATTAAAAATACGGAGGAGGAAGTGCAAAGAGGCCCAGTAGAAAAAAGGAGAGGAGCTATTGGGCCGGATTAAAAAAAAAAGAAAAGTAGCAAATTTAAAAAAAAAATTGAAAATAGCCACAGAAAAATACGATGATGTTTGGAAAAGCCGAAAAAAAAATGATGAAATCGGTTATTTGATGTTTGATTTTTCCCCATTTTATCTTGTCTTCTCCCAACTTTGTCGATGACATTTTCCGACAAGTATGGGAGAAAGGGGGAGTATATGTAGAGTCACAGGTCTGTTCTATTCTTCTAGATCCAGATTTCAGATTCAGATATCAGTCTCCAGACCAGCCAGATGATCAGACTCTACCGTTTAGTTTCAGACTCGACATCAGATATTTCCGAGTCTCCAGTTTCAGACACGCACGAGTATGCGGTCATTGTCAGATGAGCATGTGTTGCCATCATCAGTTCGAGGTCCCCATCATTCTTGTTGTTGTTCGGCCAGAGTTTTCATGTGAGCCATAGGGACTCCAGAGCAGAGGACCATTCCCTTGAGGGCAAGGGTTTTCATGTGGTATCATAGGTACACCAGAGCAGTGCACCATTCTCTGAGCCAGATGGGCGAGACCCAGTTCTCCGACGAGGAGACTTCAGGCGCAAGTTCAGACTCGATGGTCAGGTTACGAGTCTTCAGTTGACTCACACTCCAGCCCGTTCGTCCTCCTCACCTGCACGGCATGAGAAGCAACGTCCTCGACTGCAACAATGTGCGCGTTGGGTTGATATTGTCCGTAGTGTCTTGTAGCGTTGAGTTGAGTTTCTTTCTGTTTGTCCAAGCTGAGCATTGCATGCTCCAGCTTGAGGGGGAGTGTTAGAGTATATGGTTGTGCGCCCATTGAGTTGTAACAGGGTAAATGGATCCTGGAGGAGATCCATTTACCCCACCCAGTTGTTTAGTCCCACATCGTCTAGTGGTGGGACTTGGAGGCTCTGGAGAGGCTATATAAGGAGCCCCAGACCTCCTGTACTCATCGAGAAAGTCAATAGACAAACATGCCCCGTTGAGGGATTCTCCCGTGGTTTCATCCCGCTCCTCACAGAGTAGGGTTCCACGTAAAATCCCGCGTTCCTTATCGTTCTTATTTATCTTTTCCATGTTTACGCTTCCGCTTCCGATTTTCTAACATGCATCGTAGTAGTAGTTTTGTTGATATTTATGTGTATGTTGGTCCTTCCATGTGGTAAGCGTAATGCACAAATCTCGCTCGTTAACATCTTGGACTGGACATGTAGCAATGTTAATAGGACCTTCCAAGGTTGTTAGTCAATACGACATGTATCTTGGGAGGCTTTGCATGTTTCCACAGAATGGAAGGCATCAAAAGGGGTATTGTTGTCATGATCAAAGTTTGAAATGTCAGTATATTATTAAGGATATGACCTTCTTTGAGTCCTTTCTGTTCTTCTCAAGGATATGACCTTCTTTGAGTCCTTTCTGTTCTTCTCCATTGCTGGTAAAATCTAGTACAAATAAGACGTCTACTAAAGGTAAACTTGGGGTCATACGAATTGTCGAGAAGAGGTAGAGAAGTGATAAAACCAAAATCACATTGCAGTATGTTATAGTATGCGTCATTTATCATGTAAGATGGGTAAATGTATCCTTCAAAGATCCATTTACCGCATCCAGGAATTTAATCCCAGATCTACCAGTGGTGGGACTTGGAGGCTCTGTGGAGGCTATATAAAACGCCCCAGACCTCCTGTATCAGATGAGAAAGTTCAATGAAGAAATCAACCCTTTGAAGCGTTCTCCCTTGGTTTCATTCCGCTCCTTAGGGAGTAGGGTTCCATAATAAATCCTGTGTTCTTAATGTTTTTATTCTTTTCTCTCATTATCGCTTCTGCATTCATATTTTCTAAGATGGTACCAGAGCAGGTTTGATTCTCGAGATTTTTTTTATTTATGTTCGAGATTTATTGTCAGTTGTTCTTACAGATGATTATTATTATTCAAGTTCTGTCCAAATTTTAGGGCTCCTATTTAAACCCTAATTTCTGTCCTGAGATCATCTTCACCTTTGAAGATCTCTGTCGTCATCAGACCATCCCGATCTCCAGTTACAGGGACCTCCGCCTCGTCGGCAACCCCTCTAGGCACCGCCAACACTCGCTTCCAGCATCATCGAAAGCCCTTCCATGCGACATTCTTCAGTTGCCTTTGTGTTGCGATCCATTTGGTGATAGCCCCTGTTCGATGGCGACGCAACCCTTACGCTAGTCTAGGCGTGCCTCCTCGAGCTCCAGGTCGCACCGCCTCGAGCTCTCGACCCCATACGCATCTCGACCCCAGTTCTCCAAGGTGAAGGCGCCCTCCGCAACGTACCTCTAGACCACAACCAAGCACCATGCCACATTGCTCCTCCAAACACGCAGGCGGCGCTCCCGTCTCCTCGGCAGCGCAACCTTAGGCGCCTCACGCCGCTCCCAGGTGGCACTCTCAACCCAAGGCGGCAACCCTTTCCAGCGCAGGCGGCCTCATATCGTGCGGCCGCTCGGGCTCCATCGCCAGCACGCCGCCCACCCTCTCCGTGCAGGAAGCCTCCAGAGCGCAGCCTCCCTCGCGTACCATCCGCACACTCTCCCTCCTGTGCACAGGAGACAACCCACTGCACCCTTAGCCCCATCTTCGGTCTCCTCCAGGCGGAGGCACCATCTGTTCCGAGCAGAGCCTCTCCTCCTCCAGCGACACCTTGTCGCGTGATTCATCCCCAGGTGGCTTCCTTCCAAGCGTCGCCTCGCCTTTCATCTTGAGCAACATTCGAGAGTTAGGGTTCCCTGGAACCCTACGTAATCCCAAAGGGGCATCTGCGTTCGGCCCAAGTGGGCCAACAATATTGAAATAAAAATGGTTGTGAAAAAAGAGAGATGCCAGTTTTGAGAAAAAAAGGGAGAAGGAGAAAATGCCCAAGTGGCTTGATGGTTTATAAAGAAAGGGCAGTTGATTTTTGCAACAAAAAAACTTTTGAAAAAAAGGCGTGCACAAAAGAAAATCCGTACGCTATTTAAAAAAAATAGCCGAAGAAAATGATGATTTAAAAAAAATGAAAGACACAACAACAACAACAACAAAGCCTTTTCCCACAATTAAGTAGGGTCGGCTACATGGATTCTTCGCCTCCATTCAGATCTATCTTGGGTCAATCTCGGACTTATATCCAAAAACTAAGATCCCTTCGTATAGTCTCTTTCCAACACTTCTTGGGCCGTCCTCGCCCTCTCTTAGCCGGCTCAACATCCCAACACTCACATCTCCTAACTGGTGCATCAGTTGGCCTTCTTTGCAAATGACCAAACCATCTTAAGCTGTTTTCTCGCATCTTATCCTCGATCGGAGCTACACGAACTTTCTTTCGGATTGCATAGACCGGCTAAGTGATTCATTAGTTTTTTCCCTCCCCATCTTCATGTCTTCTCCCAACTTTTTCGATGTCATTATTTTCCATGGGAGAAAGGGGGAGTATTGTGTAGAGTCACAGGTTTGTTCCAGATTCAGATGTCAGATTCCAGACCAACCAGATGTTCAGACTCTACAATCAAGGCCTTAAATGTCGGTTTCGGTCACCATTTCGGTGACTGACCAAAACAGAATTTCGGTGGAATTTCGATCGAAATTCGACATAAATTTCGATTATTTCGGTCATTTTTTGTACTAGGGCCCCCATATTTCGGTCATTTCGGCCATTTCGGTCGAATTTTGATTTTGACAGGAGATCGATATTCGATAGAAATTCGACCGAATTTCGCTGAAATTTGAGGCCATGTCTACAATTCAGTTTCAAACTTTGCGGATTGGTTCATAGTCCAAGTTCGAGGTACTAAATATTTGAGTGACCCATTTTCTTCGAGTTCTCCAGAGAGACTCCTTTTCAGATATGCACATGTTTGCCATATTTTGTTGTGCTCTCCATCTTTTATTTTGGTCAGAGTTTTCATGTATTCCGTATGAACTCTAGAATAGAGATCCCATTCCCTATGCCATATGGGATAGGGTTTTCATGTGGTTTCATAGGGACTCCAGAGTAGAGATCCCATTCTCTGAGCCAGTATGGGAGAGACCCACTTCTCCGCGATGAGACTTTTTCAGACTCCATTCTCCAACGACCGTGGACTCCGACGAGGATGTCTCCATGGCTTTTCAGTTCGGTCCTTTCAGAGATGGAGCAGTTGTCCACATGATCCAGTCTTCTACATGTGGCGAGCCGGAGTTCTCCAAGTAGAGACTCATTTCAGTTGCAGTGACTCTGACAGGCGCAATACAGAGCACATTGAGAAGCAACGTCCTCGACAACAACCGACAGTTGTGCGCATTGAGTTGATATTGTCTGTAGTGTCTTATATTGTGAGTTTGAGTGATTTCTTTCTGTTTATCCAAGCTGAGCATTGCATGCTCCAGCTTGAGGGGGAGTGTTAGAGTATGCGTCATTTATCATGTAAGATGTGTAAATGGATCCTTCCAAGATCCATTTACCACATCCAGGAGTTTAGTCCCACATCTACCGGTGGTGTGACTTGGAGGCTCTGTAGAGGCTATATAAGAAGCCCCAGACCTCCTATATCGGATGAGAAAGTTCAATGAACAAATCAACCCTTTGAGGCGTTCTCTCATGAGTTCATCCCGCTCCTTAGGGAGTAGGGTTCCATGTTAAATCCCGTATTCTTAATGTTTTTATTCTTTTATCTGATTACCGCTTCCGCATTCATATTTTCTAACACATTTGAATGCGTGTTTATAGCATTAGATTATGTCGTTGAATTGATTAAGAATCACGATGAATCACGACAAAAATCCGATTATTCATATCTATATTTGTAAGTAAAGAAAAGCATAATTCGACAAGTTTGTCAGAGATTATTGGGTGGCAATATCCTATGTTGATCTAGTGCATTGTATTGTTATTTGATTGCATTTAAGCTCATCATAATATATTTAACTATTTTTATGTATTTTTGGGAGGGTAAAATCGTTTTCCATAATTTTAGGTAACTTAAACAAAAGAAAA
The DNA here is from genome assembly GCA_037367405.1 of Ottelia alismoides. Lineage (NCBI taxonomy): Eukaryota > Viridiplantae > Streptophyta > Magnoliopsida > Alismatales > Hydrocharitaceae > Ottelia > Ottelia alismoides. The sequence continues at coordinate 115,830 of JAZKJV010000878.1, forward strand.
TAAAATGAATCCATATATACTACGTGATAAGATGCATTTATTAAAATTTTTAGAATATTTTAAAGTTTAAGGAAAAATAAGCCTATTCATTATAAAGCTAATTAAAACCTAAGTCTTGAAATTACTTAATAGGGAACTAAACATAAATTTTGAAAACATTGAACTACTTTAAAATCTTAATAGGGAATCCAATGCAAATTTGAGACAAATTACAAATGACATTTAGAGTTATTTGCGTGGATCCAATATTTTCTTTGTTATAACTTTTTTAACCACCTTCAAATAAAACAACTAACATAATAAATATATTGTAATCGTAAAATAATCAATATAACACAAACAATATGACATCACATCACATTTACTATTCTAACTCTCCGAACCATCCAAAGGACAACTATTCAAAGAAGGCTTACCCATCTGACCAAACCTTTGACATGGGGTTATAGGCCCTTCCGCGGTAGGATTGTCCTCATGTCTATCTTGAACCACATAAATCTTATGCTTTTGTTCTATGTTGCTGTGATTATCTTTATTACTTATCTAAATTTAACATGTATGAGATATCATAAAACATACACATGAACTTACAAGGTTTGCCCATAATTAAACTATATCTTTAAGCAACAATTATCATTCTTCACTGTCATGAGCTTGAAATTCTATGAAGGTGATTGGTTATCCTTTCTATAGGCATATGAATTTTGGACTTGCTTTGATGCATATAACATCGCCTGCTAGTTATGGATGTGCAATAAGGATTGGCAAAGAAGAGGATGATTCCCAAGATCATTAGAACTAAATGGTGGAACCTTCAATTGAAGCAATCAAGCTTCAATGAGAAGGTTTTAGAAGACTTATCTTAGGATTATAACGGAAGTGCAATTGAGATGTGGGATGTGGTAGCATCTTGTATCCGAAGGGTAGTTAAAGATATTTTAGGCGAGTCTAAGGGAGGAGTTTTAGGCCAAAAGGAGGCTTGGTGGTGGAGTGAGGGTCCAAGAAAAGCCTAAAATTAAAAGAGCTTGCTTTAAAGTTATATATAGAGATAGAACATAGGAAACTGTCACAAACTATAAAATAGAGAATAATGAAGCAAAAAAGGCCGTAAGTAAAGCTAAGTCGAAAGCTTATAAAGTTTTGTATAAAAAGCTTGACTTGAAGGAGGTCCAGAAGGATGTATTCAGATTGGCCAAAGCAATAGACAGAAAGACCAAAGATCTTTGAAAGAAAGATCAAAGATCTTTCTCAAGTGAGATGCATCAAGGATGATGAAAGACATCTTGTTACTCAAAAGGATATAGAGACTAGATAGATGTAATATTTCCATAAGCTTTTCATAGGGAAGGGAATAAAGAGATTATTTTGGGAGATCTTGCTGGTAGTGAATGTTACCTGAATTGTGCTGCCCTATATACGGATACAAAGGAAGGAAGTAGAGGAGGCTTTAAAGGTTATGAAATCCGGAAAAGGGGTAGAACCTGATGACATTCATATAGAAGTTAGGAGAGTTAGGTGAACGGGGTTTGACTCGGCTCACAAATTTACTCAATGTTATTTGGCGAAGCAAGAAATGTCTGAAGAATGAAGAAGCATTGTGGTGCCTCTTTATAAGAATAATGGCGACAATCAAAATTGTTCCAATTATAGAGGTATCAAAGAGATGAGTCATACTATGAAATTTTGAGAACATGTGATCGAAAGAAGGATGAGGAAAGTTTCCAAAGTAATCGAAAATCAATTCAGATTCATGTCAAGTCATTCAATTATTGAAAGCTATCCACTTGTTGAGGAGAATAATTGAGATTTATAGAGTTAAAAAGAAAAACCTCCATATGATTTTTATTGATTTGAAGAAGGCTTATGATTCAATCCTAAGAGAGATTTTGTGGAGAGTTTTGGAGAAGAGATAAGTAGTTGTCCTATACATTAGCCTTATAAAGGATATGTATGATGGGGCTTCATCTTGTGTAAGGATCCTATATGTGAATACTGATTATTTTAGCATCAACATTGGTCTGCATCAAGGTTCTTACTTTGATTATGGATGAGTTGACTAGTCATATTCATGATGAGATATGTTGATATATTTGTTCTTAGCCGATGATATTGTGTTGATTGATGGGGCAAGATATGGAGTAAACGAGAAGCTGGAGGTTTGGAGACATGCCTTAGAGACCAAAAGATTTCGTATAAGTAGGGCTAAGACTGAATATATGGATTGCACATTTGATAGAAACAACAGTGAATGACTCGAGGTGAAGATTGGAGGCGATAACATTCAGAAGAAGGATTCTTTTAAATACTTGGGATCTATTTTGCAACTGTTAGAGTTATTATATTTACATTTATATTTGTAACCCTTCGAGTTTCATAACCCCCCTGTGACCTTTCGAGTTCCATAACCCCTGTGACCCTTTGGATTTTGTAACCCTTGTACTCTCTAGGGTTTTCTCTCTATATAAGAGGCCCTAGCTCTATGGAATAAACATCTCATTCGTTCCTCTCCTTCACATGGTATCGGAGCCACGGTCCTAGACCGAAGCCTAATACCATAAGCTCACCGCCACTACCAGCCCTCTCTCCTTGCGCGGGACCTCTTGATGAGAGAGAGGGTCCCGCACAAGGCAGTCCGAGTCCCCAACAGCACCAGCTGCCACCTCTAGTGGCACCTAAAGCGTCGTCCGAGGTTCCAGCAGCTCCAGCCGCACCTCTTGCATCGCCGGCGTTGCCTGAAACCCCCCCTCTCCAACAACCCCTGCTTCACCACTACTTGTTTCTCCCAAGTTGATGTTCCATACTCTTTATTCTATCAAGTATGAGAGAAAGGAGGAGTCAGAGATGATTCTTCAGGACATCTGCTGCCCTATCACGACTGACAGATCGACACTCCAGACTACTACTCAGATCATCCGTCTTCATCGAGCCTCGACTTCTTCGTCAGAGCGTATACTTCTTTTACGACCCGACTACTACTCTGCGCTGAATTTCTTCCAAGGAAATATCGGTATCGATATCGTTTCGATACAATGTCGATACCGATATATCGCCGATATATCGGCGATATATCGACGCATATCGCCGAAACCCGGTATCCACCAAGGCTTTTTCTCCTGTCGATATCCGATATCGTCCATATCGGCGATATATCGGTGACCTGTCGATACCGATATATCGCCGATATATCGACGATATATCGCGATATGGCGATCCCTGATTTCTTCTACAGCGATTCTTTTACATGCACGACAGAGATATGTTCCGGTGACCTGCAAGCACGACAGAGATATGTTCCGGTCACCTGATATCGCTGCGACTCTACAGGCATGGCAAGGATACGTTCCGGTGACCTGAAAGCCGCAGACCCGTCCTCGAGCGAGGTCTTCTACCAGCAACGGACATATGTTCTTATTATGCATCGTGTGAAGATGTGGTGTATACTTTTTCTTTTTGTTACAAGCTGCCGCTTTCTCAGCTCCAGCTTGAGGGGGAGTGTTAGAGTTATTATATTTACATTTATTTTTGTTTAACCCTTCGGGTTCCATAACCCCCTGTGATCCTTCAGGTTCCGTAACCCTCTGTGACCCCGAGTTCTGTAACCCCTCGTGGACCCTTCGGGTTCCGTAACCCTCGTACTCTTTAGGGTTTTCTCTCTTTATATAAGATACCCTAACTCTGTGGAATAAACAGCTCATTCGTTCCTCTCCTCCACAACAAAAAGATGGTGAAATTGATAGAGGAGCCTCTACCGTTCTTTGTGATAAGAATATCCCTTTGGGCCTGTTTGGTTGTAGGGTTGGGCAGGGTTGGGTTGGGCTGGGTTGGGATGGGTGAATAGTAATCTGTGAGGAGGAAGTACCCTTGTGAATAGTAACCAGGATTGGGCTAACCCTGCCCAACCCTGCAACCAAACATGCCCTTTGAAAGTCAAAGGAAAGTATTACAAAGCAGTCGTGAGACCTGTTATGCTCTATGGATCAGAATGTTAGCATGTGAATCATAGACATGTGCAAAGAATGACAATTGCATAAATGAAAATGATAAGGTGGATGTGCGGTCATATACGAAAAGATCAGATTCAGAATGATGTGATCAGAAGAAAAGTTGGTGTAGCTATGATAGAAGATAATATGATAGAAAACCGCTTAAGATGGTTTGACCATTTGCAAAGGTTGGTTAATGCACCGGTTAGAAGATGCGAGATTTGGGATGTTGAGCCGGTTTAAGAGAGGGCGAGGAAGGTCCAAGAAGTGTTGGAATGAGACTATCCGAAGGAATCTTAGTTATGTGGATTTAAGTCCAAGAATGATCCAAAATAGATCTGAATGGAGGCAAAAATATCCATGTACCGACTTAATTGCGGAAAAAGCTTTGTTGTTGTTGCTGATGCATATAATATCTTCATAAAGATCATAGGGTGATGCGAAGTCAGGGGGCTCATGGCCATGATATTGAATCTTTTCTTTGCTCAATTATCTTGCTACCACTACTTGCGTACAATTGCTTTGTAAACGAAATATGGATTTCCTTTTGAATGAATTTCAATACTAAAGCACGTATCAATTATAAATCCAATTCTATGATACGAGAAAACGAGATATTTTTGAATGATTTCATAGATATATAATTTAAATTTCGAATAAATATATTATCTGTACTTTATGCCTTGTTTATCCAATTCTGTGTTACACTTACATATCTTTCTTTTCTGAGTCAATAACAGGGACCTCCAGAAGGCGACTAACAGCTTTACGACAGTTATAGGTCAAGGGGCATCTGCTATTGTTTATAAAGCTCATTTGGCCACTGGTGAAACAGTTGCTGTTAAGGCGCTTACGACCAAATCAAGGGAAGGCGAGAAGGAGTTTCTTTCAGAGGTAATTTTTAGAGATCATGATTCGGGAATTATTTCGGCAACAATAAAAGTTAAAACAACATTGCACTACTTTGTTGCTTATGCATTGAAATCATGGGCTCAAGTGTTGGATATTGTTTTGTTTCGCCAAGGCCCAGAAAGGAATAAATCACGGAAATGACTTTAACAACATTATTTCATAAATTAAAGTTCTTTAATCAATAAGAAAGATTTAATCACACACTTGGTAGATAAAAAAGAATTAAGAGCAAAGATAAATCAAAATCAGGAGAAATTTTGGTAAGATTGGGCGAAATATGGTAAATTCATTACCGATTTCACATATATCGGTGAACACATGCGCTATATTGCTGAAATGGGGGCAAAGGTCTGGACCACTTGACAACATATGTGATGTCCATCTAATTAGAGTGAGATTGATCAACTTTCCCACAAGTATCTAATGCTGTCCTTAAAATTTTCATCGCTATTTTCTATCCTTGATGTTTAAGTTGTGACGTCCTTCAATAGGAATAGATGCTTGATTAGATTTCAACTTTCAAGTTTCTTTTAGTAGATTAAGTGTATATTTCCTCTGACAAAGAACCACACCTCTCCTTGGTCTTGCAATCTCAATGCCCACAAAGTGTTTCATACTTCCAGTATCTTCTAATCAAACTTTGTGGGAAGTTCCTCTTTTAACCAAGCAGTCTCTTATTCATCATCCCTCACGATCATCATGTCTTTAACATAGAGAAGAAGAAGCACTTTGTTTTCATTCATTTTGACAAACAATATGATCCCTATTACCTTGGTGATATCTCCATCTAATTATATTATAAACCTTTCAAATGAGGTCGTACATGTCATTTCATATCCTGGTGCCACATGCATGTAGCTTTTCTTCTTGGAGATCTCCAACCACGAAGGCAATTTTGACATCTATTTCATGAAGCTTCCACTCCCACAATACAACAAGACAGTATTATACACACGATATTCATTTCCACCACATGAATAAAGTATCCAAGTTTTGAATCTTGATGGCATCCTTTTGACTGGAATTTGCATAACGAGCTTGACCACACGTTTTCTGCGTGTCCATTTTTCTTGTATTTATGGCGCAAATCCACTTTGAACCAATCAAATGGACTCCTTCTATGATTTTTGCAATGTCCCTAGTGCTCTTTTTATTAAGGGCCTCCATCTCTTCATTCTTCTTCAACTTAACCGAAACCAACCGAAAGGAAAGCCTGGCCTTATCTTTCTCTGAAATCACAAAAGTAGATGGTGAGGAGACAACATTTATAGTTGTTGCTAAGTTTAGAATAACCCACACATATATTTTCTAATAGAATATTTAATGCACTCTACATAGTTGAGGGGTGATTTGTCTCCTTTTGACCATGTCTATGTATCATGCAATCTTCTTCTCCTACAATAACTCCTCAAAAGCATCTGTATTTTCAATATGCCCGACATTACTTTCCATGTTAGAGCTTGAATCATGACTAGTGGAAGAGTGACCTAGATCATACATGGATCGAACAAAATTGGGTTGCTTAGTTATACATTGTTGAAGACAAAGATCAAAGAGAAAGGATATTGACACCAAGATTTACGTGGAAAACCCTACGATGAGGGAAAAACCACGGGGGCACAAGCAAACCCTAATCTCTCTCATTTGAGATTAGGGATCTCTCTTCACTATATGTTTCAATGATGGGGGATGAGTACAATATATAAACGACGGGTAAATGGTCCCTCATCCCAAGGTCCATTTACCCATTTAAAGTTCAAACCACTCAACACTCCCCCTCAAGTTGGGCATACATGTTCGCCATGCCCAACTTGCCTACATTCATCTCAAATTGTGCAGTAGGCAACCCCTTTGTGGAAAGATCAGCAACCTGATCGGTAGACTTCAAGTAAGGAAGACACAACAATCCAACATCAATCTTCTCACGGATGAAATGCATGTCTATCTCCACATGCTTTGTTCTATCATGCATTACAGGATTGTTGGCCAAGTTTATTGCAGCTTTGTTATCACAAAACATCTTCATCGGCATACTCACTTTAATGCCCAAGTCATTTAACAGAATTTTTAGCCATAGGATTTCAGTGACACCATTTGCAAGAGCACGATACTCAGCTTCAGCACTCGATCTTGAAATCACATTCTGCTTTTTACTTCTCCATATAACCAAACTTCCACACAAATATATTGCATAACCTGAAGTAGATCGCATGTCATCCACAGAGCCAGCCCAATCAGCATCAGTATATCCATCAATTGTAACTTCGTGATTTTTCTTGAACATAAGCCCTTTTCCTGGTGATCCTTTTATTTAGCTTAGAATTCTATTCACCACATTAGCATGAGAGGTGGTTGGAGCATGCATGATTTGACTTACCACGTTTACCGCTAGGTAATATCTGGTCTTGTGATGGTAAGATAAATCAACTTTCCCACCAATCTTTGATATCTTCCTTTTTTTACATCATTAAGGAGCTCACCATCTTCTTTAGCAAGTTTATGATTTGCCTCAATAGGGATAGTAGTAGGTGTACATCCCAACATACCACATTCCTTTAGCAAATCAAGAGCGTATTTTCTTTGAGTAAGGCACATACCCCCTGGAGATCGAGCCATCTCAATGCCTAGGAAGTACTTTAGCTTCCCCAAGTCTTTCAATTCAAATTCAGTTGCAAGTGTTTTCTTTATCTTAAGAAGTTCCACCTCGTCATCACCTGTAAGAATCATGTCATCCACATACACTAAAAGAATACATCTTTTGTCACCGTTCCTTCTTACAAACAGAGCGTGGTCTCCATTCACTTGGGTATATCCATTCCTAATCATGGCCACACGTAGACGTTCGAACCATGCTCTTGGAGACTGTTTCAGTCCATGTAACGATCTCTTTAGTTTGCAACACTTACCATCATTCTCAAACCCAGGTGGTATTTTCATATATACTTCTTCTTTGAGATCACCATTCAAGAAAGCATTTTTCACATCTAGTTGGTGCATTTTCCATGAAAAATGAGCTGCTAGGCAAATAACAACCCTAACTGTATTCATCTTAGCAACAAGAGCAAAGGTCTCAAGGTAGTCAATCCCATATTTCTGACTATATCCTTTCGTCTGCTATAAGTTTGACGAAATCGACCTCTATCCTCGTTATCTTCTCTTCTATCTTGCTCACTGTCATCCCTTACGGGGATATTCTCTTTTATATCGCCAAGGAAGTAAATTCCCTTCTCATTTTTCTCAAAATCTATATGTTGGGAAAAATGAATGGCGTTTATTCCATAAGCCCTAGGCTCTCTTATATAGGAGAGTAGCCTATGGGTAAATTACATAAAGAGGACAACAGAAAAAATAAAATAACGAAGAGGTACAGTTATTCTATATGCGTCAACACTCCCCCTCAAGATGGAGCATAGATATCAATCATGCTCAGCTTGGACGCACACTTCTGGAATGGGCCTCGAAGTAATGCTTTGGTGAAAATATCAGCAGTCTGATTCTCTGATGTGACGTGAGATGTAGCAATGAACCCCTTCTGAACCATGTCACGTATGTAGTGACAGTCAACCTCAATGTGCTTGGTCCTCTCATGAAAGGCTGGGTTGTTTGCAATGAACAAAGCGGCCTGATTGTCACATTCCAACATCATAGGAAGAGGTATATCAAGACATAGATATGCAAGTAAAGATTTCACCCACATCATTTCTGTGCTAGCCTGGGCCATAGCCCTGTACTCGGATTCAGCACTGGATCTAGCTACCACTGTCTGTTCCTTGCTTCTCCACGAAACTAGAGCATCTCCAACATAGACTGCAAATCCTGATGTGGACTTCCTGTCCTTGGGGCATCCTGCATAGTCTGCATCAACACATGCCGTGATAGAGATCTCCTTTCCTTTCTTAAATAGCAAGCCTGCACCTGGAGATGATTTTAAATATCTCAGAATCATGTGTATTGCATCCATATGGGCCTGACGTGGTTGCTCCATGAACTGGCTCACACGACTCACTGCAAATGATATATCAGGTCTAGTGATCGTGACATACAGTAGTTTGCCTACCAGTTCTCTGTACCTTCTCTTGTCCACCTCTTCTGTGTCATCATCATAGAGCTTCATGCTAGGATCTATTGGTGTCGTAGCAGGTCGACACCCTAGCATACCTGTCTCACTCAATAGATCTGTAACATACTTCCTCTGCGACATTACTAATCCATATGGATTTCTAGCAAACTCCAGCCCCAGAAAATATCTAAGGACTCCCAAGTCCTTGGTGACAAACTCGGTCCCCAGCCTTTCCTTTGCCTGCTTAATGCCCTGCTCATCATCACCTGTAATCAAGATATCATCAACATAAACCATGATTACAATGATACCTCTAGCCGTCTTCTGTACAAACAAGGAATGATCAGCATTGGAGCGTTTATATCCTTGTTTCTCAAAAAGATCTGAAAGCTTCTGAAACCATGCTCCGGGGCTCTGCTTAAGGCCATAGATGGCCTTATGTAATCTGCATACCTTGGAACACTCCCCCCTCAACAGCAAAACCAGGTGGCTGTTGCATATAGACTTCCTCCTGCAAGTCGCCATACAGAAATGCATTCTTCACGTCCAGTTGATAAAGCGGCCAGTCTCTAGCAACTGCAACTGATAATAGGATCCGCAGAGTGGAATGACGCGCCACAGGGGAGAATGTGTCAAGGTAATCTACCCCGTATGTCTGTGTGAAGCCACGTGCAACAAGGCGTGCCTTGTACCTGTCAATGGAACCATCTGCATTGTGCTTCACTGTAAACACCCATTTGCAACTCACCGGGCTGACATCTGGAGGTATAGGAACCAAGCTCCAGGTTCCTCTGGATTGTAGTGCCGCCATTTCTTCTTCCATTGCTAGCCGCCATCTAGCATCCTGCAAAGCATCATGATGATTCCGTGGAATGTCTGTAGCTGAAAGTGCCAATGCAAACGTCCTGAAGTCTCCAGATAGCCTCTCAAAAGACACGGCTGCTGATAATGGATATTTGGCACAGCTTCTCTTCGGCTTCCGTAGAGCAATTGGAACATCCAATCATCTGTATTCTCACCAAGCTCCTGCAATACATCCTGCTGAGAAATGTCGTCAGGTCCATCAACATTAATATTTTCATTACATACCATAGGCGAGCTAGTTGACGGGTCAGGACCATGAGCTGGAGGAAGCCTGCGGGTGTAATGGAATGGTAGTGGAGATACTAGCGGTGGCGGTGGTGGTGGCGGTGGTGGTGTATGTGGCAATGGTGGTGGTGATGCCATTAATATGGCATCAGGAGGTATAGGTGGTAGCTGCATGTCTCCAGATGCTGAAAAATACATAACAGATTCAAAAAATGTAACATCTGCACTGATCATATACCGCCGACGCACTGGATCAAAACACTTGTACCCCTTTTGAATTCTGGAGTACCCCACAAAGACACACTTGACAGCCCTAGGAGAGAGCTTGTCAGTGCCAGGCGACAACTGATGGACGAATGCGACTGATCCAAACACACGAGGAGTAAGAGCGAACAAATCCTTGTCTGGGTACATGAGTGAAAAAGGAATCTGTTCATTCAAGACAGACGAGGGCATACGGTTGATTAGGTAACATGCAGTAAGAACTGCATCACCCCAGTAGGAGTAGGGAGCATGACTCTGTATAAGAAGAGATCTAGTGACATCAAGAAGGTGACGGTGTTTTCTTTCAGCAATCCCATTCTGTTGAGATGTATGAGCACGAGAGGTTTGGTGAATAATCCCTTTTGAGGAGTAGTAATTGGCCAAAGTGTGGGTGCATAACTCTAAAGCATTATCACTTCTCACAAGTTTGACAGATGTGGAGAAAACATTCTGAATTTCATTTAGAAAATGGATAATAATATTTCCTGCTTCAGATTTATTTTTCATAAGAAACACCCATGACACTCTCGAGAAATCATCAACAAATACAATATAAAACCTGTGTCCCTGATGATCGGGAACACGACTCGGACCCCAGACATCTATATGAAACAACTCAAATTTGGAGTTACTACTCCGACCTGGACGACTGGGAAAGGACGACCTGTGATGCTTTCCCAACTGACATGCCTCACACTGGATAGGTGTGTGAGAGAGACCATAGGGTAGAACTCGACGCAACTTCTGAAGCGGTAAATGACCAAAACGCAGATGCCACAGGAGAGGAGATACTTGTCCAGCAGGAGAGGATGTGGTTCCGGCAAATGGGGTCTGGTTCAGACGGTAAAGGCCTCCTTGCTCATAGCCATGACCAATCACGTTGCCCGTACGGATGTCCTGAAAAATCAAAGAAGATGGATCAAAAATAGCTCGACAATGGAGATCCTTCGTAATCTGACTAATTGACAACAGATTCATAGAAAAATGTGGTGCATGTAGGACATTCTTAAGCTGCATAGAAGATGTCAATCTAATCTCCCCCTGACCAGTGATAGGGGAATGCGTGCCATTAGCAATCACTACTGTCCGTCCTGGAGGGATCTGAGTGTATCCTGTAAGTAGACTCTGGTCGCCACATAGATGATGTGTAGCGCCCGAGTCCATGATCCATGGCAGTGTATCAGATCTACTACTGTGGAGTGCAAGTGTACTACCTGAAGTACTAGTAGATGCAGAGGCAGAAGCAGCAGCATCAGTATGACTCTCTTTAGTCGGTGCTGGACCAGATGGTGGGATGATGCCCCTGAGGCGGGCAACTAGATCATCAAATCGTTGATCCAAGGTAGCAGCAGATGGGGGATCTATCTACTCAGCGGCTCGTGCAGATGCAGGGAATCCGTGCTTGGAATAGCATGTGTCTTCATTATGTCCGACTCGGTGACAATATGTGCATGTTGGCCTAGTGCGGCCACCCCTTCCACGAGGTCCACGTCCACGGCCCTGGTGATGAAAACCGCGACCTCTGGTTGCTGCCATGGCTGAAGAATTCTGACTTGCAGCAGTTGAGGGAACTGTAATCCGACTCAGTCTATGGAAGGCTTCCTCCATTGGCGGAATTGTAGAGTCGGCCAAAATCTGCGATCGTGCTGCCTCGTATTCAGGATCAAGTGCAGCTAGGAACACGCCCATCATAGTAGCGTTCCTGTATGTCTTCTGCTGCTCTGGCGTGGCTGTCAAGGGCATGAAGCTATATAGCTTCTCAAACATCCCTCTCAGTGATGTATAGAGAGAATGTAGGGGGCGACCATTCTGCTTGATGGTGAAGATATCATGCTGGAGTTGCAGAATCTTTGTTTCGTTCTTCGCCTGGGAATATGTGGCCGCCAGAATGTCCCACATATCCTTCGTTGTGGGTTGATGGAGAATATCATTGGCAATCTCGATTGCCAACGTGCCAGATAGCCAGACTTTAGCGTATGCGTCATCAGCCTCCCAGGAGGCATAGGTTCCAGTCTTCTCAGCAGGCTCTGATTCGGTAAGAATGTGCTTCTTACCCGTAGACTTCATCATGCTCATGAACTGCATTGCCCACAGTTCATAGTCGGTACCGTCCATCTTGACAATAGGCGCTGGACCACGGAATGCGCCAATAGATGGGATATCTGCCTTGCTCTCCGACATATTGAAAAATGAAGACTGGAACGATTGACAAATAATGTTTCTTGTCTACAATACCATAAATGGGGGTAGTTGCATGTGTAGACTTCAAGCAACTATCCCCATGAAGACCTTCGTGTTAGGCCCTACACGCACGCAGGATGCATAGGTGGATGCACAGGAGATGCGTGCACGCAAGATGCACTGGTGCACTGGATGCACGCAAGAGGCACGCTGGATGCACGCTACAACGCGCACGCGCGCAGGGGATGCGCAAGAGGCGCACCGGCGATGCACAGGCGACGCACTGGTGGTGCGCTAGAATGCGCAGGAGGCGCACAGGAGATGCGCACGGCTGCGCAGATCACAGAGGGTGCGCAAGACTGCGCACAGGCGAGCGAAGCGCACAGCCCGCGTGTGCACGATGTGCACGGTGGGGGCGCACAACACGGTGGATGCGCACGGTGGAGGCGCACAGCACAGCACAACACGGTGAAGGCGCACAGAGAGGGGCGACGCCGATGGAGCTCGGGCGGTGCCGATGGGGCGAGAAGAAGAAGAGGGCGGCGGGTGTGGTGGGGTTAGGGTTAGGGTTTCAAGAACTCCGGTCTAGGACCGTCGCTCTGATACCATGTTGGGAAAAATGAATGGCGTTGTTTATTCCATAAGCCCTAGGCTCTCTTATATAGGAGAGTAGCCTATGGGTAAATTACATAAAGAGGACAACAGAAAAAATAAAATAACGAAGAGGTACAGTTATTCTATATGCGTCAACACTATATTAACATGCTCCCCCTGAGAAAAATTCTTATGAAAGTAGGATTCATCTTCAAAGAAAGTGACATCCTTACTCACATGAAGGCGACGGGCCACTGGATCGTAACATTTGTATCCTTTTTGTGTTCCAGAATAACTAAGGAAGATGCATTTCGTAGCTCGTGGATCTAACTTTCGCATACCAGGTCCAGAGTTATGGAGAAAGCATACACATCCAAAGACCCGAGGGTCCAAACTGAATGGAGAGTTATCGGGATGAATAATAGAGTAGGGAGTTCTCTTCGCTATCACACCAGAAGGTGTCCTTTTAATCACATAGGCTACAGTTAAGACAGCCTCTCCCCAAAACATCTTGGGCACATTCCGCTGAAGCAAGAGTGCTCTGGTAACATTCAACAAGTGACGCTTTTTCTTTCAGCTATTCCATTCTGTTGTGACGTATAACTGCACGAGGTTTCATGAATGATACCCCTCTCATCAAGAAAAGTAGACAGAGATCCTTCTAAGTATTCCCTGGCATTATCCGCCCTTAACTTCTTAATTCTGGCTCCGTATTGAGTGTCAACCATATTAATGAAACTTTTGATTGATTTATGGACTTCACTCCTATTCTTCAAGAGGTATACAAAGGTACTCCGTGAAAAATCATCAACAAAGGTGACATAGTAGAGATGACCACCAACACTCCTTATATTTGAAGGTCCCCACACATCAGAATGAACAAGCTCAAATGTATGAGTATATTTACTAGCAGAAATGGGATAAGTGTTACGAGTTTGTTTTGCAAATTGACATACATCACATTGCAAATCACCTTCAGATAACCTTGAAAAAATATCGGGCATCAACTCTCGCAAAGAAGAAAAACTGATATGACCAAGACACTCATGCCATATTTTCACTGTCATCAAACAATCCTTCTCAACTCGAACCTTCATTGTGGAAGTAAGAGCTTGACCAACTCGAGCAGGAAGACGATATAATCCACTTTCAACTCGACCAATTCCAATCATCTTTCCTGTCTCCAAGTCTTCTAGAATACATGACTTCTGATCAAAAATTAATTTGCAATTCAATTCTTTTGTGATCTTGCTGACAGACAGAAGATTTATAGGAAAGTCAGGTACATGAATAGCATCATGAAGGAGGAACCGATCAACAACAGATATGGTCCCTTTCCCAGCGACAGTAGCCGGAGATCCATCTGCAACAGTAACTTTCTCTCTTCCTGAGGATATTTTGTAGTCATGAAACATTCGCGGATCACCCGTCATATGGTCAGAAGCCCCACTATCAATGATCCACTCAATAATATCTGGGTTATTCCTATCATTCCGCCTTGTGTTAAGAGCGAAGTTGCTTTCAGAAGAATCTCTAAAGACATGATTTTCGACTGTTGATCTCGTCATCAAAAAATTCAAATCGCTAATAGCACCCATTCAAACTAAGCACAAATGCAACAGGTAGCCACAATACAGACCTCTTTTCAAGAAGTTTCTCCACAACTTAGTCTTAATCACGATCCAAAGGAGCGGAAGTGCACAGGAGGCACGCAAACGTGCCAAGCAGGGAGGATGTGTTGTATCAAGCTTTCAAGAATCACAAACGTTTCAGCAAAACAAGGCTTGCAATGACTGACTTCACAATTTGTCGCTATGCTGGTGATGTTGCATATCAGACATAGTTATTCTTGGACAAGAACAAAGATTTTGTCTTTCCTGAGCATCAGTCCCTGATGTCAGCCTCTCCATGCCTTTTTTTTCAAGCCTCTTTCCACCTCTTTCTGGGTATTCTGTTAAATCTTCAAAATTTTCATCAACAGGTTCAAAGTTTAAGCAATAATTGCAATCTTTGCTTGAGATTTTCAACACGACAGAACCATATGCAATCTTTGCTTGAGATTCTCAACACAACAGAACCACATTACTTGGACAATCACATTACTTGGACCAGTTGCAATCTGAAGACCAAGTGCACAACACCCAAATCGAACGATGTCTACCTCAAGCTCCTTGTTAAGCTGTATCGTTTCCTTGCAAGGAGGACGGATAGCGCATTCAACAGGGTGGTTCTGGTGGAGGTTATCAAGGTAATCTGTGCTGGAGGAAGGCACGCGTAGATGGCGCACAAAAGAGGGGCTTTCCGCACAAGCAGGACTCCGCGCGAGGGGATCAGAGGAGCAGAGGGGCGCCTGGTCCCGGGGTCGCCTGCAGGGAGCAGAAGGGTGCCTGGGGAGGCGCGCAGGAGGGTGCCAGGTGCAGGCAAGGTGTCGCCCAAGCCGGGGGCAGAGGTCGCGCAGGCAGGGGAGGCCGCGCGTAGGAACACGCTCAACAGGTTGCACGGAAGAGCTTGATGGGAAGACAAATCAAGCCCTAACTTGGCTCTGATACCATGTTGAAGACAAAGATCAAAGAGAAAGGAGATTGACACCAAGATTTACGTGGAAAACCCTGCGATGAGGGAAAAACCACGGGGGCCAAGCAAACCCTAATCTCTTGATGAGCCAAAATTCCTATCAATCCGGATCAGGTCAATATAAATCACTTTCGGGTCGTTGCGACCCGGATTGATAGAGATCTCAGCTCAACAAGAAAAATGAAGGAACATACCACCAATCAAAGACAAAAATCAATAAAAATAAATAGTGGCCCTGGCTATGAGATTAGCCTGGTGTAGCACCCAGGGTCGGACTCAGGGAGCGCGGATTGGCCTTGCGGCCTACGAAGTAGTCAAAAATCAAGACAAGTAATAATACATTATTTTTGGTGGATTTTTAATATTTTTGTATTTTTTTGGAATCTTTAATTATAAAGAAAATAATAAAACAATGAAAACAAGCAACTTTCAATAATTATTTAATTACTCAAAAATACTCTTAAAATTCTAACAAAAATGTTTTTATGATTTTTTTATATTTTTTTACTGTTTTAGTGAATTTTTGAGATTTTTTTGATTTTTATAGAATTTTCTAAAAATAAAATAAGACTGAAACCAAAAGACACTGTCCAGCCAGGCTTCTAAGACCAAAATAAAATATAAAATGGTCTTTACAGAGCCTGGAGGTAATTTTCTTGGAAAATAGAAACAAAAAGGGAAATTCAAAAAAAGGAATTTTTTTTGAATTTTCTATGATTTATTGGAATTTTTATGAATTTTTCAAGGTTTTTTAAGTTCTTATGGTTTTTATGAATCCAAAAATAACCAAAATTGGTCAGAAAATCAAAAACACAAAAACACACAAAACCTAATTTTTTTGTAATTTTTAGGGAGGTTTTAATATTTTTTTGGGAATTTCTAAACTGGACAGACAGAAAAACAATGGTTTTTGAATTTTTAAAAATAACAAAAATGCTCAGAAATGTATCCAAAAATTGGTGAAAATTTTACACAGTGGCAGGAGCCACGTTTCCAATTTTCACTCAATTTGGACTAATTTTGCTATTTTATTAAAATAAAAAATACACAAACAGTGCACAAGGACCTATCTGCAATAAAAATTTGTTGCAAGGGCCAAAAAGTAACACGACAGGAAAGTTTAGGGCCAAAAGTGTAAAAATCCCAGCAATTACGTGTGATGCGCGTGGTCCAGGCACGGAGGGCTATTTTTGTCATTCCAATTTATAAAAATGAAAACATTAACATGCCAGAACTACAAGGAAAATAATGCAAAAAGCCCACTAAAGCACGTGTCGATGCACGTGGTCACCACAGACAGGGAGTAAATTGCAAATATCCAAAACCAGAAGGTCCTCAATGCAATATTCACAAAATAAAAACAACTACGAAAAGTATTTACAGGACTAAAAAGTAAACTCAAAGACTGAAGGGGTCTAAGAGCAATTACCCATATTATTTATCCGAGGGCTGGGATGGCGACACGTGGATGATCAAACGGTCTGGAGCAGTGGCGCCTCCTCGATGAAAACCCGCTCGGATCGGATGGCTGAGGAGAGGCCACATGGTGTATCCAACGGCTGCAAGGGGGCTTCTCCTCAACGAAGGACCTCGGCGATGATCGAACGGTGGAGGGCTTGCCACATGGGAGATCAGACGTCTACTGTGTGCTCTGGCTAACCCTCGCTGATCTGACGGTCCAGATCCAGCCTCCGATGATCGAACGGGTGCTGCTGCTCCTCAAATCAAGGGCTGAGATCGCATCTGGAGCGGCGAGGTTGGATGGACGGCTGGGGAAGGTCCAGGAAGAACAGGTGGCCGACGAACTTCGCCGGCCCGATACGCGCGTGGTGGACCTCCTCTGCTGCTGCAAAAGTGTGGAGTAGCTCCGCCGTGACGTCCCGCAGCTGCTGCTGGTCTCCGATGAGGTCGGGAACGTCGGAGACGCTCCGGCGACGAAGAAGCTCGGAGCTCCTGTGCTCTGATGTTCCGACCTCCAGATGAGGTCGTTTTGACCTGCTGCCTGCACAGGAAGAATGAGGGGTCGAGGGCAAAATGCCTCGACCCGGTAAGGAGCGAAATGGGTGGAAAATGCGTCGGGGCGAGGGTCCTCCGGCGAGCGGCGGAGGAGGAGGACCGAAGTCCCTGCTCCGGGGCGAGTCAGGGGGTGCGAGTGGGTGCAGAAGGTGCGGAGAAGGCTCGTAAAGGTGGTGGCGTGATCGGGATGGCAAGTGATTGGACGGAGACGGCGGGTGAAGGCGGCGGAGCTACAAGAACAGTGAGCTAAAATCTACAATCTACGCTAAGCTACCGGCTAAACTACCTACCTGGTGGAGGAGATCGATTGGGCTGGAGCTCCTGGAGCTCCGGGGGTCATTGCCTCAAGGGGGCGTCGAGTCCCGAGGCTGAGCGCGCTCGCAGCGGCGCACGGCGGCGATAGCTGCCGGATCAGAGGATTCCCAACGTCTCGAGCCTCGCTTCCACTCCCTCTCGCACGGCTGTCACTCAGACAAGGTGGAGGAGCTCCTTGGCGTCGAGGGAGAGGTCCAAAGATACGGGAAATGGCTGCCGGAGGCGAGACTTTATATTCCTAGGGATCCGGCTAGAAGATGGTCCGGCATGGCATTCGGAGCACGGATCCCCATAACCCACCCCGAGCGTGGATCAGGGATGAACAGCGGTCAAATGGAGCCCGGGGTTTCAAGGTTTGGTGGTCGGATCAAGTGGCGAATAATTGGAGAAATCGGGTCAGGCGCACATGATCCGCGGGTCTGTGGTCCAAGGGGGGAGTTGACCGGGGGGTCAACATCCCCCGTGGACCAATGGGATGCGGCCACGTCATAAAGATTTGAAAATTCAATATAAAATAGTAAATGGCCGATTTTGGAAAAAGTTAAAATATGAAAAATGTTTATTTATTTATTTTTTTTGTGATTTTTATTTGTTTTTTTGAAATAAAAATTGAGTATTTACAATATAGTATATTATATATATAGGTATATACACTATATATTTTTGATTTTTGATTTTTAATTATTTATTTTTGTACATTTTTATTCCAATTTCATATTTTATTTATTTATAGGATAAAATTTGGAATATTATGATATTTTTATTTTATTTTTATTATTTATTTACATAGGGTAAATAAATACTTATATACATCTATGTACATGGTATATATACAATATTTATTTTGATTTTTATTTTATTTCTTTTTATTTTATTTTTGTTTTTGTGATTTGTATTTTATTTATTTACATAATGGAATAAGGAGTATGTACAAATTTTTGTGGAATTTTATTTAATTATTTACAAAGGAAAATAAATAGAAGAGTGGTTCTATGTACATGGTGAATATGGACAAGGGTGAAGGCCTTTTTATTTTCTTTTTAATTTTCCTTTATTTTTCTCATTTTTATTTTAATTTATATTTACAAATATATACAAATATATACAAACCTATTTTTATTTTGTTTAAAGGAAAATACTTTTATTTTATTTACAGATATATATGTACACACATGAGCTTCCTTATCTCCCTCTACTTGGGTTTTTATGCGGTCAGGCCCATGCTGAGCCCTCCCTTGGGATTAGGTCGCTCAATATTTATTCTAAATATTTCCCTCTTTTTCTTTTGTTTCTTTATTCTTTTATTTATGCACAAAAACATGCTAATTATTCATTTTTACACAATGCATGCAATTTGCTAATTATTATTATTTACATATATCTGCATGTGTTTTGCAAGCGTTTTTGTAGCTAAAATAAAAGAATAAAGAGTGATGAATGGGTATTCATCATCTTTCTCACTTGAGATTAGGGATCTCTCTTCACTATATGTTTCAATGAGGGGGGATGAGTACAATATATAAACGACGGGTAAATGGTCCCTCATCCCAAGGTCCATTTACCCATTTAAACTACTCAACATACATGATTCTTCTTCTACTGATTATGTATTCCATTAGTTTTCCCTCATTGATGTGGATCACGAGGCTTCCACTCCCCCATCCTAGCCCCAATTTGGGTAAAATCATTTATGGAATCTAAAGCATCATTATCTACAAGTAAATTTCTGAAAATTTCCTTTATTATTGTTCCCACTATTCTCCTGAAGGGAATGCTTTAAACAATAGGGTAAATTACAATTTGGGTCCCCATCTATGGGTCCGATCCCAGAATGGGTCCCGATCTTTAAATTGTAACGATTTGGGTCCTAGGACCATTTAGGAAATGGAAATTTTGGAGTTCATGACTAATATGCCCTTGTTGGGAAGGGAATGAGGGTTGGGTTCCAACTTTTAAACAAGGGCATACTCGTCATTAACTCCAAAAAGTTCCTTACATTAGTGGCCCTTGGACCCGAATCGTTACAACTTAAAGATCGGGATCCATTCTGGGATCAAACCCATAGATAGGGACCCAAATTGTAATTTACCTAAAAAATAATACTCAAGATAAGTGAAGATGACATCTTTACTCATAGATCTCCCCTTCTCAAGTTCATATATTTCCATCTCTTTTATCTAAGAAACCTCTTTAGTAGCTGCATCAAGCTTCTGTAAATCATCTGCTGAGTTGTGAATGTTGCACACTCACCTAAATGTCTGGATAAAGGACGAAATGATTACCATCGAATCGAAACTTTGTAGTGTTTCCATCTAACACTCTTGAGGACACCCTATTGACAAGAAAGACAATATAAAAATTGTTGAGTTATTATGCTTATGTGGGTAAATGGATCTTTGGATGCGAGACTGTTTACCCATCCTTCTCTATATATTGTACTCGTCCTTCCTCATTTGAAAATAAATTTTAGTGAAGAGAGCCCTAATCTCTAGTAAGGGAGATTAGGGATTGAGAGTCCTCATAGTTTTTCCCTCTCTGTAGGGTTTCCACATAAATTCGTATCTCCATCTTTGTGTGTGCTTTGTGTGTTTGATTTTAACATGGTATTAGAGCCTTGTTGAGGCATATGATTGTGTTTTCTGCTGCTCGAAGTGCTGGAAATCGGTTTCACTTGTGCTGGATTTTGTCTTTTGGTGGTGAATTTTTGATTTCTGTCGTCACCAGCCAACCATATTGCGTTGCAGAAACCACTCCATGCGTTGTGGAGTTGTGATGAAGGTCTGAATCCACCCACAGGAGGCTGTTGCTACTGCTGCTATGGTGTTTTTTGGCGTCTAAAATTGATCCGAACTCCATTGGTATTGTGAAGTAAGTTCCCTGGTTGTTGGGGGAACAACCCTTGGTGTGATATTTGTGCTCTTAAGTGTTGTTGTGGGCATAGCCCATTTCTTGGGGACATTTTCTGCCCCTCTTTTGCAGCAGAAAATTGAGTCGTGTATTGTTGTCCACCAAGTGTTCGACAAAAAGCCATAAAGAGCCTCGTTGAGATCTTCATTCGGGCGTCTACAGTGTAGAAGTCGGGTGTGGTGGAGTTCGTTTGTCACCTTTTTTTTGAAGCTAATGCCTGATATAGTTGTTGTGTTTCAAATTCTTTGTGTTGAACTGCTACTCCTATTGTACTACAGGTTATGATTAAATGTCTATGAGAGAGAGTCAAAGTCTAAAGGCTACGAATTTACTGGTGAATGATCCTGTGATGCTTGGAGCATCGATACCATCATGGAGTTACAATCCTTCTTGAAGGAATCATTTACGGAAGAACATGTCTCCTTGCAATCGACAGACAATGGTTCAGCTTTTAATATGAGGAAACTAGCAATGCTTGCTCTACCAAATATGAGTGGATTATCGACAATGGTGCTTCCGATTACATGACAGGTAATCATAGAATGTTTCATGATCATAAGTTATCGTCTGGAAGAAAGAAAGTTATAGTTGCAGACGGGTCTCCAGCTACTGTTGTTGGAAAAGGAACGAATTCTGTTGTTGATCGTTTCCTCCTTACCGATGCACTTCATGTCCTCGATTTCCCAATAAATCTTTTGTCAGTCAGTAAGATTACTAAAGAATTGCACTACAGGTTGATTTTTTTTATCACAATTCATGTGTTTTAAAAGACTTACAGACATGAAAGAAGATGGGAATTGAATTAGTTGAGAAGGGATTATATTGTCTTCCAGCTCGAGTGGGTCAAGCCCTTACATTCGTGATGAAAGCTTGCTTTGAAAAGGACAACTCTACTCTAGTACGAAAATAGCATGAGCGTCTAGGTCATATCAATTTTTCTTCTCTACATTAATTGGTGCCTGAGATTTTCTCTGGATTATCTGAGGATGATTTGCAATGTGAGATTTGCCAATTTGCAAAGCAAACACGAACTACATTTCCTGCATTTACTGGTAAATCTACTTATGCATTTGAATTGGTGCATTCTGATGCTTAGGGTTCGTCAAGTGTGAAGAGCATGGGTGGCCATATGTACTACATCACTTTCATTGATGATTTTTCACGGATACTTACATGTATCTTTTAAAACATAGAAGTGAAGTTCCTGCTGCTATAAAGAACTTTATAAATATGGTAAGTACTTAGTATGTAACAAGAGTAAGAACGCTTAGGAACTGATAATGTCAAGGAGCATATGGAAAGTTCCCTACATGCTTTTCTTGATGGGAATGGTATCATCCATGAAATCTCATGTAGGTACACACCACAACAGAATGGGATAGCTGAAAGAAAAAATCGTCATTTATTGAATGTCACAAGAACACTCCTACTCCAGCGAAATGTGCCAAAGAAATTTGGGAGAAGCTGTCTTGACAGCTGCCTATCTAATCAATAGAACACCATCTGCCGTAATCGGGAAGAGAACTCATTTCTCCATCATCCATCCAGATACCTCTCCCTTCAGTTTGGACCTACAGGTTTTTGGATGTGTCTGCTTTCTTTACAATTCTGGACCAGGTTGGCGTAAGTTGGATCCAAAAGCCACGAAATGCATCTTTCTTGGGTATTATGGAATTAAAAAAGGATACAAATGTTATGACCCCATGGCACGTTGTCTTCATGTAAGTAAGGATGTTACTTTCTTTGAGAGTGAATCCTACTTCTCTAAGAGATTTCCTCAAAGGGAGTCTGTGAGTACAAATGTTGAGAAAAATGAGAATGAGATTTACTTTCTTGGTGACATACAAGAGTCTACCATGTGGGGGAGACAATGAACAAGATAGAGATAAAGACAGTGAAAATGCATGCAGATTTGGACTAACTTATAGCAGGCGAAAGTGATCAGATAAAGTGGTGGAAATCGAAGAAGAGATGATACCGAACTAGGGTGTCAACCTTTCCTCCGACCATGATGTCAACCCTTCCATGGGTGATTTTGGTCATGAAAGCTCTACAAGTGTTCCTCTCCCTCCTGATATTCATACCGATAATGTCAACCCTTCATTGGATGAGCGTCTCATTGTTATGAGAAAATCTACTAGAATTGTTCAAGCCTCTTCTCGTTATCCAGTGGAGGATGTTGTTGCTTACACCAATATGAATTCAAGATATAAATGCTTTATTACCTTTCTTGATGCTCATCATGTTCCCAAAAATTTTGATGAAGCCAAAAAGGATTCGAAATGGATCAATGCTATGAAGGAAGAAATGGATGCCTTGGTTAAAAATAATACTTGGGATATTGTTGATGCTCCTAAGGGCATTCACCTTGTTGGCTGTAAATGGGTCTATACAATTAAATATGATGCGGATATGCAAATGTCGACAGATTCAAAGCTCGACTTGTGGGTTAGAGGATACATACAGAAATATGGGATTGACTACTTGGAGACGTTTGCTCCTGTTGACAAGATGAATACGACCAGGGTTATTATTTGTCTAGCAACCCATTTTTCCTGGAAAATGTATCTGTTGGAGTATTTATTGTATGCGTCATGAGTTGTAGCAGGGTAAATGGATCCTGGAGTATATCCATTTACCCCCATCCAGTGTTTAGTCCCACATCCTGGAGGAGATCCTGGAGGCTCTGGAGAGGCTATATAAGGAGCCTCAGACCTCATGTATCAGATGAGAAAAAGCAATGAAGCATATGCCCCTTTGAGGGCTTCTCCCGTAGTTTCATCCCGCTTCTCACGGAGTATGGTTCCACGTAAAATAATGGTGTTCCTATGTCTATGTTTCTTGTTCTTATGCTCTGTTTTATCATTCCGCTTCCGCTTCCGATTTTCTAACATGGTATCAAAGCGGGTTTGATTCTCGAGGATTTGTTCGTTGAAGATTTAATTTGTTCGAGATTCGATTATCAGTTGATTATGTTCCGAAATCTTTTTCATATTTGTTCAAAGTCATGTAGACTCTAGGGTATTCAGAAACCCTAATTTTTGTGAAGACGGAGAATCTTAGGGTTCCATCTCAGGAACCCCTAGATCTGGTTCCGCAGCCATACGGCGCTCGATCCCCAGTTCTGACGGCTCACCATCACTCTGTGCGGTATCTCTCCAGCCCCTTCACTACGTTCTTCCTTGTGCAAGGCGGCAGCAGTAAGCCCTAGGTAGTGGCATCAGCCCTTGCTGCATCAGCATAGGCTATTCCAGGCGCAGCCCCTGTTCAACATCTCCGATGTTAGACCTAGCGGCAATGATCCAGATGCGATGCTCCTTCCAGGCGAACTCAGTCGCGCCCTATCTCCTTCTTTCGAGCCGCGCGGCCCTTCCTCCTTCGCGTAGGCGGAAGCCCAGACAGGCGGCGCTCCATGATCTCCATGATCCATTTGCGCCAAATCCCAGACAGGCGATGACCCCCTTTGCGCCAAATCCCAGCAGGTACGCATCCGCAAGGGCTCAGCCCTTACTCCCAGCATCTGGATGAACTAACGACCCCTCCAGGCAAGCAGGTCCCAGGTGGCGCCGAGAGCAGCGTGCTTCGCCTCCCTCTCTCTCTGCAGGCGACCTCCAGAATCTCTTGGTCGGCGATCTCTAGGCACTGGCGGCGCTTCATACGAAGGGTTTCCTCACGGGAACCCTAAATAAGGGAAGCCCTTACTGGCCCGAGTTTTTTTTTTAAATATGGAAGGTCAGATTCAAAAAAAAAAAGAAAGAAAGAAAGTTTTTGAAGAGGTGCGTGCATTAAAAAAAGCCGCACGTAATTAAAAAAAATGATTTCAAAAAAAATGATGATGCAAAAGCCGTAAAAAAATAGAACGGCTTATAAAAAAAAATGACGGCTTATAAAAAAAATGAAAAGCCGCAAATTTCATGTTCCGTTTCCCCAATTATGTTGTCTTCTCCCAACTTTGTCGATTTGTCTGTTTTCCGACAAGTATGGGAGAAAGGGAGAGTATATGTGTAGAGTCACAGGTCCGAGTCAGATCCAGATTTTCCAGACTCCATATTATAGACCAAGTCAGATTTCCAGACTCTACAGTTCAGATTCAGATTTTCCATGCGCAAGATTCAGACTCGACGTTCAGATTCCGAGTCCATAGGTATGATGCGCAGTTGTTCAGACTCGACAGTTGTGTCAGAGTCCAAGTTCGAGGCACTCCATGATGAGTCCCATTTTCGAGATCTTCAGTGAGAGACTCATTTTCAGATACGCACATGGATGCGGTCATTTTCAGATGAGCACATGGATGCCATCATTTCAGAGGTCCCCATCTTTTTCTTATTTTCGGCCAGAGTTTTCATGTGAGCCATAGGGACTCCAGAGTAGAGGACCATTCCCTATGCCATGTTGGCAAAGGGTTTTTCATGTGGTATCATAGGTACACCAGAGCAGTGCACCATTCTCTGAGCCAGATGGGAGAGACCCAGTTCTCCGAAGATGAGACTTTTTCAGACTCCATTCTCCAGCTACCGTGGACTCCGAAGAGGATTGCACAGCCACGGCCTTTTTCAGTTCAGCCCTTTTTCAGAGATGGAGCAGTTGTCCACATTATTGTGATGGGCCAGAGTACTCCGACGAGGAGGCTCATTTCAGTTGCAGTGACTCTGACAGGCGCAGTTCAGAGCACATGCTCTCCTACGAGGAGATTTAGAAGACATACTCCAGCCCGTTCGTCCTCTTCACCTGCACGGCATGAGAAGCAACGTCCTCGACTACAGCAATGTGCGCGTTGGGTTGATATTGTCTGTAGTGTCTTGTAGCATTGAGTTGAGTATCTTTCTGTTTGTCCAAGCTGAGCATTTCATGCTCCAGCTTGAGGGGGAGTGTTGGAGTATTTATTGTATGCGTCATGAGTTGTAGCAGGGTAAATGATCCTGGAGGAGATCCATTTACCCCATCCAGTGTTTAGTCCCACATCGTCCAGTGGTGGGACTTGGAGGCTCTGGAGAGGCTATATAAGGAGCCCCAGACCTCCTGTATCAGATGAAGAAAAAGCAATGAAGCATATGCCTCTTTGAGGACTTCTCCCATGGTTTCATCCCGCTCCTCACGGAGTATGGTTCCACATAAAATCATGGTGTTCCCATGTCTATGTTTCTTGTTCTTATGCTCTGTTTTATCATTCCGCTTCGCTTCCGCTTTTCTAACAATATCAGTTAGATGTAAAAAATACTTTCTTGAATGGTGATCTTAAAGAAGAAGTGTATATGAAAATGCCACCTGGGTTTGAGAAGGACAACAAGTGCTGCAAACTAAACATGTCTTTATATGGATTAAAACAGTCACCAAGAGCTCGGTTTGAACGTCCCTGTGTAGTCATTATTAGGAATGGATATATCCAAGTGAATGAAGACCACACCTTGTTTATAAAGAGGAATGACGAAAAAAGATCTATTCTTTTGGTGTATGTCGATGACATGATCCTTACAGGTGATGATGAAGAAGAAATTTTCGGTATAAAGAAAATACTTGCATGTGAAATTTGAATTGAAAGAATTGGGGAAGTTAAAGTACTTCCTAGGCATTGAGATGACGCGATTTGCAGGAGGTATGTGTCTAAGTCAACGAAAATATGCTCTGGACTTATTGAAATATTGTGTCATGTTGGGATGCAAGCCTACTACTAATCCTATCGAGGCAAACCATAAACTGAAGAAAGAGGATGGTGACCTTATTGATGATGCAGGAAAGGGTAGGTATCAAAGATTGGTGGGAAAGTTGATCTATCTTACCCTTACTAAATCGGATATTACATACGCTATAAATGTGGTGAGTCAATTCATGCATGCTCCTACTAGCTCTCATGCTAGTGCATTAAATAGAATTCTATGCTACATAAAAGGATCACCAAGAAAAGGTCTTATGTTCAAGAAGAACCATGAGGTCGCTATTGAAGGATACACTGATGCTGATTGGGCTGGCTCCACTAATGACAGAAGATCCCCCTCAGGTTATGCGGTATATTTGTGCGGAAATTTGGTTATTTGGAGAAGTAAGAAGCAGAATGTGGTTTCAAGATCAAGTGTTGAAGCGGAATATCGAGCTCTTGCCAATGGCGTCACCGAAATTCTATGGCTAAAAATTTTGCTCCATGACTTAGGAATCAAAGTTAGTATACCAATGCAGATGTTTTATGACAACAAGGTTGCAATAAATTTGGCCAACAATCCCATAATGCATGACAGAATGAAGCATTTGGAGATTAATAGACACTTCATCCGTGAGAAGATTAATGATGGACTGTTGTGTCTGCCTTACCTGAAATCTACTGATCAAGTCGCTGATCTCTTCACAAAGGGGCTGTCTGCGGTACAATTTGAGTTGAATGTGGTGGACATGTATGCCCAACTTGAGGGGGGTGTTGAGTTATTATGCTTATATGGGTAAACGGATCTTTGGATGAGAGATCGTTTACCCATCCTTCTCTATATATTGTACTCAACCCTCCTCATTTGAAAACAATTTTTAGTGAAGAGAGTCATAATCTCTAGTGAGAGAGATTAGAGATTGAGAGCCCCTGTGGTTTTTCCCTCTCCGTAGGATTTTCCACGTAAATTTGTGTTGTATGTTTGATTCTAACAAAAACAATCCTTTTGCATATTCTCTTGAGGGGTTTCTCTAAAATATAAATGCTATGTTGACTTCAAGAAAATGCTTACTTTTTTTGCGGTCACTCCTTTTTACTAAGGTATATAGCTATATAACTCTCATGAATGTGATTGCTTAGAACTGTATTCATGAGCTTTATCTGACTTGAATCTTTATCTGACTTGAATCGCTCAACCACTTCCCATATTGCATCTCAATAAAAAAATCATTGCTCATAATATCCCCATAATTTTGAAGTAGATAACAAAGATACTTTTAGAGTAATCATCAATAAATATAATGAATTACTTATAGTCATCAGGGGATGCAAAAGGAAGAAGTTTTTTGTGTTATTATTTTATTTGTACGGGCACAACATGCCAAGTTTTTTATGAAAGAAAAAAGAGATGAAGATAAGAATGAAAGCAAGAAAGAAAAAAGAGATATAACGGTTATTGAAAAAGCATCATTGAGAAAAAAAAGAATGATTAGAAGAGGAAGAAGAAAAAGAGAAGTTTCTTGTTTAACCCCCTCTACATTTCTCTCCCAACTTGATCGGTACCCTCATGTTCTCAACAAGTATGGGAGGAAGTAGGAGTCTTGAGTAGAATTATACTATCTTTGTTTGAGGCACCCTATATAGGAGTGGCTATATTTCAGAGATTTCCATAGAGAGAGACATAGGTTCAATCATCCATTGATCTTTACCTTTTGTACAAGATCTATCTGAGGTTCTTATTATAGAGAACCCACTTCAAGGTCTCTATGAGAGTGACTTAGAAATTTAGACATGGATATTCCCATGATATTTCTTTGACTATCCCTTGAGAGAGATGGAGCTAGACATGTTGCATGCCAGATGATTGAGACTCAATGCAAGTGTCAATTATTCTGATTGATGTAGATACGGAGCACACGAGCCATTTGTCTACCTAGATTCCTCATGGATCATCATTCGTACTCTAACCCTCCAGTTCTTCCTTACTAGTACGATATGAGAAGCATTGTCATCGGTAAAAACCAACATAATATGCATTGAGTCATGGTTATCTATATTGTCATGTATTGTGTACCTGAGTGAGTGTTTTTTCTGTGTGTCCAAGCGTCATTTCATGCTTTAGCTTAATGGGGAGTGTTATGGAATGTATTTAGATGGATAATAGGATCTCTTCAATATTCAATTAGATTGCTCTTATGTTTAGTCCGATGTCATCTATTCATGGGATTGTGGTGTGTTGGTGTGGCTATATATAGAGTTCACAAAGATTGTGATCTTTGGAAAACATAATAGAAGAAATAACCTTATGTGGCTTTATTCCGTAGTTTCATTCTGCTCCGAAGGGAGTAGGTTTCCACTTAAAATCCACGTATTGTTCTTTTTTCCTACTTTGATTCGATTCCGTAATTCATTTTTCCACATTAATCATACTAAGTCGACAATCATTTTGTTTAGTTGATATAAGCTGGAGATTATGGGTTGTGGAAGGATGCTTACTACTACTACTACCTGTGGGAATCTGAGTTGTCCCACTCAGGGTTCCCCCTGTCATGCGAGAGGCTTAGATAGGTGAAGTGGCTAGGTTGAGGAGTTAGAACAGAAGCTGTCTAGCTGGAAAGCTTCGTCTCTTTCGAGGTGGTCGTTTGGTGTTGCTATAGATGATTCTCTCCATAATTCATCTATTTTTAATCTCCACTACACCACTATTGGTTGGATTTCGTCATCATCTCGAGGCGATTATGGGCATATACTTTTGGAGTAGCTCAGGTACATGGTTTCCCTTCAGAATTAGGAGTCATGATGCATCCCATGTATGAGGGTGGCTTGGGGACTTTGAGGCTTGATGCGGTTAACAAGGCCCTCTTGGCTAAAGTGGGTGCTTAGGCTTAGGGGAACTGTGATGATTTCTTTACAGGTTAGTCAGAGGAATCCATGGATCTCCTTGCAGCTTTCCCATCCCTACCCAGACTCCTCTCCTAGGCCTTTCTGGAAGGGCATTTGTTATGTTCTTCCTGAGATGTTTGTCTAAATGCGCCCGATGTTGGGTAATTATTGCTCTTTCAAATTTTATTCTGATGACTAGCTTGCCGATGAGCGGTCCATTGTTTAACTGTTTCCCAAGATTTTTTGCACTCGATATGACCGTGATATGTTTGTCTCTGAGGTATGGTCTAACGGGGCATGGTGTCTCACTTTCTGCTTAGGCTTTTCTAAGCAAAGATGTACACGTTTTTTAAGATAATGGAAAATCTTGGTCCCATTGAAGGCTTCCCTCGATGTACAAACTATTGGTGTTGGTGGATGGTAAAACAGGTCTACAAGATACTTTTTATCCCTATTGTGTTTAATTGTGGTGATCCTGCAACGAGATTGTAGGTTGATCTAGAGTTTTAATGCACCTCTGAAGGAACGTGTTTCTTTGGTTATTGAGGCACATTTGATTGATGAATAGGTTCCGTAAGGTGAAATTCTCTCACGATATTGATGTGGCTTGCATGTTATGTGATGTCAGCATGGAAGATTTGTAGCATCTATTCTTCACTTGCAATCAGGCTCGAGGGCAACGAAGGATGCCTCCATTGCTTGCCTTGATTATTCATTTTTGGAGAATTTCCGGGCTTCCCTTTTTGCAACTCAGCTCAGGTTGACCGCAAAGCGAAAAGAGTCAATAGTATGTTTGTGGGATATTCGGTTGGCTCCTGATGTGGTAAAATTTTCAGGAGGAAAGATTCTATGTCGAGAATGTTCCCCAGGGCCCATGCTCCAACTCTTGTTGACTCCTGGATTTTGTAATATGTCATATATGGTCCATATCAATATATTTTAGGGCGTGGGCACCATTATGGGTGCTGGCTCATTTTCCGTAAAAATGACAATTTACGTGAAAAACTCATCTCTACCAAAGGGAGAAACCACGAGAGGGAAAACACTGGCACTCATACATGGCTAATGTTGTAATCATTTTTCTTAATTAATAGAAAAGGGGACATGAGCTATATATATTGTTCCACGAGGGTTATATCGATCGTCATCCATGACCAATTTACCCCATATAACAAAAACAACTCAACGCAATTTTAACGGCACCAAAATTGTGGGCACCATCTCTTGCCCGGAGCATTTTTCTTATAAATCGTCTGAAACATCCTGCATTAACTGATTACCGTTGAGTTTATTTTGTGATGCGCCCTAGAGTAGTTGCTTATACATAAGAGCTGGTCAGTTGGTTTGCTGCTTAGTGTTGTTGGAACAGAAATAGCCTCAAAGCTAACTGCCATCTACTAATTATTATCATTTTTTGCAGAAGGAAACACTCATTTAATCAATTTTTTGGATCGATTGCGATGTGTTCTATCATGCAATTATCTGATACAGAAACTAAATTTAATTTATGGAAATGGGTCCCTTAAAATACGTTCACTAATCTTAATAGTGGATCGTTGAATTGGGTCTCAATTAAGATTTTTTTGTCCGTTAAATTTTATCAACTTGTTTAATTAAAGTTTAATTAAATTAGCGTCGAGTTAATTTTATTGATTATGTTGCAATTTATTTTAAAATAACGAGATCGCATGTGATCCCGAATCACTCAGTTAGTTG
This sequence comes from Ottelia alismoides, assembly GCA_037367405.1. Taxonomy (NCBI): domain Eukaryota; kingdom Viridiplantae; phylum Streptophyta; class Magnoliopsida; order Alismatales; family Hydrocharitaceae; genus Ottelia; species Ottelia alismoides. Next base: position 146,956 of record JAZKJV010000878.1, read on the forward strand.
GTTATATTAAGGACTTAGTCGATTAGGGATATTTAGAATCCAAATTAAGATTTAATTTAATTCAATTTATGATTTTATATTTTTGTAACCCCACTCCTCCTATATAAAGGATGGTAGTTTAATGCTTTAGGGCATTCAAGAGTTAATCAAAAATTGAGATTTATTTCATCTCTCTCCCCCTCTCCCTTCTCCTTGATGCGATCTCTGCGTTTTTTCCCCAAATCCCTCGCATCCGACGAGTTTTCTCTTCTCCTCCCTCCAAAATTCTTCCACCAAATTTTCTACCGTTAAAATTTTATTTTTTTCCCCTTTGCAAATTTTTTCTCTCTTCTCCATCCACGCGATCTCCGCGTTTCTTTCTCCAAATCCCTTGTTACCGACGAGTTTTCTCTCCTTTCCCCTCTGATTTCTTCCACCAAAAATTTTTCTACAGTAAAATTTTAAATTTTCACCATTGCAAATTTTGATTTGCATCATTTGGTATCAAAGCATGGCCTTCAGATCGTCCCCACCAGGGGTGCACATGGATTGGATAAAATTCGTAATGCGATCCAATCCTGTTGTCATTGGATTGGATTGTTTGGATTTATAAGTTCAATAGATCGGATCAGTTGGAATTTTACAATCCGTTCATTTATGGATTGGATTATTGTCAAATCCAATCCGATTCAATCCGTTAGTCTGTTAATAAATAATAATAATAATAATATATACTAATTTATTTATTCTCATAAAGCATATTATATATTACATTTTATTTGAAAGCTATGTTTAAATATCCAAGCTACTCTCTTTAGAACTTAAACCATTTCCAATTCATGTTTTACCACGCACAACTTGCTGGAAAGCCATTTATCTCACCCCACTAGTTGGTTTAGAAAAAAATAATACGTACCTGCAATGCACTTCAAGCCCTTCCAATTTTTCAAACGAACACCCTTCTAAAAATAATAATAAATAAACCTAAACCCACTCAAGACCCATTCCAAACAAAACACCCACTCGGGCCACACACATCTCCTCCCTCAAGTGCATACATATCTCCGTCAGATGTCGTCCTTGTCCTAGATGTGCCCATGCGCAACCAGATCTTCCTTGTATATGTGCAGATAGACCTCTGTCCTCTGCTCTTTCAGACTTCCCTTGCACGCGTGTAGCCAGATGTCGTCCCCAGCCGGATGTTGTCTCGTCATCATCTACACCCTCTTTGTCCCCAACTATACGCACGCCTAGCTAGATCTCCCTCGTGCATGCACATACCAGACTCTCGTCTCGGCTCTCCCCAGACCTCCCTCGCATACGGGCAGTCAGGAGCCTCAAATACATCCTTCCCCACCACACAATCACCCACGGTTCTTGTCCCAAACCTCCATTTCGCACGTCCTCCTTCCCGCACCACATAGCTAAGCATGTTAGTTGCAAGTTAGTTGTAGTTCTCATTTGATATATACAAACTTGCAATTTTATCAAAGTCAACATGATTCTTCTATGATTTCTACGGATCACAAGTATGTTATTTTTATTTAGTTATGCAATGACTGTTTGTAATAAATCCATAACAAGCATATATGTTTTTGCTTTTAAAAAAATGAGTCAAATTGTTTTCTAAAAATTAAATATTCATTTCTTTACATTTATCCATAATCTCAATTTTAAAACATGATTCGAACGTCGAGGGTGACTATGCTACAAACTTAATCATAGATTGGGTGAGCATTAAAAATCCGAACAATCCGATCTAATCCGTAATCCGGTGGATTGGATTGGATTGGAAAATAAAAAAATCCGTTATATGTGGATTGGACACGGATTAAGCCAAAATCCGATCCAATCCGATACATGTGCACCCCTAGTCCCCACGATCTGGGGATCCTTTCAGGCGTTCACATAAGCACAAGGTAAGGAAACGGTGGCTAAAAGACCACATAAACTGGGCAGAGTGTCTGAAGATCGTTACAACGATACTTGTAATGCTGAATTATGAGAAAAGATACGAAATTGGGATGGATTGTCAAAAAATTCAGCATGAATTCTACGATACCACACCCGATAAACAAGCCATCATCAGGAGATGAGTTTTTCAAAGCGGCGGAGAACTGATGCAAGGTTGATCGATGCATTGGGGCCCAATTAAGATTTTTTCGTCTGTTGAATTTTCTCAATTAGGGTTTAGTTTTCCGTCTATTAATTAAATTTTAATTAAATTAGTGTCGAGTTAATTTTTGTGAGTCTGCTGTAATTTTATTTTAAATTACGAGATCTTATGTGATCTTCGATCATTTAGTCGGGTATATTAAGTAGTTAGTCGGTTAGAGATATCTAGAGTCCAATTAGGATTTAATTTTACTGTATTTTATCATCTTTCTATTTTTATAACCCCACCACTCCTATAAAAGGGGATGGTAGTCCAATATTTTAGGGAATTCAGGAGTTAATCAAAAATTAAGATTTATCTCATCTCTTCTCTCTCTCTCCATATCCCTTCTCCCTCGACGCGATCTTGCGCTTCTTCTTCTTCACCAAATCCTCCAATCCAATGAGTTTTCTCTTCTCCTGCCTACATTTTTTTTCACTCTTCTCCCTCCACGCGATCTCCACGCTTCTTTCTCCAAATCCCTCGCAACTGGCGACTTTTCTCTCCTTTCCCCTCTGATCTTTCCACCAAATCTTTTTCTACCGTTAAAATTTTAAGGGATTTTATCACTTGTGCCCCTCCGAGATCTCACAATATCAGTTATGCCCCTATCTTTTTGGTAATATCAGTTGTGCCCCTCACTTCTTTCTCCGTCATCAGTTGTGCCCTCCGTCAGATTGACCGTCAATGAATTGACTTAACCATGGTTTTTTCAAACCATGGTGTGGTTATGAAGGGTATGATGGTCGGAAAAATGGGATAAGCTCCATCCTCACAGGCGGGATAGAAGCTCCGTCGCACTCTCCTGATTCTTCTGGATACTCCATCGCCATCCGAGCGTCGAGCCGTCACGACGTCAAGGTCCTGGAGGATGACGTGTTGCCGGACAGGGCAGGGTGAGGAGCAGCGGGAGGGAGGGCGCGGCGGTAGCGGGGGTAGGGGCGGGTTGAGCAGCAACGGAAGGGGGCACAGGGGTGGCAGGGGGAGCAACAGCGGGGAGGGGGGGGGGCGGGGGCAGGGGCGGGTTGAGCAGCAGCGGGAGGGGGCGCGGGGTGAGCAGCAGCGGGAGGGGACGCGGGGTGAGCAGCAGCGGGAGGGGGGGCGGGGGCGGCGGGGGGCAGGGGTGGGGTTAAGCATCAGCGGGAGGGGGCACGGGCTGAGCAGCAGCGGGAGGGGAGCGCGGGGGTGGCAGGGCCGGCGGGGGCAAGGGCGAGGGGAGCAGCAGCGGGAGGGGGGGTGCGGTGGTGGCAGGGGGGCGCGGGTGAGCAGCAGCGGAGGGGAGGGTGCGGCGGTGGCGGGGGACAGGGCGGTGAGAGCAGCAGCGGGAAGGGGCGCGGGGGGGGGGGGGTGCACGGGTGAGCAGCAGCGGGAGGGGAGGGCGCAACGGTGGCGGGGGCAGGCAGGGTGAGCACAATGGGAGGGGAGGTGCGGCGGTGGCGGGGGAGCAGCAGCGGGGAGAGGGCACGGGGGTGGCACGGGGTGAGCAACAACGGGAGGGGTTGCGGGGTGGCAGGGCCGGCGGGGGTAGGGGCGGGTGAGGAGCAACGGGAGTGGGGAGCGGGGGTGGGGGGGGGAGGGGGAGGAGGCAGGGGCCGGGGGAGGCGGAGGAGGCAGGGCCAGGGGCCATGAGGAGCCGGTCGAAGGTGCGAGGGCCGGGGGACGGAGGTGCGAGAGTCGGGGAGGAGCTCGGGGCAGAGGGATGGGCTGAGGGCAGTCGAGAGGAGCCGTTGAGGAGCAGGTGGCTGGAGAAGAAAGAGAAGGGAGAAGAAGAGACGGAGGAGGAAGAAGAAGAGTTGGACATTTCAATCTATTCTTTTTAATTAATTCCACATGTATCCTTGAAGTTAACGTTCGTTTGTATTAGGATTGGACGGAAACTAACCTGAGGGGCACAAGTGATAAAATGGGAAGAAGTGAGGGGCACAATTGATATTATCAAAAAGATAGGGCATAACTGATATTGCGATATCTCGGAGGGGCACAAGTGATAAAATCCTTTATTTTTCACCATTGCAAATTTTGATTTGCATCAATCAGAGTTCAAATAATTGTTTTAAGAGTTTGTACTATTACACAATTGGATCTACACTTTTATTTTACATAGTTCACCACATATTATATATGGTATTGTTTTCATTGGAAATGAAAAATGGTCCATTTCCCATGTCCAGTTGAGTCTTTTACTTGCTTTTGTCGCCTCTAAGCAAATCTTAGTCGATACCTTTGCTTAGATCCAAGTATTTTTGATGTTATTTCCAACTGATTGAAAGAAAGCTGGGTATGCAAGAACATCCTGCCCATAATGTAAGGAACTTTTAATAATTGTCAGCATTTAGTCAGAAAGATTTGAATCCGGATGTTAAAAATAGATTAGTGCCTTATTGGGGAGAGAGTTCTTTATTGAGAACACCGTTCCATTTTTCCTAGCCAGGCTCTTTTACAGTCAGCCAAATACTATAACTCCGATTTGCTTTTTGTCCATAGGTACTGTTACTTGGGAGACTGCATCACAAAAACCTAGTCAATTTGGTGGGATATTGCTATGATAAAGGGCAGAATATGCTTATATATGTTTTCATGCCTAACGGTAGCCTGGCTTCACATTTATATAGTAAGTTTTTCTGTCATTTGAAAAAGCATTTATTTTTGTGCAGTTATATTTTTACTCTAAATTTGTATAACAATCATATTGAGATGCCTTGAATCCTAAGTCCTAACCCATTTGTTCAGAGCGGTACATTGCAGAGCTCATTATGTGATCTCCTCCAATGCTAGCATGCAATGCTTATCTCTGAAATAACAACAACAAAGCCTTTTTCCACAATTAAGCAGTGTTGGCTAAATGTTGTTGTTATTTAGATCCGACTATTTTTGCACTAGCTGTCGGTTACCTAAGGCAACCCCACAAGGAGAGATTTGAACCCTGATCTTTTGGGTGGTAGGCACACTGCACTACCACCACACCAATGCTAGCATGCGATGCTTGTCTTTCAAAAATGACAAAATTAAGTTTATGGATCTTGTTTGCTTTGGAATTTGTGGATACACCAATATAGAGGGATTCACCTGTTCAATGGTACTATACAAGCCTCTTTATGGTTAAGATTATGGATCATCCTCTATACTACCATTCTTCCACCACATTAAGAGAAATCCACCATCTCATTAAGGACATAGCAACTTAAGAGTGAATTTCGTAAATCCCTTGTCGTGGTTGTTTCGTGATTTCTTAAATGCATGTTTCAACAACACCATCAACAAAGCTTTTTTCCCACATTACGTAGGGTTGGCTACATGGATTCTTTGCCTCTATCCGGTTCTATAGTGGGTCATTCTTGGGCTTAGATCCAAAAAAATGAACCCTTTATAGTCTCATTCTAACACTTTTTGGGCCTTCTTCGTCCTCTCTTAGCCGACTCAACATCCAAAACTTGCATCTCCTAATTAGTGCATCAGCCGACCTCCTTTGCAAATGACCAAACCATCTTAAGTAGTTTTCTATCATCTTATTCTCTATCGGAGCTACACTAACTTTTCTTATGATCACATCTTGATTTGATCTTTACTTGTATGACCGCACATCCACCTGAGCATTTTCATTTCTGCTATTGTCATTCTCTGCTTATGTTTATAGTTCACATTTCAACATTTTGATCCATAGAGTATAGTAGGCTCACAGCTGCTTTGTAGAACTTTCCTTAGATTTTCATAGGAATTTTATTATCACTTAGAACAGTAAAGGCTCCTCTCCATTTTAGCCAACCTGTATTTATTGTATGAGTAACATCTTCATTGATTTCCCCGTCATGTTGAAAAATAGATCCCGAGTATCTAAAGGAATCTTTCTTTTAAATGTTATCGTCGCACCAATCTTCACCTTGATTCCTTCACTACAACTTCCATCAATTGTGCACTCTATATATTCAATTTTAGCCTACTTACACAAAATCTTTTAGTCTCTAATGCATGTCTTCGAATCTCATGCTTTTCATTTACTCCATTTATAGCCTCATCAATCAATACAATATCATCAACGAATAACACACACCAAGGTATCTCATCCTGAATGTGATTAGTCAACTCATCCATAATCAAAGTAAAGAGGAATGGACTCAAAGCTGAACCTTGATACAAGTCAATACTGATGTCAAAATAGTCAGTCTTCCCATGCTGAATCCTTACCCAAGATGAAGCCCCACCACATATCCTTTATAAGGTTAATGTATAGGACATGTACTTGTCTCCTCCAAAATTATCCACAATATTTCCCATGGGGACAGAATTATAAGCCTTCTCCAAATCAGTAAAAATCATATGGAGGTTCTTTTTTAACTCTATAATTTTCCATTGTTTTCATCAACAAATGGATGCCTTCAATGCTGAGCGACCTGAAGTGAATCCGAATTGGTTTTCTTTTACTTTGAGGACTTGCCTCAACCTTCTTTTGATCAACGTTCTCAAATTTTCATAGTATGACTCATCAACTTGATACCTCTATAATTCAAACAATTTTGAATATCTCATATTCTTATAAAGAGGCACCACGATGCTTCTCCTCCATTCTTTAGGTATTTTCTTGCTTCGTCAACATTGCATAAATTTGTCAGCTAAGTCAAACCACGTTTACCTAAAAATTCTCTATACTTCTTTAGGAATGTCATCAGGTTCCTACACCTTTCCCAGGTTTCGTAACTTTCAAAGCCTCCTCTACTTTATTTTTATTCGTCTATAGCTTGCACGATTCAAATAACTTTCACCACTAGTTAGATCTCCCAAAATGATTTCTCTTTTTCTTCCCCAATGAAAAGCTTATAGCAATACTAATTCCATCTAGTCTCTATATCATTCTGAGTAACAAGCATGTGCCCTTCCTCGTCTTTAATGCATCTAACTTGAGAAAGATCTTTGTTCTTTCTTTCTCTTGCTTTGGCGAATCTGAATATATCCATCTGCTCCTCATTAGAGTCAAATTATGCAAAACTTCATAAGTTTTTGACTTAGCTTTACTTATAGTTTTTTTGCTTCCTTCTTCACCATTTTGTAGTTTGTGACAGTTTCCTCTTTTCTATCCTTATACATCGTTTTAAAGCATGCTCTTTTAATTTTAAGCTTCTCTTGCACCCCTTCGCTCCACCACCAAGCCTCCTTTTGGCCTGGAATTCTTGCCTTTGACTCGCCTAGCATCTCTTTGGCTGCCCTTCAGATACAAGATGCTACCGCCTCCCACATCTCGTTTGCACTTCCGTTATAATCCCAAGATAAATCTTCTAAAACATTCTCCTTGAAACTCGATTGCATCAATTAAAGATTCCACCATCTAGTTCTAGTGATTTTGGGAACTATCCTTTTCTTTACCAACCCTTTTATTTGTACATCCATGACTAACAAGAGATTGAGTTGTCAAACTCTCTCATGGATTACTTTGCAGTCTTTGCAACACGACCAATCTCTTGTCCTCAACACATAGTAATCTATATGTGTTCTAGTCGAATCGCTCTTATAAGTAATTAAATGCTCTTTCCTCTTCTTAGAGAGAGTGTTTGCTATGAACAGATCATAAGTTGGTACAAATTCAGAATGACTTTTCCCTCTTCATTTCTATCCCTGAAGCATGACCTCCATGAATACTAGCAGACCTTAAAGCATCCTTTCTCACATGTCCATTAAGATCTCCACCTAGGCAAATCATCTCTCTTTGTGGGATTCCTTGCATAATATTATCCAAATCCTCCCAAAAAAACTTGTTTAATCCTTTCTTATAAACCAATTTGCGGTGCATAAACTGAGTTGATATTCAGAATTTCTTCTTCAAGCACCAATTTTAACAAAATAATCCGATCCCCAAATCTTTACACCTCAACTACACTATCTTTCAAATCCTTATGAACAACCACTCCAATGTTATTCTTGCCCTTCTTTTTACATGGATACCATAGTTTAAAGCATGTCTTCTCGATCTCCCTTGCTTTCTCTCCAACCCATTTTGTCTCTTGGAGACATAGTACCTGAATCTTTTTTCTTTCCATCATATCTACTATCTCCTCAATTTTCCAGTCGAAGTGCCAATATTTCAACTATCTATCCGCAACTTCTTTTGCATGTTTGATGTGTAAAATTCCAACTCGAACAAAATGATGTATTTTATATCACCACTTAATTGTATAGCACACATTCACTTAGTTTTCACACAACTATACTTATCTTACACAACTCATTCAATTCTATCAAACACCACAACTCTCTTGACCATGCAGTCCACTCAAGCTTTTCTCACTTGTTCACTTCTTCCCACAAAATGAATTTAAAGCCTATCTGTAATTGTGTCACAATGGCCTTGAATTTTCTTAAACACAAAGGAAGTTTCTAGAAAATAGGAGTTTAATATATACAAGAGAATTTTAGAGAGTTAGAGTTTCATCCTTGAGAAAACTTTAGAGGCTTGGAGTTTCATCACCTTAAGAAAGTTCCAGAGAATTTGAGAAGTTGGTGGTGATTCTATATTTATTTTGCCACTTTTCCTCAACACAAACGTCTCTCATGCTAAGTTGAATCTGAAACCTTTGAAACTTGGATATTAAAAGCCCCTTTGTGCAACTACTTGATCATTTGTCTTAATAGGATCATCTAGATTTAGTCTTCAATTCTTCTTAACGTGTAGTGGGTTTATGCAACTTTTCATCTTCGTTGATGCAGCATGGACGTACTTGGAGTTGTGCTTGCATAGTCTGGTAGATAGTTAAAGTGGCGTGGTTGAATTTTTTTTAATCTTGTGCTGACTAGACCAAGATTCCTCTGGAGTTTCATGAATTCCATTTTTATAGGGACTGAGTATCTTCTTTAGAGACCGTGCATATCCTTGTCTTTTTCTTTGAAACTGCCTTTTGTTTGTTGGGGTTCCTTATGTATTTCTTCTAATCGATTTTCCAAAATATTTGTATATAGTAAATTAGTAATACAACCTCGTGAGATGACCCCTATGATGCTTCATCAAAAAATATTATGATGTATAACATCCATCGATGATTGAATCACAACATCTCCAATCTTGTCTCTCATTATATAGTGTTTCAAAAGTTAGTATTCTGTATTCACTCGGAGGGTCATTGAGTAAAGAATAAATGGTGTTCATACAACTATTCAGAATTATCCAGTTATATATTTTTTTAATTATTTTAAATACAATAATTATATCATATATATATTCATACAAGATAAAAATTCTAGTTGAATTTTAGACAAAATCAAGGTGTGTCATGTGAGCTACAGATCAACCATCTCATTCTTCTTTGTTTATGTGTGTACTATGTTGACATTGCATAGATAGATTTGATTATTTTCCATCTATAATAACATTATTTGGAAGCTTTAGATTTTTGATATACCTAAACATCCCCTTGATCAAACACAATGTAGTGTCTTCCAGTTGTTAGTCTATATACACCGAGGAGATTTTTTTCATGTCTGCTACGTAATAGGCATAATCGGGCTTCACCTTCTCTGAATTATATTGAGAACGAACTTGTGGATCTCACATGTATGATTGGTAACTTCAAGTTATTGGTTACTTGTTACAACAATTCGAACACCTTTTTATGTATATGTTGCATGTTCTCCTTATGATTTGAGTAGCCTAAGTTGATTATCCAGTTTTTGTCATAATTGGCTTTTAAGCCTTTTATATAGAGGTCTCTAGTGCTAAAGTCAATTCTCTCCTTGGATCATCACCATAGAATCTTCCTCATCCTAATTTTCTTATGAAAAGTCTTCATATTAACAACTTGAGATTGTGATACTACTTTCACCAGACTTTTGTGTAATTTACATTCACATTAAAATGCTTTTTCTTATCGCAAATGTATCATCCGGCATTCTTTTTCTGCAAGGAACATTTCGTATTAGTCCTTGATTGCATGTAGCCCCCTTTGGCTTGAAGCTCCTCTGTGGATGTTGCTTCCATTGAGGAGTTGCATCTTTCCTTGGAATAAACTAATGTGATTCTTGCAACCTTCCTTGTTTTGTGCACTAAACAATGTTTTTCGCCACCTTTAAGGACAAACCAACTATTTGCTTGACTAAGTCTCTTGATTTACTAAGAGTATAATTTTAGTAAGGTGGGTTGAATGGGCCATCCAAAATCAGCAGTGAAAAAAGCTAAATTATGGCCTTAGGCTATGAATAATGATGCTTTGCATCTTTGGCTTGCTATAATTTGATTAAAGCGTACTTTTGTAAAATATTGATACTTTTGTAAAATATTGAGCGATTATCATTTCACCTTACTTGAACGTTATCAACTCATTTTTGAGTAGCTACAGCCATGCATCCTTTTTGCCCAAGAATAACATGGCTAATGCGTCCCATGCTTCTATCGGAGTGGTGACATCACAAAATAAGCATGATCATTCATCTTTGGTTGTTTTAAGCATAAACATTGCATTTTTGATATTGATCTTCTAGTTCCTTAGTGTATTCGCTTTGTTTTGCTGGTTATGGTGTCACGTCGTCGAAATTAGTGATCTCTCAGAGGCCCTTGAAGACATGACTTGATGTGTTGGAGTATAAGTTGTATGCGCCTATTGTGTTGTAGCAGGGTAAATGGATCCTGGAGGAGATCCATCTACCCCATCCAGTGTTTAGTCCCACATCGTCCAGTGGTGGGACTTGGAGGCTCTGGAGAGGCTATATAAGGAGCCCCAGACCTCCTGTATCCATTGAGAAAGTCAATAGACAAACACGCCCCGTAGAGGGCTTCTCCCGTGGTTTCATCCCGCTCCTCACGGAGTAGGGTTCCACGTAAAATCCCGTGTTCCATGTTTATCTTTCTGTTATTATGCTCTGTTTATCGTTTCCGCTTCCGCTTCCGATTTTCTAACATGGTATCAGAGCGGGTCGATTCTCGTGGATTTTATGTTGATTATTTGTTCGAGATTCGAGTTCTTTTTTTGATGTGCGGTTATTGAAGATCAAGTTTCATGAAGATTTCTAGTTCGATTCAAGTTCTGAATTTTATTCATCGAAGCCCTAGCTATATCTCCTGCTAGTTTCTGTTGAAGGCATCTGTTTGCAAGGGTTCCCACGAACCCTAGCCGCTTCTTCAGCCTTTGGCAGCACTACCAAGCAATCTCCAGGAATCCAGGCCGCAAGTGGCGATTCCCCTGCAGAAAAATTGGCGGCGGCGCATCGCCACACACCCATGCGAGGCCTCCTCCATCACGTTTCAAGCCATAGCCCTGGTCGGCGGGTCCAGGCGGATCCCTTCCATAGCGCGCAAAGCCCCAGCGTTGTTCTCTGTCTCTGCGCACGAAGCCCTAGCAGTTCTTCAATGGGTGGCGCAACCCCATCGAGGCGCAGGCGCAGTCCTCCAAACACATCTTTTCATCGCGCGAACAGTTCCCAGGCAACCTCCAAAAGGCGCGTGTGCACCCCTGATAGTCTCAGAAATCGATGCGGTTGTCTCGACTCACAAGGCGAGTCAACAGTCGGTGTTTGACCACACAAAATCTGAATTTAATCAACAATTAACCCACACTAAAGATCAATAAATTAGAAATAATGTGGAGTTAAAATTTATTTTTAACTCTGCATAAATGGTGTATAGTGACAAGTATGCAGAGAGTTCGTACACAGGGAGCAAACAGGGTACTTCAAAAATTGTGCTCAAGTGAGTGTGTGTGAGTGTTGTCTACACTAAGCAAGCAAGCAAACAAAGTTTTGTGGGTTTTTAATTTTTAATAATTTTTTTTATTTTAATTTAATTTTTAATTTTGTATTTTGATTTTTAATTTTCTGAATTTTTATATTTTATATTTTTATATTTTTTTATTTCTTATTCAATATTGGAATATAAAAATAATGGAATAAAGATGGTAACAAACTATTTATAAAAATATGCAAAAATAACCAGAAATTCAGAATTAAAATGTTTTTAATATTTTTAGGATTTTTTACTGTTTTTGTGATTTTTGGGGATTTTTCAAGGTGTTTTTGGTATTTTTAAAGACTGAAATAAAGCAAAACAGAGAAATTAGTGCTGGCTGTGAATAAAATAGGAATTAAAAATAGCAAGCAGCAACCAAAATTTTTCACACTATTTTTCAAATAAAGAGAATAAAATGTAGAACAAACAGGAACTGAGTTTGTATTTTTTGGAGTTTTCCTTGATTTTATAGATTTTTTCGAAGAGTATTTTTAAATTTTTAGTGTTTTTCTTTTGAGATTTTTAATGATTTTTGGACTAACACTAAAATATGATAAAATAGACACCAGGTAATTTTTTTAGAATTTTTTGAAGTGTTTTAATATTTTTTTGGTATTTTCTAAGCTAGACAGTAAAGAAAAAGCATGTTTTTGATTTTTAATAAATATAAAAATAAAATAAAATCAAAAACTAAAATTATAACGTGGAAGAACAAGTGTCCAAGAGCTAAACCCTATTTTTGTGGAATTTTTGGACTTAGAATGATAGGTTAAATAATTAGAACAAGCATCCAATCATTAACAGGCCTGACAGGGGTATTTATGCAATTTCTCAAACATCCAGGGGCTTACGTGCAAATTTCCACAAACGTTTGAACTGAATATTCAATTTATAGCACCAAAATACAATTACAAAACCCGCCTGGGTATCCTAGCAATTTTCCCACCAGGGCGCGTGACTTGCACGCGCCTGGCGAGGACTAAAATGCGATATTCCAAACCCTGGGTGCTTACTTGCAAAATATCCAAAAATTTAACACGTGATGTCACAGTTTTGGTAGTAAAACAAAATACAACAAAGACCGAGGGTCCCAGTGCAAAATGCCCACACCTCACGTGTACAGGTCACGTGAGGTGACGTGGCAAAGGGACCTGGATGCAAATATGGAAAACTCGGGGGTCTTTGTGCAAATAACCCAAAGTTTTTACACTACAGACGAAAGTTTAAATACTAAATAATAAATACAAAAGGCGCGAGGGTGTAAATGCAAAATACCCTCGACGCGCGATCCAACGGCGATGAAGGAGCCACTTGGACACGTGGCGCTTGATGGACGGCCGATGACGCTTCGCGGATGAGCGGCGACGATCAGATCTCCAGCGATGATCAACGGTCGAAGCTGGTGGAGATCCAACGGTAGCTGCTCGATCTGGGACTCCTCCTCGATCCAACGGCTGAGAGGTTGGTTGCAAGAACAGGGAAGAGCGCCGGCGAAGGCGAGCTTCTCCGTCCTCGATCTCCTTCCTCCGACGACGATAGGTCCTCAAAATGGACAAGGAGCGTCCTCGGATCGTCTTCTATCTCCTGGGGGCGTCAAAAAGCCACGGGGATGCCCGTGGTGCTCTCGGGCAGCGGGCGGAGCTGGGGGGCTGCTTCTGCTCCGGCGAGCTCCAAAACTCGCCTCCAGGCACTTTCACGTTCGCGTCGACCTGCAGAAATGGTCAAGGAGTCCAGGGCAAACTGCCTGGACCCTTGGATGGACTCGGGGATGCTCGGATCGAGATGGAGATGCACGGCCGGAGGTGCGCTCCGGCCAAGGTGCTTGATTTGGCGATTTAGTCGATTGAACTTCAAATTTTTTTGGGGTTTTCGAAGCTAAGGTTAACAGGAAGCTAATGGACTGAATAAAAAGGCGGGGGGAAGCCCTCAATGGCCGGATCCAGAGGGAGGAGCAAACCTCGACCGGCGACTTCGCGGGAGGTAGGGGGAAGCACCTCCGACCTCGGGAACCTTGGCTGAAGAGCCCACGACGGAGCTGTCACCTCCAGGTAGCTCTGGAGCACGAAAGAGGCGCGAGGGGTGGACCGAAGGGTGTTCAAATTCAAAAGGGAAGATGGGGGTTCGTTATATTTAGTTTGACCCTGAGTTGCAGGGGGTCCAAAGACCAAGAGATCTGGAGCGCTTCAGTGATCCATGGCCCGATGTAAACACCTGGCGGGCAAGAGGGATGATCGATGAAGAAGTTCACAGAAGGAAATCGAGATGAAATAGTGAAAGATTCGACCTTGAAAAAATCGCCAAAAAACTAGGTCGTCTGACAGGGATAGGTGGGGAGGACGACCAGTTGACCTGGGTCAACTGGGGCCGTCTCCTGATTGGTCTACGTGGACCAATCAGGAAAAATCCCGGATAAATGTTTTATAAATTCAATAAAAAATAGAAAAAGGCTGAATTTAATAAAAGTTATAAAATGAAAAATGCTTAAAATTTTATGTAGTATTTTATTTTGATTTTTAATTAATTTTATGAGGTATATTTTTATATGTTCACTTTTTACTCTTATATAGGTATATTACCTATGTATTTTAGTATTTTATTTTTGTTTTGTGTATTTTATTTTTATTTACTTTCATTTCTTATTTTCTAAAATTATGACATACTTTTATACACTTAATTATATTTTATTTTATTTTATTGAAGTATTTTGTATATTAAATAAAATCTAAGAGTGTTTTGTGTAGGTATATGTATAGGCAGTATACCTATGTATTCTTTATACAAGTATTTTTATTTTGTATTTTCTTTGCATTTATTTTAATTTTAATGCACATATATATTATAAGTAATATTTACAATAATTATAAAAATATAAAAATGAATAAATAATGAATAAAGAATAAATTGAATATTTTATTCAGTACAGGTATACAATAGGGGTCCAAAACTCAACTTTCAAACCGTAGCTCCGCCAAATGCGAAACTACCACCATTGGACATATTATTTTATTCTATATACAATTAAAGGTGAGTACACTGCATTTGGAGTTGTCAGTTGTGAGATACGGGTCTGGAAAGTTGGGATTCTGGATTCTTATTCAGACCGTAACTTTTTATTTGTACATTATTTTTCTGTGAAATCAATGTTGTATTTTTCTTTATTAAATTATCTACAACTTTCATGTATAAAGTTTCTTTATTTGATGTATAAAAAGTGGAACCAAAAATAGGTCCCAAACTGAATAAAGAATGAATAGAATGTATAGGTATTTTATCTGTATTTTTGACCTTATCTCCCCCTACTTTATTCCTTGTCGACCTATTCATCAAGATGCCTAGGTCTCGGGGGTTTTGGGTCATAAAATATTTACAATATTTTATTCTTTTTCTTTTCTTTTATTTATTCTATAATTTTGGCTTTAATTACAGTATTTTATACAGTAATATGACGCACATGCATGAATGCTAAGATGCTCTATTTAAGGGTATTTACAGGTATTTGCTAGGGTTTTTTAGTGCCAAAATGATAGAATAAAGATGATGAAATGTGGATTCATCATCCCCCTATACTTTACCTTTGCTAGTCCCTAGCAAACACTTATGCAATAAGTGCAAAAAGAAAAAGAAAGAAAAGAAAAAGAAGAACTTGGTTTTTTATCTGATTATCAAACTTGTCTTCGTAAAATCAAAGTTTGGAGCTTAAGTCGGACCTTTGGAATTTTAGCGCGGGCGGAACCTTAGTGAGAACCGTGTTTGAAATCCAACAGTCCTTGAGAATCTCAAAACTCTGTCCAAGTCTCCTCAATAGCCAGGTCAGAAATACTTCAACTCATACGCAAACTCTTACGACTATGAATCTGACTTGTACAGTGTAAGTGATGGTGGCTCTCCCCAACTAGAATGACAAAGAGACTGACTTTTCCAGTACGACAACCCAATGATTCCCCAATCCAATGACTCCATCCTCGAGGAGCGGGGTATTCCCTTCTAAGTTCAAGGGGCATCCAGCTCAAGAGGAGGGGGTGAAGAGAAGAATGGACGGTAGCCGGTGTAGCTACCTATCCCGGGATGCAAGACCAGTGTAGTCAAGTCGTCCTGCTGCAGGCTCACATATTTGACTTTGGAACTCAAGCTTGCTTATTGACTTTGTTCATACTTGCAGGCTTTTTATTTTTGTACATGCCTGAACTTTTTTTTTTTTGAAATACTATTCACAGCAGCATTTACATAAGGAGTTTTTCCTCTTGAGCTAGTAGACTATCCCTCTTTTGAAGCTATATCGCAACCCACAGCCTCCTGTCTTTAGACTTCCTAATCACTGGACGGGTTGGGGTGCACTTCCCTCCCTAGAGGAGGACAAATGTTTCCACTTGTGTGCGTCTCATACCGGCAAATCCAATCCCCTCACCACTCCAACTGAGTCGAGCCATGTGAAAGGTGCAAGTGTCCAAGTTAGGTCATTATCAACAAGAATCGTGCGTGTGTTCCGAAATACTCTACTTAGGCAGTCAAGAATCCATTGAACCAAGTCCCGTGATCCTCAAAGAATTAAGTCAACTAGACCTGAAGTACCTCAAACCCAGTTCCTATAAGGTCCCTGTTATTAGGTAGATTTTAAGGTCCAATCAAGCTCCAATCTCCGGATTTTATTTAGACTCGTTCAACTACCAAACTCAATCCGAAAAATGCGAATGCTATGCAATGCTATGCAGAAAATATTTTTGTGATGCAATTTTCAAGATTTTGAACTTTTTATGGATTTTTGAAAATATGATGCATGCATTTGCAGATGCAATTCTTTTTTGTATTTTTCAAAAAGGTTTTTCAAATGTTTTTGGATTTTAGTTTTGCAAATGTTTTTGGGATTTTTTTTTAAAACAAAAAGATTTTGGCTGAAAATTAGGTTAAAATATGTACACGGGAGTGCTTCTTATATATACAAGAAATGGATTTTAAGAATTTACAAGGGTAAGTGGTCAATTTTATAAGTATATATAGATAGTGGTTTTTGGTGTGCTGTATGTATTCCTCAACCCTATTTGACACAAGCTTTTCACACAATTTTTGAAAACCGTAGTCCAAAATAATTTTTACAAACATTTTTGCAAACATGTACACACATTTGAAGATCATTTTGCAAAGGTTTTCAAAACAGTATATATAGGTTTTTCAAGATATTTTTGCAACCATTTTTCAAAACATTTGCAAATCATTTTTCAAACATTTTATTTCACACAAAGAAAATAAATTTTTACAATCCACACATTTTTACAAAGGTTGAAAACATGTAACAAAATATTTTCAAAATAGTTTTCAATAGATGTTCACAAAGATTTTTCAAACTATTTTTCAAACATTTTGCAAAAAAACATTTTCACCTGATTTATTAATCAGTGTATACAAAAAGAATCTGAGGAATAACCACATCTTTTTATTAAGGATTTTAATGAATTTTTAAAGAATTCTTAGCCATATTATTAAATACGAAAGTACGAGTTATGGCTAAAGTATATACGTAGTATATACGACCCCCCTATACTTAGCTTGAGCTATGTCCTCATAGATCGGAGAGAAAAGAGAAGACATAACTCGTACTAAGTATAGACAAGTCTAAAGAATAAATAAATAACGAAGGAATCAATGAATGAGAAGTCGACCGTCCCCCTATACTTAGGATCAAATAATCCTAAGTATAGCAGACTGTACACAACGCAGGGAGGGTCAAGGGCGGGAATGAACAGATCGTACTCAGATTGTCTCCCCCTATACTTAGGGTAAAATATCCCTAAGTATAGACAAGAAGAGGAGACAATGGGGAGGATCGAAAAGACTAGAGAAACTCGGGGTGCACACCACCCTATACATAGGACAAAGTACGTCCTAAGTATGGAAAACTGTCTACAAGGACGGCACCTTTTTGATAGATACAGAAGATAGAAATGGAAAAGAAGAAAAGAAGTTAACAGATGAAAGTGATATGAACAGATGGATTTGTACAGCAGGGGATGGACTTGATCACCATGTATGAGATGCAGATAATGAAAGTCAAAGGACACATCTCATACCAGAAGAATGGGGGCAACGTCAATGGTCGGTGGATCATGATCTAGATATAATTTCAGGCGTTGACCATTGACGCGGAAGGTAGAGGAAGATGACGGTTCGGATATGTCGATGCTGCCATTGTCATGTACCTTCCTGACTACGTACGGACCTTTCCACTTGCTCTGCAACTTCCCTGGGAATAATTTCAGCCTGGAATCAAACAACCATACTCTCTGATCTAGCTCAAACTGTTTATGGCTGATATGCGAATCGTGCCATGTCTTTACTTTTTCCTTGTACTGTAGGCTGTTAGAAAAGGTTGTATCTCTCAATTCTTCCAGGGCTGCCAATTCTGCTCTTCTCTGGTCTCCTATACTCTCCGGATCTAACAGCAACTCAGTGACTGCCCAAAAAGATTTGTGCTTGATCTCCACTGGCAAATGGCACGGCTTGCCATAGACGAGACGAAAGGGATATGTCCCCAATGGATTTTTGAAAGAAGTCCGATAAGCCCACAAGACTAAGTCCAAAAGCTGTGACCAATCCTTTCGGTCTGGGCGGACAACTTTCTGCAAGATAGTCTTTATCTCCCGATTCGATACTTCGGGAAGACCATTAGTCTGAGGGTGATATGGAGTGACAACCCGATGGTCAATACCGAACTCGTCTGCAAGGGCCCTGACTTTGTCATTGATGAAATGAGACCCCCATCTGAAATCAAGACTCTAGGTACCCCGAACCGTGAAATAATATTTTTCCTCAAAAATTTGCAAACGGTTTTAGCATCTGCGGCTCGGGCGGGGATGACCTCAACCCATCGGCTGACATAATCCACAGCGAGCAAAATATGCTCGAATCCCTGACTCTTAGGAAATGGACCCATGAAATCAATCCCCCATGCATCAAAAACATCACAGAAGTGAATGGGTTGCATGGGCATCATGTCTCTCTATCTGCAGGTTCCCATTTTCTGACAGTCAGTACATCTCTTCACGAACTCATCAGAATCCTTGAAGAGAGTAGGCCACCATAGGCCGGATTGAAGCACCTTCTGTGCTGTTCTTTTTCCAGAATGATGTCCTCCTGCCTCAAGCTTGTGGCAGTATGTGAGGACGCTATGATGCTCTTCTTGAGGAATGCACCTTCTCCAGATACTGTCCCCTCCTTCATGATAAAGGACGGGATCCTCCCAATGGTAAAACTTGGCCTTCGCCAGGAAGGTCTCAAGTTTCTGCCTGGGCCAACCTTGTGGAACCGTCTTGGCTACAAGATAGTTCACAATGTCAGCATACCACGGGAGCGAGGTGACAGCCAAGATCGCCTCATCTGGGAATGTCTCTGTGATAGGTGCGCTGGGCTCAGATTCCTCAAGATTCTGCAGTCTGGAGAGATGATCCGCCACCACATTTTTGACTCCAGGCTTATCCTTAATCTCAATATCAAATTCCTGGAGTAGAAGGATCCATCTGGTGAGACGTGCTTTGGCATCCTTCTTAGACATTAGGTACCGGATGGCGATGTGATCAGTGTAGATGGTTACTCTAGATCCGAGAATGTAAGATCGATACTTATCAAGAGCAAAAACTACGGCCAGCATCTCTTTCTCAGTCACAGTGTAATTCCGCTGAGCGGCATCCAAAGTCCGGCTGGCGTAGTGAATGGCAAAAGGTAAACCATCCCTCCTCTGTCCAAGCACAGCCCCAACGGCAAAATCTGAAGCATCCGTCATGATCTCGAATGGGAGAGAGTCGAGAGACCAATCTGGTGGCTGAAGGACATGAGCTGAAACAACCATATTTTTGAGAGTTTCAAAAGATTCAAGACACTTATCATTGACAATAAACTCGGTGTCTTTTGTCAGCAAGTCAGTGAGCGGTCGGGCAATTCGACTGAAGTCCTGAATGAACCGTCGGTAGAAACCGACATGCCCCAGAAAAGACCGTAACTGACGCAAGTTGGACGGCGGATTGAGTTTTCTGATGATATCCACCTTAGCCGGATCGACCTCCATGCCCCTGTTGGAGACGATATGACCAAGGACCGTCCCCTGAGTCATCATGAAATGACTCTTCTCCCAGGATAAGACAAGATTGACCTCAATGCAGCGCTTGAGCACACGGTCTAGGCAGTCAAGACAAGCGTCGAACCCGTCGCCATAGACCGAGAAGTCATCCATGAAGACCTCCAAACAGTCACCCACCATGTCCGAGAAGATGGACAACATGCACCTTTGGAATGTCGCCGGAGCGTTACATAGACCAAAGGGCATCCGTCTGAAAGAATAAGTCCCTAACGGACAGGTGAATGTCGTTTTCTCCTGGTCTTCGGGCGTAATGGCCACTTGATTATATCCAGAATACCCGTCAAGAAAACAGTAATGACTCTTCCCGGCTAACCGCTCGATAATCTAATCAATAAAGGGTAGCGGGAAGTGATCCTTCTTGGTGGCCTCATTCAATCGTCTGTAGTCCACACAGACCCTCCAAGAAGTTGGTACTCTGGTAGCGATCTCCTCTCCAGACTCATTGACAACTGTAGTGATACCCGTCTTCTTGGGTACCAAATGTAGCGGAGTTACCCATTTGGAGTCGGAGATGGGATAGATGAAATCGGCGCTCCACCACCTTGAAATTTCTTTCATGACTACATCTCGAAGATTCGGGTTCAGCCGTCGTTGGAACTCACACGACGGCTTAGCGTTATCCTCAAGATAAATGTGGTGAGAGCAAAGATTTGGGCTCAGCCCCTGGAGATCAGCTATACTCCATCCGATTGCCTTGCGGTTTCTTTCAAGAACCTCCATCAGACGAGATTCTTGTTCTCCAGTCAAATCTGCTGAGATAATGACTGGATACATTTCTGGCTCACACGCAAGGAATCTGTATGTCATCGACTGCGGCAGAGGTTTTCGTTCTGGACAACTGGGAGGTGGTAGATCTGGCTTTTGATATGTCTGTGTAAATGCTACCAGGTCTGAATGGGAGAACTCTCGCTCTGCATGAATTTCTGACGAAGGGCGACCTGCTGAATCATCTATAAACTGCACTGGCTCGCACTCTGTCATGGTTGTTGGCTCAGAAGGAATCAGACAAGGTAAATAATCATCAAAGTCATCCCAGTCAATGTCTGAATCCGAGGGATCAGAAGAAGATGAACATGATTGAAATTCCTCAGCACCACTCACCACAACACTGTCAGCTTCAGATATATCTTCATCCAGGGATGTGCTCTCCCGGCTCTCGACTGCCATGAGCTTGAGATATAGTGAATCTGTAGGCAAGGCGAGGGTCGGTGCTACGGGGTCTTTCCAGTTGGATTCATCATCAGTCATCTCAAAATCACAAACCTGGTGGATGTCTAGCTCCTCCTCTGTCATCTGCTCGGCTTCGCTGGATTGTTCTGAGCACGCCAACTCTCTGGCTCTGGTCTGGTCGATCGTATCTATTTGTATGCTTTCACCTTCTACGCGAAAACATACCGTCCCACTGTCATGGTCGGATACCGCCTTGGCAGTGGCCAAGAATGGGCGTCCAAGTATGATGGGGGCATCGGTTACCGACTCAGGGATCTCCATGTCCAATACAACAAAGTCCACAGGGAATTTCAGGCCCTGAATGGTAACGACCACGTCCTTCAACAACCCCTTCGGCCTCTTAATCGACCTATCAGCAAATTGAAGGACCGTTCTTCTTCGAAGAAGAGGGCCAAACTCGAACTGCTTGAGTAAGGCTGCCGGAAGGAGGTTGATCGAAGACCCGCTGTCTAATAGAGTACGATCGAACCGCTGCTCCTGGATCTCGCATCTGACATAGGAAGCTCCTGTATCGGGTCGCTTGGCTGGCAATGTGTTCTGAATGGCGCAGCAAGTGTCGTGAGTGAGCATATGGATTTGATCTCTGTGCCTCTTCTTCCTTCGGACAATAGTTGTCTCTTTCAAATTCTTCTTGAAGAAGGGGATATGCTCAAATGCTTCTCGTAGAGTCAGCTGAATGTGAAATCTGTCAATCATTTCGTTGCCGAACTCTACCTGTTGGCTCTTTTTCGGATTTTCTTTTTTGTTCCCCTTCACACGGCGGAGTGCCTCAGGGAAGGGGATGGTAGGGGCCTCCTCAGATGGAGGACTAGGAATCGGTCCCTGTGCCTGTGAAGAAGGAGAATCCATACAATAATCATCATTCACCACATATGGATCCGCAATTTGAACAGAAACCTTTCCTTTATTCATATTTTTGTTTTTCTTTTTGTTCCCACAGTCTCTAGGTATAAAATGTGGCAACATCACAGATGGTGGCTCAACAAAAGTGGATGTGGTGGCCTCAACGCCATCACTAGCACCGGTCTTCGCGGCATCAGCACCGCGCTCTGGTTCATCATCCAAAATGGTGGCATCAGCACCACCGTTTGCAACTGGTATCACGACGGCATTAGCACCGTCGTCCTGGACTCCATCATTGGTGGCATCAGCACCACCGTCTTCAACATCGTCATTAGCGGCATCAACACCGCTATTCTGCTCCTCTGGCGCTCCTGGTTCAGCATCTGGTTGTCGCTCAGAAGAGGCGCCGCCGGCTGGCATCCTACCGCTCCTAGTAGTCACAAAATCAACATCATTCAAAGAATAAGACATATCATTCAAATCGTCACCAGGAGAGGTATCCTCTGTAAACTCTACCCGCTCAGACTTCCTTTTCAGATTGTTCGGGTTAGGTTCAATCTGAGCGGGTATGGCGGCCTTGCCTTTTATGATGTCCCTCATCTCCTGCCGGAATTCATCCATTTCTTGCCTGAAAGATGCTCGCTGTTCAGATAGCAAGCGAGCAAGATCATCAAGGGCTGGGTTCTCAAAGGCAGGACCCTGAGAACCGGATGGTTGTCCCTGCTGGAAATGGGGCTGCTGCTGCTGTTGCTGCTGCTGCTGATACTGGGGGGAAGGCTGGTGATAAGACTGCTGAGGCGGCTGGCGCTGCCTCCACTGCTGTCCTTGATAGGAGGGACGAGGACCATTCTGATATTGCTGTTGATGGGCGTACTGGGGCTGCTGGTGTTGCTGCTGTGGCTGGCCGTTCTGCTGTCCTTGGGCAGGGTTCTGCTGCTGGGAAGAGGATCCACATTGCCCCAACGGAATCCGGGGTGATCCCGACGAATCCCGGGCTGAGGGTACCGGTCGTAAATCCCATTGACTTCCATCAATGGTTCCTGCTCAAAGGAGGGTGGAGGAAGAACTGCCAGTGGCTGCTCGGGCTGATAGACCACCATCTGAGTCTCCTGAGACGGCGGTTGTTCTGGATGGTACTGTAGCAGTGGAACCGGCTCTGCCTGGATATGATTCACCTGTCGGTATGAGGTAGAGGGTTGGTTGGAGCTGCTACTGCTGGAGTCAGTCCGTGACCTGGGAGGCTGTTGGGAGTGAGCTTGTGCCTCCTGAATGCATAGGATTTGAGTTTTCAAGTCACTCATGGTTTTGGTGAGAAGGTCCATCTGAGCCAGACCTTGGTTCTGCTTCTTCTCGAGGATCTTCATGCGGTCCAACTTCTCACTAATGATGCCCATGTCGGCTGCGGCTGATTCGGCTTGGGCTACGGCTACCGACGTTGTATTGGGACCGGCATCGATGCGGGCGATCCTCTGAAATGATCCCGCTCCTTGCAGGGGCTTCTGCTGTGTATAGACTCGGGCCTGGGTCATCACAGTAGAGTTTTCTGCCATGCCTTCGTAAATGGCCCAGACGTCGTCTTCTCCCTTGGAGAAATAAGACCCACCGCAAGAGGCGTTCACTAGCCCCTGCAGCTCCGGCGTCAGCCCACAAAAGAAACTCTGCACGAGATTGGGCTTGGAAATGTCATGATGTGGACACCGGTCGATGAGCTCTCTGAATCGATCCCAGGCTTCATGGAATTGTTCATTTGGGATCATGACAAAGTTACTGACCATGGCTCTAGCTGTATTGGTCCGGCTGAGAGGGTAGTACTTTTTCAGGTAAGCGGTCCGGAGATCTGCCCATGTGTCGACGAATCGCCCAAGGTGTTTGAGCCAATATGCGGCTCTATCAAACAAAGAGAACGGAAAGGCGATCATCTTTATTGTGTCCTCGGTCATCAACCGATCATGGATAGTGCTGCAAATCATCTCAAATTCCTGGAGGTGGAGGTGCGGCTCTTCGGTCGGCAACCCATGGAACTTTGGTAGAAGCTGGATAGTGTGGGGCCGAAGCTCGAAATCTCCGTGAATGGGTGGAAGTCTGATCCAACGGTGAGTGAGGGATGCAGCTGGGTTGTGCAACTCCCTCATGATGGTCTGTGGCGGTCGCTCAGCGTCTGGATCGCCTCCTCCTGCATCTGGTCCTCCTCCTCCTCCACCACCACCGCCCCCAGGTCGGTTCTCTCTCATCTGTGCTATCTCCCTCATCAAATCACCCATGAAGGTACCCTGGTCACGGATCTGTCTCTGCATGGTCTCCAGGGACGCTAACAAGGAGTTGTTGATGGCCACCTGATCAATTATGAATGGAGGGTGATCATGGTCATCTGGGTGCTCGCCTCTGTCTGCCATCGTTGGATTTTCTGAAAAAGCAAAAGAGGCCATCTCAGGTGCTGTCGAATGAGCCGAACTCTGTGATGCACTGAATTCTGAAACAATTGGACTGAGAGAAGGAGTATGGGAAGGGTGGTCGAGGGGGAACAGGGTGGATGTAAACTCGGGCTCGGAGAGAGGACTCTCCGAGGTATTCCTAGACGAATGAGGAGGAGTGCTGGATAGCGGTGCCGACAAAGTCGGCCTAAGAGATCTCCGTCCCATCATCTTGATTATTTGGGAAGAGCAGGGAAAATGCAAGAGAAGAAGAAAATAATATGAGATGCAACAAAATTGTGCACAATTGTGCTGTGTTTTTGATCTCGACCTAAATAAATCTAACAATCAAACACAAGGCAAGGGTGAGTTCACCAACTCAACACGTGAAGCCGTGAAGGTTCGGCTTTTATCTTGTCAATTTTAGCTTGTTTTCAGGAATTTATCTTGTCACGAGCCCTTAGAGCGCTACGCCTAAAGGAGAGAGAAAACTGCCGGGAAAGTGTCCCCGTACTTGTCCTCCTCCTGTGTAACCTGTAACTTGCGCTTTTTAAGGTCCTTGTAACCCTTCCTGGATCCCTACTCAGCCAAAGAAATAGAGGGAGGAAGCCGATAGGCGAAACTGATACTTCGGACCTCGCTCGTAACGGAATCACCCGTGAGCGTGCAAGATCCTACTCGGACGCAGCCGGTGAGACAGGCACACCCATGAAGGCGTGGCCTAAGCTCGGTACTTCGGACAAGGTCAGCGCTCACACAATAGTGAGTCACCAATGGCGACCAAGCCCTACTCGACTACGTATGATAGTAGCGCCAATACTTCGGAAATCCAGGCGATACACAAGGCAGCCACAAGTTGGGTTTTGGGCTCTAATCCTTACGAAGCGCTCACCTCACTTGGAAGGAGACCTTCCCATGCAACCTGAATACAAGTGAGGGTGTTACTCTCCCCAAGCAATGAATCTAATTACCGATTTTATTTTTGGTCAAGTTTTCTTAGCAGTCCCTTTTTTAATTTTTTTGGTGTTATCGCTTCTTTTGAGTAGATTCAAACAAGCGCCTAACGGTTTTTGTATTTTCTTGATCCTATTTTGTTCCAAAAACAGAGGGAGAATAGAGTCGGAAAAGCCGTGCAAGTCGACACCAAGGTGGAAATCTCACCTTTGTGCCTAAATGATGCATGCAAAGTAAGAAGACTTACAGCGAATCTCAGCTCTCTCCATGCGGGATGCAAAGCAGAATTTATAAACCTAAACTATATGGCGGTATGCAAAGCGGAAATCGTCCTATAATAGACAACTGCTAGCGTGAAGAACCACAAGCTAGCCACTAACTCTCAACACATTTGAGTTAGGAGAAAGCGCTTGTTCGGTAATGAGCTCGCGGCGCGTGGATCGAAAGCTAATAGCTAACTATTTAATTAGTCTAAGTCCAACAACGAACTATAGGAGCATGCAAAGATAATTAGGGTGTTTGGATCTATTCTAATCGAATCAAGCAGGACCTATAATCTAAGGGCTCAATCC
Organism: Ottelia alismoides; assembly: GCA_037367405.1. Taxonomy (NCBI): domain Eukaryota; kingdom Viridiplantae; phylum Streptophyta; class Magnoliopsida; order Alismatales; family Hydrocharitaceae; genus Ottelia; species Ottelia alismoides. Next base: position 172,922 of record JAZKJV010000878.1, read on the forward strand.
ACAAAAGAAAGGAAAAAGGAAAACAAAACCGGAAAATGACAAGCGATAAAAACGCGAGAAAAACCGCGGTGAGCCCCCGGGTGAACAAACACCCGGAAATTAGGCCCGGTAGTGTCTCAAAAGTCCAAGTGTCCAGGTACCTGTATTATTACAAATTAAGGAATCACTCTCTCACAAAAATAAAATAAGAGCTACACTAATCACTCCCTCTCAATCTTCCTACTCTCTCCTGCCGGCTTGACCTAGAAGGCCGGCTCCGCTTCCCAAGGTTGCTTCGGGTCACCTAGGCGATCCGCCTTCCTCCGCGGTCCCTCGCAAGAAGACAAAGAAGAGTGGTCAGAATATCTCAATCAAAATATATCAAAAATGTAAGAGATGGGAAATAAAGCAATAGTGGACAACAATCTCAAGCAAACAAAAATGAGCTACTCGCTGTTGCTCCCCGGCAACGGCGCCATTTGATAGTCTCAGAAATCGATGCGGTTGTCTCGACTCACAAGGCGAGTCAACAGTCGGTGTTTGACTACACAAAATCTGAAATTAATCAACAATTAACCCACACTAAAGATCAATAAATTAGAAATAATGTGGAGTTAAAATTTATTTTGAACTCTGCATAAATGGTGTATAGTGACAAGTATGCAGAGAGTTCGAACACAGGGAGCAAACAAGGTAGTTCAAAAATTGTGCTCAAGTGAGTGTGTGTGAGTGTTGTCTACACTAAGCAAGCAAGCAAACAAAGTTTTGTGGGTTTTTAATTTTTAATAATTTTTTTTATATTAATTTAATTTTTAATTTTGTATTTTGATTTTTAATTTTCTGAATTTTTATATTTTATATTTTTATATTTTTTTTATTTCTTTTTCAATATTGGAATATAAAAACAATGGAATAAAGATGGTAACAAACTATTTATAAAAATATGCAAAAATAACCAGAAATTCAGAAATAAAATGTTTTTAATAATTTTAGGATTTTTTTACTGTTTTTGTGATTTTTGGGGATTTTTAAAGGTGTTTTTGGTATTTTTAAAGACTGAAATAAAGCAAAACTGAGAAATTAGTGCTGGCTGTGAATAAAATAGGAATTAAAAATAGCAAGCAGCAACCAAAATTTTTCACACTATTTTTCAAATAAAGAGAATAAAATGTAGAACAAACAAGAACTGAGTTTGTATTTTTTGGAGTTTTCCTTGATTTTATAGATTTTTTCGAAGTTTTAGAGTATTTTTAAATTTTTAGTGTTTTTCTTTTTAGATTTTTAATGATTTTTGGACTGACACTAAAATATGATAAAATAGACACTAGGTATTATTTTTAGAATTTTTCGAAGTGTTTTAATATTTTTTTGGTATTTTCTAAGCTAGACAGTAAAGAAAAAGCATGTTTTTGATTTTTAATAAATATAAAAATAAAATAAAATCAAAAACTAAAATTATAGCGTGGAAGAAAAAGTGTCCAGGAGCTAAACCCTATTTTTGTGGAATTTTTGGACTTAGAATGATAGGTTAAATAATTAGAACAAGCATCCAATCATTAACAGGCCTGGCAGGGGTATTTATGCAATTTCTCATACATCCAGGGGCTTACGTGCAAATTTCCACAAACATTTGAACTGAATATTCAATTTATAGCACCAAAATACAATTACAAAACCCGCCTGGGTATCCTAGCAATTTTCCCACCAGGGCGCGTGACTTGCACGCGCCTGGCGAGGACTAAAATGCGATATTCCAAACCCTGGGTGCTTACTTGCAAAATATCCAAAAATTTAACACGTGATGTCATAGTTTTGGTACTAAAACAAAATACAACAAAGACCGAGGGTCCCAGTGCAAAATGCCCACACCTCACGTGTACAGGTCACGTGAGGTGACGTGGCAAAGGACCTGGATGCAAATATGGAAAGCTCGGGGGTCTTTGTGCAAATAACCCAATGTTTTTACACTACAGACGAAAGTTTAAATACTAAATAATAAATACAAAAGGCGCGAGGGTGTAAATGCAAAATACCCTCGACGCGCGATCCAACGACGATGAAGGAGCCACTTGGACACGTGGCGCTTGATGGACGGCCGATGACGCTTCGCGGATGAGCGGCGACGATCAGATCTCCAGCGGTGATCAACGGTCGAAGCTGGTGGAGATACAACGGTAGCTGCTCGATCTGGGACTCCTCCTCGATCCAACGGCTGAGAGGTTGGTTGCAAGAACAGGGAAGAGCGCCGGCGAAGGCGAGCTTCTCCGTCCTCGATCTCCTTCCTCCGGCGACGATAGGTCCTCAAAATGGACAAGGAGCGTCCTCGGATCGTCTTCTATCTCCTGGGGGCGTCAAAAAGCCACGGGGATGCCCGTAGTGCTCTCGGGCAGCGGGCGGAGCTGGGGGGCTGCTTCTGCTCCGGCGAGCTCCAAAACTCGCCTCCAGGCACTTTCACGTTCGCGTCGACCTGCAGAAATGGTCAAGGAGTCCAGGGCAAACTGCCTGGACCTTGGATGGACTCGGGGATGCTCGGATCGAGATGGAGATGCACGGCCGGAGGTGCGCTCCGGCCAAGGTGCTTGATTTGGCGATTTAGTCGATTGAACTTCAATTTTTTTTGGGGTTTTCGAAGCTAAGGTTAACAGGAAGCTAATGGACTGAATAAAAAGGCGGGGGGAAGCCCTCAATGGTCGGAGCCAGAGGGAGGAGCAAACCTCGACCGGCGACTTCGCGGGAGGTAGGGGAAGCACCTCCGACCTCGGGAACCTTGGCTGAAGAGCCCACGACGGAGCTGTCACCTCCAGGTAGCTCTGGAGCACGAAAGAGGCGCGAGGGGTGGACCGAAGGGTGTTCAAATTCAAAAGGGAAGATGGGGGTTCGTTATATTTAGTTTGACCCTGAGTTGCAGGGGGTCCAAAGACCAAGAGATCTGGAGCGCTTCAGTGATCCATGGCCCGATGTAAACACCTGGCGGGCAAGAGGGATGATCGATGAAGAAGTTCACAGAAGGAATCGAGATGAAATAGTGAAAGATTCGACCTAGAAAAAATCGCCAAAAACGCCAAAAAACTAGGTCGTCTGACAGGGGTAGGTGGGGAGGACGACCAGTTGACCTGGGTCAACTGGGGCCGTCTCCTGATTGGTCCACGTGGACCAATCAGGAAAAATCCCGGATAAATGTTTTATAAATTCAATAAAAAATAGAAAAAGGCCGAATTTAATAAAAGTTATAAAATGAAAAATGCTTAAAATTTTATGTAGTATTTTATTTTGATTTTTAATTAATTTTATGAGGTATATTTTTATAAGTTCACTTTTTACTCATATAGGTATATTACCTATGTATTTTAGTATTTTATTTTTGTTTTGTGTATTTTATTTTTATTACTTTCATTTCTTATTTTCTAAAATTATGACATACTTTTATACACTTAATTATATTTTTATTTTATTTTATTGAAGTATTTTGTATGTTAAATAAAATCTAAGAGTGTTTTGTATAGGTATATGTATAGGCAGTATACCTATGTATTCTTTATACAAGTATTTTTATTTTGTATTTTCTTTGTATTTTATTTTAATTTTAATGCACATATATATTATAAGTAATATTTACATAATTATAAAAATATAAAAATGAATAAATAATGAATAAAGAATAAATTGAATATTTTATTCAGTACAGGTATACAATAGGGGTCCAAAACTCAACTTTCAAACCGTAGCTCCGCTAAATGCGAAACTACCACCATTGGACAGATTATTTTATTCTATATACAATTAAAGGTGAGTACACTGCATTTGGAGTTGTCAATTGTGAGGTACGGGTCTGGAAAGTTGGGATTCTGGATTCTTATTCAGACCATAACTTTTTATCTGTACATTATTTTTCTGTGAAATCAATGTTGTATTTTTCTTTATTAAATTATCTACAACTTTCATGTATAAAGTTTCTTTATTTGATGTATAAAAAGTGGAACCAAAAATAGGTCCCAAACTGAATAAAGAATGAATAGAATGTATAGGTATTTTATCTGTATTTTTGACCTTATCTCCCCCTACTTTATTCCTTGTCGACCTATTCATCAAGATGCCTAGGTCTCGAGGGTTTTGGGTCATAAAATATTTACAATATTTTATTCTTTTTCTGTTCTTTTATTTATTCTATAATTTTGGCTTTAATTACAGTATTTTATACAGTAATATGATGCACATGCATGAATGCTAAGATGCTCTATTTAAGGGTATTTACAGGCATTTGCTAGGGTTTTTAGTGCCAAAATGATAGAATAAAGATGATGAAATGTGGATTCATCAACCCCCGTGCACCCCCCCTTCCATGGCCAGACCTCAGAGGCGCGATAGCCCAATAGCCTTCTTGGCGGCGCACAAGGTTCCGCACCACCTGCTCTAGGCGCGAGGGAACCTCTAGCCGCATCCACAGGCGGCGCCCCCAATCACGCGCAACCCTCCTCCCGATCGCAAGTCTCAGGCGCGATTTGGTCTCCCAGCCACCAGGCGGCGGCGTGCGCACATGCGCACCCTCTCTCCAGCCCCCAGGCACGCCTCTCTCCTCCTCCATCGCAGCGACATCTCCGAGCTTCCCAGGCGGAACCCATCGCCCTTTTGCAGGCGTCGTACGAATCCCCCAAAACGCGCACGAAGAACAATGACACCCAGGCGCGATTTGCACCGTATCTCGCGCAGATTCTCCAGATCGTGCCTCCATACGCGAAGCAACCCGTAGTTCCTACATCTCTTTGGCGCACGGATGTGGCGATGGCGACGGGCCTATCTCCCATTGACGGCGTTCCACCCCTTTGGCGGAGGGTCTATTCGAAGATGGGTTCCAATTTCGGAACCCTAATTGTAAGGATGAAATAGCCCCGATGACCTATTATTAAAAAAAATCTTTGAAAGGGGGCTGCTACATACGCCCATGTTTTGTGGCCTAGAATTGACACACACAAAAAAAATTGTCTCTACCGTAAGGACCCAAGTGGGCTGAAAGTTGGTTCCAAAAAAAAGGGGAGGGGGTCATATTGCAAAAAAAAATATTGAGGGGCCCAAGTGGCCTGTGGTCTGTTTAAAAAAAAAAGAGAACGGGGGGAGAAAGAAAGAGGCTGCACGGTTATAAAAAAAAGAAAAGAAGATGTAGAGGAATTTGTTTCGAAAAACAAAGGCGCGTACAATAAAAGCCGTACGCAAATGTTTGCAAAAAAAAACGGAAGGAAAGAAAAAAAGAGATGAAAAGCCGATAAAAAAATGTTGAAACAGCTTTAAAAAAATGGGTTTAAAAAAATGTGACGGCTTAAAAAAAATGACAAGGCCGCAAGTTTCCTGTTCTTGTTGTTTACCCCCTATTTATCTTGTCTTCTCCCAACTTAGTCGATGTCCATTTTCCGACAAGTATGGGAGAAAGGGGGAGTATATGTAGAGTCACAGGTGCCGCGGGCCGCTTCGCTGCTTTTCTTGCTGAGGATTCGGTCACTCTAGGCGGTCCTGCCCGTTGCTATTTCGGCCTGGAAGCATGTTGGTTGCTGAGGGCGCTGGGGATGGGGCCCTCTTCTTGGCGACGTCAGATGTGGGGTTCGTGTCGAAGGCGCTTTTCAAGGGTGATGTGGGCCTGATCTCTCCGTGGCGGGCGTTGGCGAGAGGGCTTCAGGCGCAAGAGGAGCGTGCCTTGCTGAGTGGGCCGGCTGGGGGAGTGTTGCAGATGAAGTGGCGGAGGGTTCGGGACTCGGATGTCGCGGTTGTGCCTGCTCGGGTGGAGCGAGTTGTGCTCAGGGGGCTGCCGATGAGGGCGAGGTCGAAGGACCGCATCTCGAGCTTGCTGCAGGGTGTTGTTGTGGTTGACTCTGTCGAGTCCGCGGGCCGTGACCTGGGGCAACCTGTGGACGTCCTGCTTCGGGTGAGGCCGGTTGGCGAGGAGAGGATGGGCTGGTGGGAGGTGGTGCTGGACGGCAGGAAGGTCTTGATTGAGCTGGTGGCCGCTGATGTCTGGGCGGCTTTGCAGGGGGCCGGGGTGCGTAGGGGGGGCATCTCGGTGATGGAGTCTGGGTCGGGGCTGGCGGTGGTGAGGCGGCTCGCCTTTGTGCCGCGCAGGTCCCGGTAGTGGGGGCGTTGCCCGTGGAGGGGGGGTTTCTTGTGGGGGGGGGCGGCCCTCCGACGGGCTTCTTCCTACTAAGTCGGTGGTTCGTTTTGGTTCCTTTTCTGAGGTAGGGATTCCGAGGACGGGTTCTCTACTGTGGGGCCCTGTGGGTGAACTGGTTGGGGTCTTGGTGTGGGGGAGGTGGCAGCTATGTCCCTGGGGCTGGAGGGGGTGGTTGGAGATTCGCAAGAACCGGGGGGGGGGGGGATTTGGCTGTCGGGGTGCCGCTTGTGGGTGAGCAGTTGGGGGAGGGGCCGGTCCTGCTGGCCGAGGCGATGGCGGCAGGTGGGTTGGTGGTAGAGGAGGAGTCGTTGGCTCGTGTGGGAGTCGCTGCCGGCCTGGGGAGTGTGGTGGGGGATCCTCTGTCGCCTCTGGGGGCCGGTGTTGAGGTTGGTGGTGAGGGCTCTGACCACCGGTTTGGTTTGGCGTATGAGAGGGCGAGGGGCGGAAGGGGAAGGGTGGGGAGGTTGGCAAGGGCGTCGTTGCGGGCGGCGTTGGCGGCGGGTGTTGCAGGTGAGGCTGCTGGCGCGGGGGGCGGCAGTCCCATTGAGGTGAGAAACCGCTTTGCTGCTCTGGATCGGGGAATGGCGCGACGTTTGGGGGTTTTTCCTCCATCGAAGATGGTTGATCGGTTGCCTAAATGAAATTGCTGTCTCTTAATGTGAGGGGCTTGGGCTGGCCCGACAAGAGGCTCGGGGTGCATAATTTGCTGAGAGAGGCTGGGGCAGATATCTTTTTTCTTCAGGAGACAAAGCTGCAGTCGTTGGATGATCAGCAACGATGGGAGGTGAGCAGGGGTGACATCTTTCAGGTGGCGGTGGAGGAGGCCGTGGGTGCTTCCGGGGGGCTTCTTACTGGCTGGCGGTCCGATTCTTTTGACCTGTTGGGGACTTTCGCCTCCCGTTTTGCTTTGTCGGTGAGGCTTCGTCGTAGAGCGGATGGTCTTTGCCTGTTCATCACTAACGTCTACAGTCCGTGCCGTCAGGAGTATGGCAGATTTGCTGCTGACTTGGACAATATAGCGCCTGAGGTGGGGGATGGAGCCTGGATCATTGGTGGGGATCTGAACGTCACCTTGTTCCCGGAGGACAGGCCGAGGGGTGGCGGGGGCTTGGATGCTGGATCTGCGGAGTTGAGGCAGGTGGTCCGTTCTTTGGGCTTGTCTGTGGTAGACGCGGCAGGTTGCAGGTTCACGTGGAGGAATGCGAGGTCCAGGTCCAGGCTCGACAGGTTCCTGGTGTCAGTTGAGGCGGGGGAGCTTTTCCCTTTGGCGAGGGCTTGGGCTCTTCCGAGGACGCTATCTGATCATACCCCGGTTCTTTGGTTTTCTGGCGAGGAGCGCGTGGCTCGGTTCTCTTTCCGTTTTGAGAAGAAGTGGCTGTTGGAGGAGGGCTTTCGGTATCTAGTTTCCGAGCATTGGCGGGCGTTCTCCGTCTCCGGTTCGGCGGTGTCGCGTTTTGCGGCTAAGCTGGGCGCACTTAGGAGGGTGTTGCTGTCATATGGGAAGGAGGTCGCCAGTAGGAGGAGGGCCAGCAGGGCTGAGGCAGTGGCGGGGATTAGCAGGCTGGATGGGCTGGATGATGACCGGGGTTTGACTCCCGAGGAGGTAGAGGAGAGGGCTGCGTGGTTGGAGGTGGTCTACCAGGAGGACATGAAAGAGGAGGTCCATTGGAGGCAGCGATCGCGGCAGAAGTGGTTGAGGGAGGGTGATGCTAACACTCGCTTCTTCCATTCGGTTGCATCGGGAAGGAGGAGAAGGAGCTTCTTGCATGAGGTGGAGGTGGGGGGCCGAAGGGTTTCGGGGGAAAAGAACATTGGTGTTGCCTTGCGGGAGCATTTTGTAGGGGCCTCAAGGAGGGTGAGGGGGGGGATGGTTGGGGGTGGACCGGGCGGGGGTCGGGGTCGTTGACCGGTCAGCAGGCGGGTTTGTTGGTGGCCGAATTTTCGGAGGCGGAGGTTCGCCGAGCGGTCTGGGATTTGAATGCGGATGGGGCTCCTGGCCCGGATGGTTTCTCTATTTGTTTTTACAGGGAGTTCTGGGAGCTGTTGAAGGGAGAAATTATGGGGGTTCTGAATGAGTTCAGGGATGGCAACTGCGGCTTTGAGAAGGTCAACAGGGCCTTGATTTTTCTACTGCCAAAGAAAGAGACCCCAGTGGGTGTTGGAGACTATCGGCCTATTTCGATCTCCAACGGCATCTATCTCATTGTGGCCAAGGTCTTGGCGGGCAGGCTTAGAGCGGTTCTCTCAAGCGTGGTTCTTCCTTCACAATCCGCATTCATTCCTGGACGCTGTATGGCAGATGGTATTGTGACTGTGTCGGAGGTCTGTCGTGAATGGAAGAGATCTAGGAAGAAAGGTGCGATTTGGTAGATCGACTATGCGGAGGCCTATGATTGTGTCAGCTGGAAGTTCCTGTGGACGTCGCTTGAGAAGAAGGGATTCCCACCTCTTTGGGTGGACTGGGTTAAGAGGTGTGTCACTACGTGCTCTTGCTCGGTGCTGGTCAATGGGAGTCAGGAGGGAGGCTGGTTCCAACCGCAGAGGGGGGTGCGCCAGGGATGCCCTCTTGCTCCCCTTCTGTTTGTTTTGGTTGCGGATTGTCTTGCGGTTTTATTTCGGAGGGCAGTTGAGGAAGGTTGGTATGAGGGGTTCACGTTGGCGGACATCTCCGTCCCAGTTTTGCAATATGCGGACGACACGCTGATTTTTCTGGGGGGGACGGAGGCACAAAACCGCAATGCTGCGGTCCTGGTGGACGTGTTTGGATGTCTTTCTGGCTTGCAGATCAACAGGCAGAAGTCTGTACTGGTAACTCTTGGGATGCAGGAGGACGAGAGGACCCGGTTAGCTGAGTGGGCAGGCTGCCCCCTAGGTACATTACCCATCTCCTACTTGGGTTTGCCTTTGGTCGACGGCAGACTGAGGAAGTCCGATTGGGACTGTGTTCTTCGGAGGTTGGAGGAGCGGATGGAGGGGTGGAAGGCAGTCACTTTGTCCAAGGGCGGGAAGCTTACCCTGCTCAAACATGTTCCTTCTGCAATTCCGATTTTCTTCTTCTCTACCCGCTTGATGCCTGTTGGGGTTAGAAATAAGGTGGAGGCTTTGATGAGATCTTTCTTCTGGTTTAGTGGAAAGCAGGATAAGAAGGGGCTGCACCTGGTGGCTTGGAGGGATCTTACTCTACCCGTTTCCGAGGGTGGGTTGGGGGTCAGGGATGTGGATTGTATGAACAGGGCCTTGCTTGCGAAGTGGGCCGTGCGCATCTGGGGCCCATCGGACTTGCTGGTGGTGCGGCCGCTGAGGAAGATATATGGGGTCTCGGGCGAGTTGGTGGCGGCGAGGCGGCATCATGAGTCTTCGCTGTGGAGCGGGGTCCGAGCGGTCCTGTCAGCTATGAGGCCTTTTCTTCGGCCACGGCTGGGAGATGTGCTTCTCTTCAGATTTTGGCATGATGATTGGACGGGAGAGGGGCCCTTGGTGCTCCGTTTACCTAGATTGGTGGCGTTGGCTGTGGACAAGGAAGCGCGGGTGGCAGAGGTGGTGGACTCTGGTACTTGGGCTCCGAGGTTCACTGCGGTTCTGTTTGAGCAGAGGATGCAGGATTTTTTGCAGTTGCTTACGGAGATTCCCTCTGCCGGGGAGTTGTCGGGGGAGCCAGACTGTTTTGAGTGGGTGGAAGGTAAGTTCTCGGTTAAGAAGGCGTACCGGAGGTTGTGTGGTGGAGGGCTGGAGCATGACGAGGACCTAGGTGTGGATCTGAAGATTATTTGGACGGCAAAGATTCCTACCAGGGTTAAGATGTTCCTCTGGTGTCTGCGGTGGGGTCGTCTGTGTGACAAGGTCAGAAGGGGAAGATTGTTGGGCGCGACGGGCGTTCATTGTGACAGATGCACTGATGGCGTGGAGGACGCGAATCACATCTTCTTCGGTTGCAGGTTGTCGATGGACGTGTGGAGGTCCTTGGGGGTGCCTTGGGTTCAGTCTTCCTGTGCGGATCTTTTTTGGGGATCTATTCGGGCGGTGGGAGCCGGCTCCACCGGTGATGTTTCCAGAGTTTTTGCGGTTCTTTGGGCTATATGGCTTGGTAGAAATGATGTAATTTTCAAGGGGCAGCGTTTTTACTATGAAAATGTGGTGGCGCAGTGTAACGCTTTGTACAACTTCTGGGTATCCGGATGATGTAACTTTTGGCATATCAATGAAATTTGCGATGTGGTGACTCCCATCTTGGGAGTGCTCCCCCTTGTTTTTATTCAAAAAAAATGTAGAGTCACAGGTCTGTTCATGATCCAGATTCCAGATTCAGATGCCAGTCTCCAGACCAGTCATATTTTCCAGACTCTACAGGTGATCAGTTGTTCAGACTCGATGATTGTTTCCGAGTCTCCAGTTTCAGACACGCATATGTTTGCGGTCATTTCAGATGAGCATATGTTGCCATCATCAGTTCGAGGTCTCCATCATTCTTGTTGTTGTTCGGCCAGAGTTTTCATGTGAGCCATAGGGACTCCAGAGCAGAGGACCATTCCCTTGAGGGCAAGGGTTTTCATGTGGTATCATAGGTACACCAGAGCAGTGCACCATTCTCTGAGCCAGATGGGAGAGACCCAGTTCTCCGACGAGGAGACTTCAGGCGCAGTTTCATACTCGATGGTCAGATTCCGAGTCTTCAGTTGACTCACACTCCAGCCCGTTCGTCCTCCTCACCTGCACGGCATGAAAAGCAATGTCCTCGACTGCAGCAATGTGCGCGTTGGGTTGATATTGTCCGTAGTGTCCTGTAGCGTTGAGTTGAGTCTCTTTATGTTTGTTCAAGCTGAGCATTGCATGCTCCAGCTTGAGGGGGAGTGTTGGAGTATAAGTTGTATGCGCCTATTGTGTTGTAGCAGGGTAAATGGATCCTGGAGGAGATCCATCTACCCCATCCAGTGTTTAGTCCTACATCGTCCAGTGGTGGGACTTGGAGGCTCTGGAGAGGCTATATAAGGAGCCCCAGACCTCCTGTATCCATTGAGAAAGTCAATAGACAAACATGCCCCGTAGAGGACTTCTCCCGTGGTTTCATCCCGCTCCTCACTGAGTAGGGTTCCATGTAAAATCCTGTGTTCCATGTTTATCTTTCTCTTCTTATGCTCTGTTTATCGTTTTCGCTTCCGCTTCCGATTTTCTAACATGATGCATGTATGAATCTCAAGTCCTATTTAATGTATGTCACATTGACCTTGAATTTTCTTAATGGCTATGGAAGTTTCTAAAAAATTAGGGTTTACTCTAAAGAAAACTCTAGAGAATTGGAGTTTCATTACCTCAAGAAAGCTATAGAGAACTAAAGAAGTTGGCTGTGATCGTTTATTTATTTTAAAATGATATGTATAGTATTTTCGCTATGCGTAGCAACTTATATATCCCTACTGGGATTTAATGGCAATAAAGAGTTTATAAAGTCCCTAGTTCTGTAACCTTTTTTATCCAATCATCTTTGTTAGCCCCGTGTATCCTGATTGTTCTGTTGAGTTCGGTTAAAATGCATTGCTCATTTAACTGGATTCTATTCGTTGAGCTGTGTTTGTATATGGGTTATGGGTGAATACACATTTAACCTTATGAATTGTTGAGTTGTTTTTTGTATGGATCAATGAGTCATGGATGATGATCCATTAATCTGGTGGGACTACATATGCAACTCATCCCCTCATTTTTTTCGCAAGGAAGTGGATATGTTTTCTAGATGTTTGTTTGTTAAAGTCTCCCCACTCGTGTGTTTTCCCTTCTGATGAGAGGGGTTTTCCATGTAAGTTATCTGTTTCATGGATTGCTTGTATGCTTTTTTGATTTCAACATGATATTAGAGCCTATTATTCTGGGATTAGCATTTGTATGAAGGCTCTTTATGTAGCTAATATACGATAAGGGTATATGTACACTTAGGTTCCATCCATGTAGTTCGAGGCTTCCATCCTTGATTCAAAGTCTTCTACAAAGGAACTATTATTCTTCATGGGCAGTCTCAATCAGAAGGTCTTCTTTATTTTTTCGGAAATCTAGTGGATTTTCCTATGCTATGGGTTTTCCTATTTGGTCGTCCTAAGTTGATTGATCATGGTGGTCTTATGGGTCCCATCCTAAATGAAAGTTGTAATTGATCATATTTCCTTTAGTGATCGAACTCCAGTATAGATATTCCCACGATTTTCTCTAATGACTATAAACTCCAATATGGATATTCCCACAACTTTCTTTAGTGATCGTGAACTCCGGTATGAGATTCTTCTGAGGTCCCTGTGAGAATGACCTACTTCTCAGATCTATGTATGGATACTCACACGACACTTTTTGTTTGGCCCTTCAGAAAGATGGAACAATTTTACACATGTTGCAGACCAAAGAACTCCATGGAGAAGACTCATCCAATACCCGTGACTATGATAGATGCATATCCAGAGCATACAAGTAAGTCATCGATCTAGATTCTCTACATATTGTCATTCACACTCTAGCCCTCCGATTCCTCCTTACCAACATGGCATGAGAAGCAACATCCTTGACATGTAACTAGCATAGTATGCATTGAGTTGATATTGTCTTTAGTGGTTTGAATTGAATGAGTGAATTCCTACTTTCTCTTTGTCCAAGCCGAGCATTGCATATTCCAGCTTGAGGGGGAGTGTTAGAAAGTTCATGTGTGAGAGTAATTGGATCTCTCCATGATCCAATTACCACATGCACCTACCTTCGCCCCACATCATCTATCAATTGGACTTGATCATATTGGTGGGGCTATATAAGAAGTCATATACCACATGTATTCAAAGAGAGAATTCAATATAGAAATCAACCCTTTAAGACGATTCTCCCATGGTTCGATCCTGCTCCTTACGGAGTAGGGTTCTAGATAAATACATGTATTCTTTATGGTTCTTCATATTTCAATCTCCGATTGCACTTCCGCATTATCATTTTCTACAGAAGTTGTGGATCAAAATGACATATTCTCCCATATTGTAAAGAACACACCCATTAAGGTGTTAATAGCTCTTGTAGCTCATTGAGACTTTAACTTAGAGTAGTTAGATGTAATAGAACACGTCCATTGAGGTGTTACTAGCTCTTGTACCTCAATAAGCTTTTAAGTTAAAGTAGTTAGATGAAAAGATATTCTTTCTGCATGGTGAACTTGAGAAGATGTTTTAACAAACCAAATAAAGTCCTTGAATGGACTTGAACACTCTTTTTTACGTGGTGTAAAAAGTTTGACAATTCCATGGTTGGTCTTAAGTCTAATAGGAGCTCGTATGATAGTTGTGTTTAACACACCAAGGTGGATGATGGATCCTTCATTAATTCGTTACCATATGTTGATAATAAGTTGATTGTTGCTAGGAATAAAAGCATCATATCGATTATTTGAGAAAGTTGTATGGTTGAGTTTGACATGAAAGACCTTGGTATGTATGGAAATTATCTAGGATTGTATGCAAGAAAAAATTGTTGACTTGAAAAGTTGCACCGAAAATATTAGCAAAATTTGGGATGTCCACTACAAAGTTCACGAGTTCTCATTTTCCGCAAATAGTCATGTATATATATTTTGTATGACAGTCTAATGCGTCGAAGGAAGTTAGGAATACATGACACACATTCCCTGTGCTAATGCAGTTGGGAGTCATATATGTGTCATGCTGTGTGCAAGACCAGATGTTGCTCCGAGTATTATTAGCATAATCGTGAGAAATATTGATGAGGAACATTAACACCTTGTTAATGGGATTTTTCGATAATTGAAATGAATAGTATGATTCTTGCCTCATCCATATAATACAGAATGTTTAGTCGTTGGATATTCATATTCAGATTATGTCGTAGATGTTGATGGTAGGAGATCAGTGACAATACATGTCTTTACTTTGAGATTTCAGCAAGAGATTAGTTGGAAGGATGCTCTATTAATCTTCAAATTTTTTGTATTCCATAGAGCTAGAGTATACGGCTTTGACTGGAGAAGCTGTAAATGAAGGTATCTCATTGAAAGGCTTTATCAGAGATTCCAATTCACAACAAGAACAAGCTACTTTATGTATATTATGTCAGTCTTAATACAATATATCTAGCAACAAATCAATTCAATCGAAGAACCAATCATACTGATATAAGTTATCAATCCATTTGTTCTCAGGATAAGGTGAAGAATATTGATATGTAGATAATCTAGCTAATATGTTAACAAAAGTTTTTACCAAGAGCATGTTCAAACATTGCTTGGACTTTCTCAATATCGACCCAAGGACGGGCATGCAACACTGAGTCTAGTACTTTTCTATTTACAAAGGATTCGGTCCAAGGTGGAGATTAATAATATACCTTGAATCCTAGTTCATTCGTTCAACTTGAAGTATTGCAAATACTGATTTTGTGACCTTCCTACATCATTGCTATCGAAGCATGCTGTCTCAATATAGAGACCCTCTTGTGTATCATATTTCAATCTTTTTTTGCATTACAATTTATAGATCCGCCTATTTGGGGTGGGGGGGGGGTCTTTCTGGTGGGTCAGGTCTCATTTTTTTAAATCCTTTGTAACAGCCACAAGAAAGAAGATCTACCATTGAGAACATAGCCCGGTTAGGAGTGAAACTCGTATACCAATGTGCTCTGTGATTGTCTTGCTTACTTGCCTTTTCATCATGTCCACATTCTATTTCCTGTACATACAACATGATTCATATAATTATCTAAATATAATTATAAATTTGCCAAATAATTGATTCAGATATGTATACGAATATCCAAATCAATAATGGGTCTCAGGTACAAACATCCACATCCACACATATAGGGTTAATGGGGCTACCCCACCCTTATTTTTTCTATTTCTTAAGATATTTTCTGAAAACAACTGGGAGGGGGATATTTAGATCACTAGATGATACAATGTTCTCATTCAAATTTTGACTCAATTCAAGAATCCTATTTCATCCATCAAGAATGTCAAATTTTAACGGTCTCAGAATTGCTGAAATTGACCCTTTATAGATGGATAGACTAGAAATGTCTGTTTTAGACAAAATTTGATGACAACATGTTGTCATCTAGTGGACTATATCCCCCTGTGTGTTTTCAGAAAATACCTTAAGAAATAAAAAAAATAAGGATGTAGTTAGCCAAGTTGGCTCCCAACTGGGGGTTACCCCATTAAACCCATATATATCTCCATGTTTAGTTGCATCCGTACTTTGAACACTTCTTTGTTCTACATTGTTGAGATATTTGTATTAGTTATTTTCTATGTTCTGTTTATGCTATTTACCCATAGAGCTTTTCTCCTATATAAGAGAGCTCTAGGGCTGAGAATAAATCATCTTTTCATTCTCTAATTCCACATGGTATCAGAGCGACGGTCCTAGACCGGAGCTTGTGCCCTAAATCCGTGCCCCCACCAAAAGCCCCGCCGCCGTCGCCGACGGTCCAGAGCCTTAGCGCCGCCGTCGTCGTGCTCCTTCCCCCTTGCGCTCTCTCGCTCGCCGTGCGTGGCCTTGCGCGCCTGTCCCTTCGCGCGACGTGTCCATATCGCGTGCATCTCTTGCGTGCTTGGCTGTGCCCTAGCGCGCACATCTTGTGTCCCGCGCGCTCTCTCGAGGAAGGTTACAGCCTAGGTCTTCAAAGACACTTTCGTGATATGGAAGGGATTGTGGTATGAGTCTACGCCCACAATCGCCTTCACATATATCCGCGTAGACAGTCTTGTCAACGTGTAACCCCAGTCTATAGAAAAGTGGTGTTGTCATGTCGGACAACAAGACAGATGTTCCATCCCTGGGTGCCTTCAAAGGTCCAGCACCCATGGTGAAGATGGATGGAACGAACTATGAACTGTGGGCCATGTAGTTCATGAGTTTGATGCAGTGCAATGGCAATAAGCATATCCTCACGCAAGAGGAACCTGTTGATAAGACTGGGGTTAATGCCTCATGGGAGGCAGACGATGCCTATGCACGTGTGTGGTTATCTGGCACGGTATCCATGGAGATAGCCAATGACATCTTGAATCAGCCCACAGCAAAGGATATGTGGGATATACTTGCTGCTACATATTCCCCTGCAAAGAATGAATCGAGGATTCTGCAGCTTCAGCACATCTTTACTTCGAAGCAGAATGGTCGTCCTCTCCATACCCTGTATACCTCTTTAAGGGGTATGTTTGAGAAGTTACATAGTTATATTCCATTGGTAGCTACACCAGAACAACTCAAAGCATATAGGAACTCAGTAATGACAGGAGTATTTCTAGCAGCACTTGATCATGAGTATGATGCAGCCAGAGCACAGATTCTTACAGAGGCCGCCATACCTCCTATGGAGGAGGCATATCGTAGGTTGAGCAGACTCTCCATATCTCCTGGTGGATCTCAGACATCCTCAGCCATGGCAGCATCCCGTGGTAGGGGAGGATCTTGACAGTTTCGAGGCCGAGGTGGCCGCGACAGAGGAGGGGGTAGTCGACCCCCTAGGCAGCCATGTACTTACTGTCGCAGAGCAGGTCATATTGAGGAAACATGTTATTCCAAGCATGGGTTTTCTACTACCACAGCTCGTGCTGCCGAACAGACTCAACAAGAAGGGAGTTCTTCCCATGGATCTGATTAGAGGTTTGATGATCTGGTGGCACGACTTAGAGAGATTATGCTGAGTCATGAATCAGCGGGTTCTTCAGGATCTTCAGAGGTAGCTGCATCAGCCTTTGCATCCGCTTCAGGTATATCATATGCCTTTACTAGTTGCTACAGGGCAGATTTATCAGAATGGATCATGGATTCAGGAGCATCTCACCATCTATGTGGTGATTGAAGTCAGTTGAAGTTTTTTCGTCCGTCTCAGACAGGACGATCAGTGGTGATAGCTGATGGGACACAATCTTCCATTACTAGTCAGGGGGAGGTGCATTTGACCCCTGCATTACGGCTTCAGAATGTCCTTTATGCCCCTGAATTTTCAGTGAATTTACTTTCAATTAGTCAAATCACTAAAGATCTACATTGTCGTGTCATATTTGATCCATTTGCTCTTGTGTTTCAGGACATTCTCACGGGCAGGGTGATTAGAACTGGCCGTGAGCAAGGGGGTCTCTACAGACTGGTCCATTCTCCTTATGCTGGTGCTGCTTCTCTTCATGTTGGATCCGCTTCTCTTTACACATGGCATCTCTGATTTGGCCATCTTCCTCTGCAGAAGATGGTTCATGTTCTTCCTCAGATTTCTCGTCGTTCCACCTTTCAATGTGAGACATGCCAGCTTGGGAAACATCACCGGTCTTCTTTCCAGAGTCGTCAGGGTCCGAGTAGTCATGGTCTGTTTGAGTTGCTTCATTTTGACATTTGGGGTCCGAGTCGTGTCCCAGATCTTCAGGGATACAGATTTTATCTAGTTGCAGTAGACGAGTTTTCCAGATTGTCTTGGGTTTTTCTTCTTAAAAATAAGTCTGATGCTGGTCCTGTCATTCAGTCCTTTATTAATGAAATAAAGAATATTTTCGCTGCTAAAGTTAAGTACATTCGGTCTGATAATGCTTTAGAATTTTGTAGTACTCAACTTTCTCAATTCCTTAAGTCTCATGGGATAGTTCATCAAACGTCATGTGCATATACCTCCCAACAGAATGGAGTGGCTGAAAGAAAGCATCGCCACCTTTTGGATGTGACTAGAACTCTCTTGATTCAGAGTCACGCTCCTCATTCCTATTGGGGAGATGCGGTTCTAACTGCATGTTATCTAGTCAATCGTATGCCTTCATCTGTGTTAGGGGAAAAGATCCCGTTCTTGATTGCGTTTCCCGAGACGGATCTTTTTTCCCTAACACCAAGAGTCTTTGGGTTGGTCGTATTTGTCCATCAGTTCTCTCCTGGTTTTGACAAGCTCTCTCCCAGAGCTGTTAAATGTGTGTTTGTGGGGTATTCCAAAACCCAAAAGGGATATCGTTGTTTTGATCCGGTTCGGCGATTGTACTATGTCAGTGCTGATGTCATCTTCTTTGAGTCCATTATGTATTTTTCTCCCACAGGTGACAGACTTACTCCTTCAGAAAATGGAGAAGAGATCTACATGCCTCCTCCTCCGTCATTACCGTACTCTCCTCCATTACCACCACCATCTTCTCCTGCATCACCTACATCAGAACCACCACCACCACCGTCACCTGCATTCTTTCCTCAGGTCTACCAGAGACGACCCCCTGCTCCTGCGCCTCTTCCATCATCCGGCACGCCTGAGGTATGTACTGAGCAATTGAGTTCTTCTATTGGCATGGGTGATTTGCATGTTCAGAATGAAGTACAGGGTAGCGATGATATCACTACTCCTCATATTGATGATTTAGATGTCCCTATTGCTCTTCGGCGGCAGAAACGTGCCAGGACGATGAATCATAAATATGGCGTGGACTTTGGTTCTCATGTTTCCTTGGAACGTCTGTCTAAGGATTTTCAGCACTTTGTTGTCGGCCTGTCAGCTATAGAGATACCACGCTCGTATCAGGAGGCACTACAGAGCAGTCAGTGGCGCTTAGCGATGGAGGAGGAAATGGCAGCGTTACGGTCGCGTGGTACGTGGAGTGTAGTCCATCCTCCACCAGGTGCGTCTATGGTTGGCAGCAAGTGGGTCTTTACTGTGAAGCATCGGGCTGATGGTACAGTTGATAGATACAAGGCAAGGTTGGTTGCTCGTGGGTTCTCCCAGACATATGGGGTGGACTATCAGGACACGTTTTCTCCAGTGGCACGTCACTCTACCCTACGGATTCTTGTTACTGTTGCCGTGGTACGAGATTGGCCTCTTTTTCAGTTGGATGTCAAGAATGCCTTTTTGTATGGTGATTTACAGGAGGAGGTCTACATGCAGCAACCACCTGGGTTTGCTGCTGAGGATGAGTCTAGTATGGTATGCCGTCTTCATAAGGCTATATACGGCCTTAAGCAGAGTCCGAGGGCTTGGTTTCAGAAGCTCTCAGATTAGATTGAACAGAAGGGATTTGTTAGATCTACTGCAGATCATACTCTCTTTATAAAGAGAAGCCACCAAGGTTGTGTGGTCATCTTGGTGTATGTGGATGACATTGTTATCACTGGCAGTGATGAATATGACATTCAAGCAGCGAAGGATTTTCTTGGACAGCAGTTTGTCACCAAGGACCTAGGGACAATCCGCTACTTCCTTGGATTGGAATTTGCACGAAATCGACAAGGTATGGTTATGACACAGAGAAAGTATGTTACTGATCTGTTATCTGAGACAGGTATGACAGGATGTAGACCATCTAATACTCCTATGGATCCCAATGTGAAGCTTTATGATGATGGGTCTGATGAGGTGGACAAGAGACGATATAGAGAACTGGTAGGGAAGCTATTATATGTTACTATTACCAGGCCTGATATATCGTTTGCTGTGAGTAGGGTGAGTCAGTTCATGGAGCAACCCAGGCAGGCTCACATGGATGCAGTTTTTATGATCCTGAGATATCTGAAGTCATCTCCAGGTGCGGGTCTTCTGTTTAGAAGAGATACTTCTCTCTCAGTTACAGGATGTGCGGATGCATATTATGTTGGGTGTCCTAGTGACAGAATGTCAACTTCAGGCTTTATTGTGTTCGTTGGCAGTTCACCAGTATCATGGAAGAGCAAGAAACAAACGGTGGTTGCTCGATCTAGTGCGGAATCAGAATATAGGGCAATGGCCCAAGGTAGTACTGAGATGATGTGGGTTAAATCAGTCCTGACTGATTTAACTATTGATGTACCTCTACCTATGCATCTTAAATGTGATAATCAGGCAGCTTTGTTTATAGCTAATAATCCAGCTTTTCATGAAAGAACAAAGCCCATTGAAGTGGATTTTCACTATACTCGAGATCTGATCCAGAAGGGGCTCATTTCAACGTCACATGTATCATCAGGAGACCAAGTCGCAGATATGTTCACAAAGGCTCTCGCTAGAGGTCCTTTTCACAATTGTTATTCCAGGCTGAGCATGATTGATATATATGCTCCAGCTTGAGGGGGAGTGTTGCAGTATTTGTATTAGTTATTTTCTATGTCCTGTTTATGCTATTTACCCATAGAGTTTTTCTCCTATATAAGAGAGCTCTAGGGCTGAGAATAAATCATCTTTTCATTCTCTAATTCCACATACATGAAACTGACAATTAAAGAACTAATTGAAGTGAACAGATTCCTCTAATTTTATTTGATTTATGTATGTTTTTTTGGATATTCACTTTATGTATTTGCAGTATTAGTGAACTAAGCAGTCCTGAGTCTTATCTGGTGTCATTTGTTGTGCTTAATTTAGACAAACATGCTTCATGTTTTTTTAGGAATACTATATTTGTTATCGTTACAACACGATAGAAGGAAACATGCATGGTATAATCGTAAAGATAATAAATTCCATAAATGCTAGCGTGCCATTTATGGTTCACCTTCATTTTAGGTGTCTTGTTTTCCAGTTAATAAGCTGTTGTTTAGTTTCCAGGTATTCTTGTTAACCATATAAACTGTGGGATTTTGTCGTGGTTTCTGTGGCTAACTATGTATTTGTTTCCTTTTCTCTTTTAGGTGGAAATTTTGAACCACTAAGTTGGGATCTGAGAATTTCTATAGCTCTTGATGTTGCAAGGGGAATAGAATATCTTCATGATGGTGTAAGCTTGGTTATACATATATTTGTTATGAAAGGACATTTCCGTAGGTCTTCTTCTTGTATTAATTCTGGCCTATATTACTTGTTGATGTATGGTAGGCTATCCCGCCTGTTCTACATCGTGATATCAAGTCTAACAACATATTATTGGATCGATCAATGGCAGCTAGGGTATGCACAATCTTTTTATGTAATTACAGGGGTCTTGGACTACCATATTGGGGTACTATTATTTTCGTGTTAGTAGTTTCTTCTTGTTGTTGATGTAGCCGTTTGTTTACATATTTAACTCTAATGTGGTTGTGTTCACGCCAATTTGTCCTTGTTAATTGAGCGGACATTTAAATCTTTGTTTCTTCACACTACCTGCATGTTAATATGCTCTTGTTTGTCAGGTTGCTGATTTTGGATTGTCAAGAGAGGAAACAGTTCACCCTCATGCAAGTAGTATCAGAGGAACTTTTGGGTATCTTGACCCTCAGTATGTTTCTACCAGGACCTATACCCAAAAGAGCGATGTCTACAGTTTTGGCGTGCTCCTCTTTGAGTTAATCACTGGACGGAATCCCCAGCAGGGTCTAATGGAGTACATTGAACTTGTAAAGTCTCTAGTTTTAGTAAATTATATATACATATATATTAGTAAAATTTATATATTTTAACATACTGATTATAATTCCGTTCTTTGGTTGGACCTGATGTACAATTTATTTAAAAAGTAAGTCAACATGCGGTCTTGTTTACAACAAATCGAGATAAAGCTTAGACCTATTTCACCCCCTTGCAAAAAATGTTCTAAACACTTGTTCATGACTTGATTTTTTTCATGCAAAAGCAAAAAAGAAAACCATGAGAATATTTTGAGATTTTTATTTTGAAAAGTACAAATATCATTGTCTTGCCCCCCTTTTTACTATGCTATTTGGTGTTCAAAGATATTACACTGTTTGAACTGATATTTTTGTTATCAACAGTTACTTTCTCCCTATTGGCCGCCGTTAAAATTTAGGAATATGAGCTGATAAGACAAATGCAAGAGATTGTACCTATGGATTTTTTAGTTTTTCATATAGGTCCAATTGTAACTGATGATAGTGCACACGTTATCTTGAAGTTGGGAGGACGTTTAAAAATCGAATCTAGATATAAAATGTCTCAACATTGGTATGGATTAGTAGTCTGGATTATCTATCAATCTGGGTAGGTCTGAAACAGTGGTGATTAGGAGTCTACCAATACGAAATTCTACGATGTTGGATTCTTTGATTTTAATTCCAGTCATTTCTTGATTTTGTCTTTTTACCCTTTCTAGGCATTTTTACCTGAATAAGCATATGACTTTTTAAAAATAATATAGAACAATTCTTTATGTCATTGACTCATTGGCACATGGGTAGAACGACCGACTTCAACTGTAATAATTGTCTGCAAGGTTCTATACATGTTGTCTTGTGATGAACATTAGTTTTATATATTATGTGATTTAGTGTCAGAATTTTTATGGCAATATCTCTGTAAAAGATCACAATATGTGTATGTAGGCAGCGATAAGTGCTGGAGGCAAATCTGGGTGGGAAGAGATTGCAGATACCAACCTGGATGGCAACTTTGACGTGAAGGAGCTTAATAGATTGGCGGCACTTGCCTATAAATGCATCTACAGAAGAGCGAAGAGACGGCCATCCATGCGAGATATCGTCCAGGAGCTATGTCGCATACAAAAGTCCACGCAGAGCAGGAACACACACCACCGCCAAACTTCGTCAGTGAACACCTTGGAGGAAGATCTCACAGAATCCGAACATGCAGCATTGTCTGACCACCATGGGGAGGATTCCACCGGTAGCTTCTCAGATTTGCCAGATGTTTGATCATCTTCTGTTCATATGTTTTGGTCTTATTCTTTCAATTTGTTTGTTGGACAATGGCTTGTCTATTAGGGTTCTTATGGCTAAATTTGGCCATGAATCACATTGTGCAGTATAGATCTATCTTTTATGCTTTTTTCTTTGCCCTCAAGAAGGAGAATGTGTACAGTAGCATTTCTCTTGTACACTTAAAATCTACAATGTAAACACAATATTGATCATAAGCATGTCCTTGCACATGCAGAAATTTCTTCTTCAAATGCTGCCTTGCTCTTTCCATAGATATGGTAATTTCGATATCTGATATATGTTTAATGGATATGGATCATCCATCGGATAGGGGATGTTTCACAATTTATTTTAATATTCAAGTAAATACACAACAAGACCCCAAAAAGTTCAACAAGATCACCAAAATGTTAACTGTGAATGATAGTAACCATTGTTTGTCAATAAGTGTAAGACCTTTAATATTGGGAAGGACAGGGTTCTCTTAGATTGCCTAATCTTTGCAGCAATCTGTTCACATCATTTAGTACAAAAGAGCTAGTGGACAACAAGTATACTAGGGAGGGGAGTATGTAATCCACATAAGCCAAGAAGCTTTGCTTGGCGTCTCCTTCACAAAAAGAGAAATCAATTTGAAGTTGTAAAGAGGAGTGATGCAGGGTTTGAAATAAAGTGGTCAGAAAACAGTCAAGAAGCACCTCAGTTATACATATATTAAGGAACAGACATGGCATAGGTATTATTATGGATAATTAAAGCAAAGACAAGATCATCATGGGTATGCGTAGCATAAATTATTCTATTTAACACCTATCTGAGAAGGTTGCCAGCAATTAATCTGGATATACTGATTATTTTAAATAATGTCACAGAGCCTAGGAGAGTGCCAAAGTTTGTCCAAATGGAAGGAGATGCATTCTAACGAAGACCATCATGTCTAAGGATTTTTGAAAGGCACCAAACAGTCCAATACCTGAAGGTGATGGCAATCAATATTCATTTGCTATTGCCTATGAGAAACGATTCTCCTGGTACTAGATGAAAATAAGAAAAGAAATAGCTGGAGACATAACTACATAAGCATCCAAAATATGTGTATTGAGCCAAGTATAAGTGACTCCAAAATGTTCATTCCCATCAAAGAGATGGTCACAATTCTCAAAATTAGGGGCTCTGGGGCAACAGGAATATTGTGAGACAAATAATTCCCTTGTTCTAGATATCCTCTGTTCAAAGATGCATCAAGAGAAGGCAGCTGAGCTGAGGAAGATCAATGATACAAAGAGGGAGGGGGATTATCAAGAACTGAAAGAATGTGAATTGGTATGGAGGCATTTTAAGGACATGCCTTATAAGGAGAAAGTCACCGTCGAAAGATAGATTCGTTCTGTGCCAGCCATCAATTTTTTTTTCGAAATTTGAGCGTGAAAAATTGAAAGTACATCGTATTTATTCGAGAAAAAGGACGGGACAACAAAGATAGGTGTCAGGAAAGGAGCCTTCCTGAAATCCAATGATATCCATTTTTTGGACTAAGCAATTTTCAGGAAAGTGTTTGCTCATAGAGGAGAATTTGTTTGCTCATGAAGAAGGAGAAGTTCCCAGGATTGAGAATCTGACAGCCAAGAGTTTTAGAAAAGCCATGAAAGATATCAAGAAACAGGTTCATGAGGAGGCCTTCCATTGAGGAAACAGAGGATGCAATCAGCATAATTGAGGAGGGCATGGACCAAGATTTAAGAGAAGAATTTGGTTAGAGATCAGAAGAGAGTTGATATCTTTAATAAGAGGTTTCATATGAAAAAGGGTAAATTACAAAAAAAGGACCGATCTTTACATGAATTCCCAAATAAGGGACTGCTCTTTAGATTGTAACAAACAAGGGACTCATCTTTGATTTAACGGTGGAGGCGCCAATGACGTCAGTGAATAACAGCAGATGGACGAGTATACCCTTCATTTTCACTTTCCCCCTTTCTCCCACCATGGCGGTCGCAGCCCTCGTCCATGCCAATCGCGTCGGTGCTCCTCCTGTACGCACCCAGCCACTTCGCCTGCACGTCCCTCACGTGAGGGGGGCTTTGCCCCCTTTCTTCTTCGTTCGGTTCGTAGAAGAGGCGGCGCTGGCGAAGGTCAGGCTGAGGTGCCGCTCACGTGGAGCGGAAGGCGACGATGAGGCTGTTGGCAAGGGTCGACGGATGCAGTTGGAGATGCCATGACCGTACAAGAGCGTGGCGGTGCTCGAAGGGAAGGAGAGGTGGAGCGCTCGAGATGAAGGGGCTGGTTGGCGAACGGCCGCGGGCTGAGGATTCATTCACAGATGCCCAACCCCTACTCCACGTTGGTTTCACCCCGGTGTCGCCTCCCTCCGATTCGCCGCCTCTGTCTCCGATAGGGACCAAAAGGGGGTTTGAGGTTTGTGGGTCATCGTCTGTCAGCACATCCACCACTTACGATGAAGAAGGGAATCCGATCATCAGGAAAAGCAACACCCAAAACCTCACCTCAACCAGCTTTAGATCAAAACCAGCAAGTTATACAGATACATATAAAGATATATATATTGGTATACAACCAACACACTGAAGCTGATGATTTTGGACAACTCATTGAAAGATTAGCCATAATGGCAAACCAACTAATTGAAGGAGCTCCGAGCAACCCTCACTGCCAGAGTTATTGGGTGCTCTCCTCATGATTTGAAAGAAAAACAGAAGACATAGGTGAAGGATGATAAGGAAGAGCCCTACCCTCCATGTTGCTTACCGGAGATCCTCTCGATAACAATGACAAGGTCGTGCAAAGCCAGCCTCCCATCTCCGTTCCCAACCATCCCCTGGATGAGCTCCCTGCAGAGCGAGGTCCCCGGGAGGGCTACGACCTCGCCTCCTCTAAAGCCTTCCTGCGCCATCCCGAGATCCTTGAGCATGTACTCGGCGAACCCACCGGGCTCGAAGTCCCTCCTCGCCATTCTCTCGCCCAATATTTCACCCACATTCGTCCCCGCCGAGCCGCTCATCATGGCCCTGAAGAACCCCTCCACGTCCAACCCCGCCTCCTTTGCGAACACCAGCGCCTCGCTCAGCCCCAGCATGCTCCCCGCCACGGTTATCTGGTTCGCGATCTTGAAGCTCTACCCGCACCCGGCTTCACCCACGTGCGTCGCCTTCCCCATGACCTCCAGCAGAGGGGAGAGCCACCGGACTGCCTCCGTCTCCTCCGCGTCTCCTCAGGGGTATAGTCGTCTATCTAAATCATGAATTGAGTAATCTGTTAACATCGTTGAGGCCTCCACTGTTAAATCAAAGATGAGTCCCTTGTTTGTAACAATCTAAAGATCAGCCCCTTATTTGGGAATCCATGTAAAGATCGGTCTTTTTTTTGTAATTTACCCTATGAAAAATGAAGAGATAAGGAGAGAGGGGTTGCCTTAACAACTTGGAAGAAGCTGGTAAAGACTCCATCCATGATTACAACAACATTGTAAATTTTCATAATGTTGTTATATCTTAATTATCCAACCCAATCCCATCAATAGAAGACCAGCCAAATTAAAGGAGATCCAATCAGAGTGGAATAATTTAAGGAATCAATTAGTTAAAACACCAATATGATTAGTGATACAGTTGTTTAAGAGTAACTGATTGGACTAAATGACGATATTGAGCAGGCAAAGCCCCAAATATATTATGATTACAAAATCACGGGGATGAAAATTAACCGTCAGTTTAACAACCATGTGTGTTTTATCAACTTAACTATTGTGAATTCATTTAATTTGATTGTCACCAAAAACTTTGGAGTGGTAACGTAATGAAATCTAGATTTGAAGACTATAGAAGTAACCTTAAATCTTAATGGAGTCGGTCATCACTTTGAACGTTATAAAAGAGAGACACATCAAACCATTTGATCTTTTTAATTTTGTCATCCTTCATTTCACTAACCTTATCCACCTCCTCCTATTTCTATTTAAGCTTTCATTTTCATATTTTTGGTATATTATATATAATAATTAGTTCAGAAATTCATAAAAAATATAAAATACAACAACATTTTCATAAAATTAAAAATTACTATCAAAATTAAATAAAAATATAAAAGAAAAATTAAAATAAACATTTGAAAAATAAAAACATATAATTTTTTGTTAAAAATTTTAAAAAAAATCACAAGGCTTACACTTATATGTTAAATAAGACATAATTATCTATATACAAGGAAGAATAAGGAAAGAAATCATGTAGCATTTTGTTTTGATACTTATCGAAACCATGTTGTTGTTTCAAAGGAACTCTAAATACACCTTTGGTACAATATTGACGATCTTACAAAGATGATATCAGTACTTTTCTATTTATTTTACTGATCCCATCTTTTGCAGAATCGATTCTCTTTTTTGATTGTAAAAGAATATGTGGAGCTCAGCATTTCTGGAAGCATCGGAGAATGTTCTTTTGCTGATATTACTACTAATATTCAATATTGGGTCATACCAACAAGTCAAAAATACAAAAAAATATAAAACAAAAATCAAAATTCATAAAAACCAATTAAAAGCAACAAATAAATAAATAAGCGAATCCATTAAGATACTTATATCCTAATAACCTCGATTAAAAGTCTACATCTATGAGTTCAACTCTTGACAACAACCAGGTTAAAAGAAATAAAATCTAAGAGTTATTTTGATCATTTTTCTCTAGGGTACTACAACAAGGACAAATTACCAAATCGTGAGATTACACGATCAAGCTCCAATGGTGATGAAACTCCAAGGTCATAAACATAAAAAACATGACCCCATGAAAAAGTAAATATGTTCTAAACCATCTTGCTATCTCATGGAATTCGTTCATTTGCAATTCAGAAAAGTTGATGGATTTGATTATCAATTTTTGAAACCATTTTATAATCTAAATGTATGTCTATGCAATTAATGTGTTGATTACACATACCTATATGTTTGAGTGCATGCTAGTCAAAAAATTGAATGAATTATCCATATTTTAATAAATCTAATAGGACCAAACTCAATTTGAGATGCAGTTTAGGAATCGATCGTAGTATATCGGTCTCAAATGACAGATCTTTGTTTCCGGTAGATTTGTTGTTAGACTAGATACGATTTTTTGTGGATTTTTTTGAGGCCTGCTTAAAACACTTAGGAGTAACATCAGTAGATATGATTGCAACGCCATCTTTAAGCAAAATCTTGTTTGATTTGAATAAATTGAGAAAGTCAGGAAGCAAACATGCATTTATATATTTATGACATTAATATTCAAAATTAAATTTCAAAAATTTGGATCATTAACCTGTTGATCCATGTTAATGAATGGGTACATATATTAATTTATGTTATCTAAATTATTGCATCAGCCATAATCTATAAATCAAGGGTCAAATCCGATCCATGTTACCGTTGCGCTTTAATATTCTTTTGTTGTATTGACGGAATGGCATCCAAAATCCGAAGGGCATTTGCGTAAAAACCGCAGAAGATGGTGCCCACGGGGAGATCTTGCAAATAGGCCACGCAATTAGGGAGGGAGATTGAGGTGCACACGTGTCCTCGTTAGGGGACAGAGGAGAACCGCGGCTTCTCCAGAAGGAGCTGGAAGGCTTTCCGGGAGCAAATATGCCAACAAGAAGAGAAGAGCAGGAGGAGGAAGAAGGGCGATGGCATCCTACCATTGCTACTACAGGTGGAAGAGCTTCACGGAGGACGAGGACCGACCTGAGAAGCCCCGGACTACGGGTCTCACGGAGATGAGAACTCCTTGCTACACTCTCCTCGGCCGCTCCGCTCTCCAGGTCTCCTCTTTCTCCCATCAGTTCTCATCATCGCCACTCGATGAACATCGGCTGAACCCGGATCTAAGGCGCCGTGCAGGACATCTTCGAGTCCATGGGGCAATTTGTTGACGGTCTCAAGTTCTCCGGTGGATCCTGCAGGCTGATGCCGAAGCCCTACATGAAAGAGATCATCGATATGGCACATAGTCATCATGTTTATGTCAGCACCGGCGACTGGGCCGAACATTTGCTCAATAAAGGCCCCAGTGCGTTCAACGAATATATTGAGGTTTGCTGCCTTTTTATGTGCACTTGTTCTTCTTTTTTCCTTTAAATGATTTACACATGAATCGGTTGGAGCTTCTTTATGATGATGATGATGCAGGAATGCAAGGAGATGGGTTTCGACACTGTCGAGCTGAACGTGAACGCTCTTAGAATGCCTGAGGAGGCTCTCCTGAGGTTCATACGTCAGATCAAGTGTGGTGGCTTGAAAGTGAAGCCGCAGTTTGCCGTGAGATTTGAGGCCTCTGGGATTCCGGATGCGGTGAACAGAGCCTATGGGGCATATATTGTCCCTGTTCCTCCAACAACTGGTAGTTATGCTTGTATCCTATCATGTTACATTGGCGTTTCCATGAGAATTTTCTGCCATGTCCTGCCTGCATTTGTTACTAGGTAAATTTGATTTATGTAGTTTTAGGGTTCCAATCAGGCAGAAATGTGCCACAACTAATTTTTGGAATATCAACTTAGTATTATTAGGTGGTAAAAATTAAATTGAGAACGCTTTCAAGGTAAAGCAGGATTGGTTATTGTGCTGATCTGGAGCCTCTAATCATATCTGCCATAGCGTGCTGCTTTACATAAATTTTATTTTGAAGTTGCCATTTATTATCCATGACGCATAACAATTCACGTAGCAACCATTTTCACCTCTTAATATTGTGTAGATATCTAATTTTGAATTTAACAAGTTCTCAAATTTTAGAACCATAAATTTAATCCCTTTTAAGACATTTCAATGCTTTCCAAGATTTCCTTGGCATGCCCACGACATACTCATATTCGGAAATGTCACCATGAGCGGACCTCCATATTTTGTAATGGTCGGTTTTTTATGTTTTTAAAAGGACGTTCCATCCTCTCAAAGGCTAGTGTGAAAATGGCATAGCCACACGTTCAATATCTTTTGTATACTCTAAAATTTCACTATTTTTGGTAAACACCTATAAAATTGAGGGTTTTTACATCCATAACCATGCATAGTTTCATTATTAGATACATAACCCTCTATAATCACGAATTACACCAAAACCCTGAGTAATGCGTAACTCTACATGGCATAACCCTATGTTAGTTTCCATCCATTTTCATGTTAATCTTGACGGAAAATGTTAAATGTTGACAATTTTTCCCTTCAACCACATCACATTTATAAAAGATGCCATTGGTATACATTATACACTTCTCTTTAGGAATACACCTATGAATTTTAAACTAATACATACAATTCTCGGATTGATAAATTTCAACCCAGCCGCAGTCCTGTTGGCAATGACATGGTCACGAACCTTTCCCTCGGGCAACTACACCTGGATCATACGTTGGATCTTGGACTCGTTTATGACATGATTGACAAGTATTTCATTGAGCTTGTCTGCACCAATGGCTATGGGCCAGAGACCATACATGTGATCACCAATGAGCCAATTTCATGTCCAATAAAGAAGCTTGGCAGTATCATGGAGAACTTCAGTTATCTGTCTTTTTCAATGGTGTTCGACGGTAGCAACATCAATGACACCGCAAAGGCGTTCACAAGGACGATGATGAATGTAGGTGAGGCAAATGCTGTTTACATGGCTAAGGTATACATGATAGGCAGTGTCGGTAAGGGGAAGGAAAATGTGAGTGTGAAGCCATGGAGGTTGGTGTTCACCCCGACAGTCAAGCAAAAGGGTTTCACTGTCACGGTGACCACTAACATGAGTGGACTAGCAGTGGCAGATGACAATGGTGTAACTTACGGTTACCTGTCAGGGTTAGATGGGAGGCTCATTATTCGTGGCCCATCGTCGTCTCTCGGATCATGCCCTTATCACAATGACGTAACTTACAATTACCTATCATGGCTAGACGAGAGGCGAATTGTGTGTGGCCCATTATCGTCTCTATGATCAGTAGTAGTAGAATAGGTTGTCAACTTAACAGTTTGCTGGTTGATCAAAGACATCAATCGAAATTGTAAAGGAGAAAGCGATGTTATTTGCTAATATGATGTTGTTTTTGATGATGGATGTTCTATTTCGTTCTGTTTTGTTCTGTTCTATAGTGGCGGTGGAGAAGCATTGATCTTAGTTTGTTTCATGTGTATGCCTGTCCACTGATACACTGTTGTTTGCGTTGGAGGATGGGGGGCAAATAGATGGGGCAACAGAGGTAGGGGCCTGCCTGAAGGTCAAGCTGATGCTAGTAGCGTGGTGTCGGAGGAGGGGAGGCAGAGGGAGGGTTGACGGAGGGAGGGGCTCCGCCCAAAGGTGGAGCTATTGTTGGTGCATAGTAGTATCACAGAAGGTGGATTGAGGGCGGAGGAAGGGGCTTGGGTTTAGTTAAAAAATGGCGAGGTTTTCTCCCACTTAAAGTAGGGTTGGTTACATGGATTCTTGCTCAAATCCATGTTGAAAGATCCGATTATTTTTTATGATGCAATCCCCGCAAGGGGGGATTTGAACCTCGATCTTTTGGGTGGTGGACACACTGCACTACAGCCAGATCATTTGATTCATTTCAATGGGTGCAAGGGGCTGGTTTTAGGTATTAAAAAATAAAATAAAAATGATAAATACCATCGTATTGATTTTGGTTAGATTGGCTTAAGGGATTAGTTATGTCAATGGTTGAATTTAATAAGACGTGTACAAGACAAAGCGACTAAGGGTTCTACATGTAATTTGTGATTATTCAGGGTTATAGGCACAAATACAAAATTATAAAGGGTTATAAGTGTAAAAATTTATAAAATCTATTCTAAAAAAGGAGAGTATTTTTCTTTCTATTAGGGAAGAAAGGGCCTTTTAACATTATAAAGGACATATTACATTTCCGTCATCCTTAACAAATGCATAAAAGTCATGATTTTTTGAAAAAAAGCCTTCCATGGTGAGTGTTTCTAATTCTAGATTCAGATATGAGTTGGTTTCGTTATGATATAGCCTTGGACTGATGTATGTGGGTACCTCAGATAACTATATTTATCATAAGGCACATTATGTTGTTGAGAGTTATTTTATCATTTACTATTCTATGTATTTTCTTTTCTTTTCGTCTCTATTATGTAATTTACCAAATAGGGTTTCTCCTCCCTATATATAAGAGAAAAATAATGCATCATACATAAGTAAGATATTACTTTCTTCCCACATGGTATTAGAGCGACGATCCTAGATCGAAGCCTCGTGCCATAGCCTTCCCCCCCACGTGTCGACCACCTTTCTCTACGTGTGCATGCACCACAGTGTTGCACGTGACCTTGTGTGCAACCAACGACATTGCAAGAACATCCCCAGGGCCCCGTGGCATCGCAACAACCCCTAGGGCCCTAGCGACAGCGTAGTGATGCAGCGTGAAAAGGATAAATAGGGCCGCATTTTCTCCGTTAATTTTAATTACGTTTATTTTGAGTCATCGTAAATTTATTTAATAAAAGAGATCGCCTGTGATCTCAAAGTAGTTGGTTTCTATTTGAATTTTGAGTTAGTTAGTCGGTTAGAGTCAAATTAGGATAATTAGTTTGAATTTGAATTTGAATTTCTATTTTTGTAATCTCATTCCTCCTATATAAAGGGGTGATAGACTAGTTGTTTAGGTAGTTCAGGTCAGAGTATATGAAAATTGAGATTTATCTCTATCTCTGTCTCTCTCTCTTGTCTCTCTCCTTCCCCACGCGATCTCCGCGCTTCTCCTCTCCAAAGTCCCTCGTTCTCCGACGAGTTTCTTCTCTCAACCCTTCCAATTCTACTCCACCAAAAATCCACAAACAAATTTATTCACTCCGTCTCAAATTATTCCATTTGGATCAATTGGTATCAGAGCATGGAAGTTGAATCGTTCTCACGATTCGACGGTCCTGTCGCATATTGGAGAATGAAGCTCGACCAAGCAACCCTATCACGTGGATCGCATACACGTTCACGTCAACAAAAATTCAAGAAGTGCCTCCGGACAAGCATCAAGGTTCAACAATGGATAGACTCATGGTACGATGTTGATATTTTTATGATACAAGTTGACGACGAACAAAATATTATCGTCGACCATGATCTGTGCGCTTCGCAGATCATTGTGGATGGAAGAAACGGCAACATCAACAATGTGCTCGCTGTCCGGACCGTGTCAGGCGAAAACAACGTCAAGAATGATTTGTTCGCTGTCCCGGCCGTTTCAGAGGAGGAAAACACCGACTTGCTCGCTATCCAGGCCGTTTCAGGAGGAAAAAATAACGATCTGCTTGCTGTCCAGGAAAAAACCGCGACAACGAAGACCTGCCAGCTATCCCGACACCATCCAAGCCATCCCAGGTAACCCCCCTACCTTCCCCACCCTTCAGTTCCTCGTTGACGCCACCACCAACCCCCCCGCACGCCCCCACAAACCTGCTGCAATCCCCTCCCGTCCTCCCAACACCGCTGCCGCCACCTCCCGTTCCCGCTGTCCCCGAAGCCCCAGCCCCTGCGGCACAAGCTCCATCCCCCGCTCCCTCTCCCACCGCCTCCGCACCCCCTGCAGCTCATTCCCTGTCGCCCCCACCCGCCGCAAACCACGCACCTCCTCCTGTGGCCACAACAACCCCTCCTGCAGTCCACATACCACCAGCGACCCCCCCAACCCTAACCCCTTCCTGCTGTACCCGAACCCTCAGCCGACCCTCCCACTACACCCGATCCCCAAACACTCCTCTCGCGCACTCGCAACCCCAACACCCCCTCTCGCCGTCCCTGAACCCCTTGCGATGCACCCCCCATCCCCCATACCCCCTCTCATCGCCACCCTCCCCCTCTCAGCCCTATGTCGCCAAAAGAAAACCGCAAAGTCCCGTCTACACTATCCTTGTGACACCATGCGCCGCCGTCCTTCGGTCGTCCGTTTCCACCCTTGTGCGATCCCGTGCCGCAGCTGTCGCTGGAATCCTAGCCGTCGGGTTCAACGCCGCTGTCGTCAATGGAAGGGTGAACGATTCTCGCGGACCCCTAACTTATGTCGACCCCATAAATTAAGGGATTTGAAATGGCTTCTAAAAAATTACAAGTTGGCCCTTTCCCACAAAAGTTTTTATGTGAAGGTCATAATAGAGGGAGCCCCTTACAAACCTTGTTCAAGTGAAGGGGTAGAATATTTGCAGTCGTACCCCTCAATGGAGAAAAATTACAAATGTAACATTGAAAGGATCTAATTGGGGAATTTGAACTACTATTTCAAGATCAAATTCTCCAACGGAGCGCGAAGATCCAGCAATTCGTTGGGAGACGAGATTTTCAAGCGGAGGAGAACTGATGCAGCGTGAAAAGGATAAATATGGCCGCATTTTCTCCGTTAATTTTAATTACATTTATTTTGAGTCATCGTAAATTTATTTAAATAAAAGAAATCGCCTGTGATCTCAAAGTAGTTAGTTTCAATTTGAATTTCAAAATTAGTTAGTTAGTCGGTTAGAGTCAAATTAGGATAATTAGTTTGAATTTGAATTTGAGTTTTTATTTTGTAATCTCATCCCTCCTATATAAAGGGATGATAGACTAGTTGTTTAGGCAGTTCAGGTCAGAGTATATGAAAATTGAGATTTATATCTATCTCCGTCTCTCTCTCTTGTCTCTCTCCTTCCCCACGCGATCTCCGTGCTTCTCCTCTCCAAAGTTCCTCGTTCTCCGACGAGTTTCTTCTCTCAACCCTTCCAATTCTACTCCGCCAAAAATCCACAAACAAATTATTTTCTCCGTCTCAAATTATTCCATTTGCATCACGTAGCAAGCCCCTTAGGGCCTCCGACGACGCCACAACAACACATTAGGGGTCTCATCGGCATTGTTGCAACCCCCTAGTGCCCACAACGACGCCATCATCGCCCCCTATGGCCATGAGCAACACCTTCAACATCCTTGTGGGTACCCTTCCTCGTCGTCAGGACCTCTGCGACAGTCCAATAGCAGTCTAGGACTCCGCCAAGGGTTCCTCTCTTGCCTACGACATTATTTCAGCATTGATTATTGTTTTTGGCCGGAGAAGAGTGATTTCAGACCAGCAAATCATCCCTCTTGTCCCTAGTGTGGACTTGGAATTGAAGGAGATGGATGTGATATGAGTCTGCACCCACAATTGATTCCCTATATATTTGTGTAGACACCTTTAGATCGGGTCTACAACCCCAGTCGAGTTCTATACCAGCCCTCTTATCATCATGTCAAAAAACAAGGGTGACTTATCTTCCTTCGGTGCCTTCAGGGGCCCAACACCCATTGTCAAGATGGATTTGACCAACTATGAGTTGTGGTCAATGCACATTTTGATCATCATGCAATGCAGTAACAATGAGCAAATTCTGATGCAGTCTGAGCTGATCGACAAGACCATGGAGAATGCTTCATAGAAGCAAGATGGCACGCATGCGCGTGAATTACTATTCGGTAGTCGGATCGGGAAGATAGTCAATGACATGATCAACCTACTGCATCAACTCAACGCATACTCTATTGTTGCTTGTTATCGAGGACGTTGCTTCTCATGTCGTGTTGGTGAGGAGGAACAAAAGGGCCGGAGTGTGAGTTGAACTGGGTCTCCTTGTCGGAGAACATGTGCTCCATACTGTATATGTCTGAGTCACTGAAACTGAAATGAGTCTCAACCTGGAGAACTTTGGCCCGCAACTGCTTCATCTCTCTGAAGAGCCGAATTGGAAAAAAAGCCGTAGAAACATCCTCGTCGGAATCCACGGTCGCTGGAGAATGGAGTTTGGAAGTCTTCCCGTCGGAGAACTGGGTTTCTCACATACTGGCTCAGAGAATATGATCTTTGCTTTGGAGTCCCTATGAAACCACATGAAAGCCCTAACCCACAATGGCATAGAGAATGGAACTCTACTCTGTCGTCCCTATGGATCACATGAAAATACTGAGTCGACCAAATCGAAGATGGGGACTTCAACCGATTCATACTTGTGCGACCTGACGAGTCTGAATCTGAATGGTAGAGTATGAAATCTAGCCTGGAGAATCTGAATATGAACCATCTTAGAGCCATCTAAATATGAGCCATAGAACTCTACACAATACTCTCCCTTTCTCCCATACTAGTCGGAATAGAAGACATCGTCCAAGTTGAGAGAAGAACTGAATATGGAAGAAGAAAAAAACCAAAAAATCACATAAGCTGATCTCAAGCAATTTTTTTTGGCTTTTCTTCCCCACTTTTTAAATCATTTTTTTGACTTTCCCTTTTTTTAGTCGTTTCCCCTATTTTTCTCGTATATGCACCTTTTTTAAAAAAAGGAATTAGACTGTCATTTTTTTTGTTTGCCCCAACGTTGGGCCAGAAATACTTACAACCCCCTTACACACTCTCTCTTCATCTTTTCTTTGATACAAGACCAGTTGGGCCTGAAATAAGCAACACCATCTTTTTTTACGTTGGAGCCCAATGTGGCTCTGTTGACACATATAGAACAACTGTACCTCTTCGTTATTTTATTTTTCTGTTGTTCTCTTTATGTAATTTACCCATAGGCTACTCTCCTATATAAGAGAGCCTAGGGCTTATGGAATAGATCATCTCATTCATTTTTCCCAACATGGTATCAGAGCGACGGTCCTAGACCGGAGTTCTTGAAACCCTAACCCTAATCCCACCCCCACCCGCCAGCCTCTTCCTCGTCGATCGGCGCCGCCTCTCCTCTCCGATCGGCGCCGCCTCTCCTCTTCAATCGACGCCGCCCCTCTCTTCTTCTCGGGCTGCACGCACTGCGCCGATCTTCGTGCGTGCTTGCGGTAGCAAGCACACGAGAGGGCGGTGCTGTGCATCGCCTGCGTGCGGTGCATCGCCATCACCAGCGCACACTGCGCACCTGTGCACCTTGCGCCCCTGCCTCTTCTCTCGTGCGCACATAGCGCACTAGCGCATATTCCAGGGGCATCCGTGGTACCCTAGCGTGCATCCCAACACGCCAAACAGTGCGTGTATTGCGCATATTCATCCAGCGCACTAGTAGGTCGTACGGGGGGGGGGCACGCATCAGTCCTAGAGCGCATACTCTAGTCTACATGGGTTTAGTTGCTTGAGGTCTACACGAGCAACGAAACCCGTCTATGTCTTTGTAGACAAGTCATATTCTCTATCAATCGTTCCAGTCTTCAGTATCAAGTATGTCCGAAAGCAAGGCAGCTATCCCATCTAGTGGCGCATTCTGTGGTCCAGCGTCGATTGTCAAGATGGACGGTACCAACTATGAACTGTGGGCAATGCAGTTCATGAGTATGATGAAGTCTACGGGTAAGAAGCGCATTCTTACCGAACCAGAGCCTGCTGAGAAGACTGGAACCTATGCCTCCTGGGAGGCTGATGACGCATACGCCAAAGTTTGGCTATCTGGCACGTTGGCAATTGAGATTGCCAATGACATCCTCCATCAACCCACAACGAAGGATATGTGGGACATTCTGGCGGCTACGTATTCCCAGGCAAAGAACGAGACAAAGATTCTGCAACTCCAGCATGATATCTTCACCATCAAGCAGAATGGTCGCCCCCTTCATTCTCTCTATACATCACTGAGAGGGATGTTTGAGAAGCTATATAGCTTCATGCCCTTGACAGCCACACCAGAACAGCAGAAGACATATAGGAACGCCACTATGGTGGGAGTGTTCCTAGCTTACTTGATCCTGAGTACGAGGCAGCACGATCACAGATTTTGGCCGACTCTACAATTCCTCCAATGGAGGAAGCCTTCCATAGACTGAGTCGGATTACAGTTCCCTCAACTGCTGCAAGTCAGAATTCTTTAGCCATGGCAGCAACCATAGATCGTGGCTCTCATTACCAGGGCCGTGGACCCCGTGGGAGGAGTGGCCGCACTAGGCCAACATGCACCTATTGCCACCGAGTTGGACATAATGAAGATACATGCTATTCAAAGCATGGTTTTCCTGCATCTGCACGAGCCGCTGAGCAGATAGAGCCCCCATCTGCTGCTACCTTAGATCAGCGATTTGATGATCTAGTTGCCCGCCTCAGGGGCATCATCCCACCATCTGGTCCAGCACCGACTACAGAGAGTCATACTAATGTTGTTGCTTCTGCCTCTGCATCTACTAGTACTTCAGGTAGTACACTTGCACTTCACAGTAGTAGATCTGATACACTGCCATGGATCATGGACTCGGGCGCTACACATCATCTATGTGGCGACCAGAGTCTACTTACAGGATACACTCAGATCCCTCTAGGACGGACAGTAGTGATTGCTAATGGCACGCATTCTCCTATCACTGGTCAGGGGGAGATTAGATTGACACCTTCCATGCAGCTTAAGAATGTCCTACATGCACCACATTTTTCTATGAATCTGTTGTCAATTAGTCAGATTACGAAGGATCTCCATTGTCGAGCTATTTTTGATCCATCTTCTTTGATTTTTCAGGACATCCGTACGGGCAACGTGATTGGTCATGGCTATGAGCAAGGAGGCCTTTACCGTCTGAACCAGACCCCATTTGCTGGAACCACATCCTCTCCTGCTGGACAAGTATCTCCTCTCCTGTGGCATCTGCGTTTTGGTCATTTATCGCTTCAGAAGTTGTGTCGAGTTCTACCTTATAGTCTCTCTCACACACCTATCCAGTGTGAGGCATGTCAGTTGGGAAAGCATCACAGGTCGTCCTTTCCCAGTCGTCCAGGTCGGAGTAGTAACTCCAAATTTGAGTTGTTTCATATAGATGTCTGGGGTCCGAGTCGTGTTCCCGATCATCAGGGACACAGGTTTTATATTGTATTTGTGGATGATTTCTCGAGAGTGTCATGGGTGTTTCTTATGAAAAATAAATCTGAAGCATGAGATATTAATATCCATTTTCTAAATGAAATTCAGAATGTTTTCTCCACATCTGTCAAACTTGTGAGAAGTGATAATGCTTTAGAGTTATGCACCCACACTTTGGCAAATTACTACTCCTCAAAAGGGATTATTCACCAAACCTCTTGTGCTCATACATCTCAACAGAATGGGATTGCTGAAAGAAAACACCGTCACCTTCTTGATGTCACAAGGTCTCTTCTTATACACAGTCATGCTCCCTACTCCTACTGGGGTGATGCAGTTCTTACTTCATGTTACCTAATCAACCGTATGCCCTCGTCTGTCTTGAATGAACAGATTCCTTTTTCACTTATTTACCCAGACAAGGATTTGTTCGCTCTTACTCCTCGTGTGTTTGGGTCAGTCGCATTCGTCCATCAGTTGTCGCCTGGTACTGACAAGCTCTCTCCTAGGGCTATCAAGTGTGTCTTTGTGGGGTACTCCAGAACTCAAAAGGGGTACAAGTGTTTTGATCCAGTGCGTCGGCGGTATATGATCAGTGCAGATGTTACATTTTTTGAATCTGTTATGTATTTTTCAGCATCTGGAGACATGCAGCTACCACCTATACCTCCTGATGCCATATTAATGGCACCACCGCCACCACTTCACACAACACCAGTGCCACCACCACCGCCACCACCGCCACCACCACCACCACCGCCACCATCAGCGCCACCGCTAGTCTCTCCACTACCATTCCATTACACCCGCAGGCCTCCTCCAGCTCATGGTTCTGACCCGTCAACTAGCTCGCCTATGGTATGTAATGAAAATATTAATGTTGATGGATCTGACGACATTTTACAGCAGGATGTAGTGCAGGAGCATGGTGAGAATACAGATGATTTGGATGTTCCAATTGCTCTACGCAAGCCGAAGTGAAGCTGTGCCAAATATCCATTATCAGCAGCTGTGTCTTTTGAGAGGCTATCTGGAGACTTCAGGACGTTTGCATTGGCACTTTCAGCTACAGACATTCCACAGGATCATCATCATGCTTTGCAGGATGCTAGATGGCGGCTAGCAATGGAAGAAGAAATGGCGGCACTTCAATCCAGAGGAACCTGGACCTTGGTTCCAATACCTCCAGATGTCAGCCCGGTGAGTTGCAAATGGGTGTTTACAGTGAAGCACAATGCAGATGGTTCCATTGACAGGTACATGGCACGCCTTGTTGCACGTGGCTTCACACAGACATACGGGGTAGATTACCTTGACACATTCTCCCCTGTGGCGCGTCATTCCACTCTACGGATTCTGTTATCAGTTGCAGTTGCTAGAGACTGGCCGCTTTATCAACTGGACGTGAAGAATGCATTTCTGTATGGCGACTTGCAGGAGGAAGTCTATATGCAACAACCACCTGGTTTCGCTGTTGAGGGGGAGTGTTCCAAGGTATGCAGATTACATAAGGCCATCTATGGCCTTAAGCAGAGCCCCAGAGCATGGTTTCAGAAGCTTTCAGATCTTTTTGAGAAACAAGGATATAAACGCTCCAATGCTGATCATTCCTTGTTTGTACAGAAGACGGCTAGAGGTATCATTGTAATCATGGTTTATGTTGATGATATCTTGATTACAGGTAATGATGACCAGGGCATTAAGCAGGCAAAGGAAAGGCTGGGGACCGAGTTTGTCACCAAGGACTTGGGAGTCCTTAGATATTTTCTGGGGCTGGAGTTTGCTAGAAATCCATATGGATTAGTAATGTCACAGAGGAAGTATGTTACAGATCTATTGAGTGAGATAGGTATGCTAGGGTGTCGACCTGCTACGACACCAATGGATCCTAGCATGAAGCTGTATGATGATGACACAGAAGAGGTGGACAAGAGAAGGTACAGAGAACTGGTAGGCAAACTACTGTATGTCACGACCACTAGACCTGATATATCATTTGCAGTGAGTCGTGTGAGCCAGTTCATGGAGCAACCACGTCAGGCCCATATGGATGCAATACACATGATTCTGAGATATTTAGAATCATCTCCAGGTGCATGCTTGCTATTTAAGAAAGGAAAGGATATCTCTATCACGGCATGTGCGGATGCAGACTATGCAGGATGCCCCAAGGACAGGAAGTCCACATCAGGATTTGCAGTCTATGTTGGAGATGCTCTAGTTTCGTGGAAGAGCAAGAAACAGACAGTGGTAGCTAGATCCAGTGCTGAATCCGAATACAGGGCTATGGCCCAGGCTAGCACAGAAATGATGTGGGTGAAATCTTTACTTGCAGATCTATGTCTTGATATACCTCTTCCTATGATGTTGGAATGTGACAATCAGACCGCCTTGTTCATTGCAAATAACCCAGCCTTTCATGAGAGGACCAAGCACATTGAGGTTGACTGTCACTACATACGTGACATAATTCAGAAGGGGTTCATTGCTACATCTCACGTCACATCAGAGAATCAGACTGCTGATATTTTCACCAAGGCATTACTTCGAGGCCCATTCCAGAAGTGTGCGTCCAAGCTGAGCATGATTGATATCTATGCTCCATCTTGAGGGGGAGTGTTGACGCATATAGAACAACTGTACCTCTTCGTTATTTTATTTTTCTGTTGTTCTCTTTATGTAATTTACCCATAGGCTACTCTCCTATATAAGAGAGCCTAGGGCTTATGGAATAGATCATCTCTTTCATTTTTCCCAACAGGCTCAAAGCTTATTTATTTAGGGTTCCCAGTCCTCACGAAGGTAGGAGCTCACCGCCACAAGAGAGGCATCTGATCTGGTTGAGGAGGGAGCCACCGAAGATGTCCTTAATGATGGTACAACATCAGAGGTTGGTATGGAGGGGCTTGAGGAGGTGTTGAAGCCATTGTCGATATGGAGAATCTTCTTATGCCGCTCGGAGGAGTGGGGAGTAGGGAAGAGCTCATGCACTGCTGCCAGGACATGGGAAAAGGAGGAGGGCGCATGCATCGAGAAGGAGGATGGCTTGCTTGTGAGGGTGAAGATGCACCGCTCCCAAGGTTCAGGAAAGCGGTATGCGTATGCATTCGGACATGTCACTGAATAGCGC
The DNA here is from genome assembly GCA_037367405.1 of Ottelia alismoides. Taxonomy (NCBI): domain Eukaryota; kingdom Viridiplantae; phylum Streptophyta; class Magnoliopsida; order Alismatales; family Hydrocharitaceae; genus Ottelia; species Ottelia alismoides. The sequence goes on from JAZKJV010000878.1 coordinate 214,576, forward strand.
TTAAGCGGTATGCGGGGGCATATGCGGGATATATGCGATTCTACGCGGTTTCCTTATTTTTTATTTAAAAATAAATAAATATATACAAAAGTGACTACAACAAAACTAAATTTATGTATAACTGTGGTCCAACATAAAATCTAAGAAAAATAACTTTCATATAGAGTTCAAAACAATCTCTATCAATCAAATATCAATACTTCAATAGAACGGTTAGCACACAAAATAATTGACAACAATCAACAAAATAGAAAATTTAGCACACAAAATACCTCTATTGTTGAATATGTCATTTATCTCTGTCGTTATATTTATAACTGATCCTCCGTCAAAAGTACCAAACTTTACATATAATATATTGCATTCATAATAACTATTAGTTGACTAAATTAGTTTGCTAATTATTAGTATATTATTCTTTTTCCTCCTTGCGTGTTTACTCCAATCTCGCATTACAACTACTTTGACGATGGATTTATTTGTCATGGAATGCTTAGTTGGCATACAAGCAAAAGCAAGGAAAACGTGGCACAAATAACACAATAAAAATGTGGAATAAATTAAAAAAATAAACAAAATAAATAAATGTATATGCGGTCGCACAGACCGCATATGCGGCCTGCATAAACGCACAGGGCGCATAATGGGAGGCTTTATGAAAGCGATGCACTGAGGGCACCGCATAGGCATATGCGACCGCATATGCGGCCGTACAGGCCGCGTTCATGAACATTGACCGCCTCCTCCTCCTTCCTCTTCTTGGTCTTCAGTTGGAGATGTTGCACAATTGTCAATTGCTGCCGCCATTTTTTTGCTGCTTGGATGGTGAATCACACAGATGTTGCGCAAGAAGGGATGATCTTCGTTGGAGATGCACCTCCTGAGGGTAGAACCAGAGTAGGGATTGGTGTGAGGAGGCACGATGTGTGGCTGGCGAGGGAGTTGCACCATCGTTGGTGGAGTTCTTGCGTGATGGAGCGATTCCCACCACCTGGAGATGGTTTCGCACAAAGAAACCTTTGATGAAACCAGGTCGTGCAAGCTCTGGAAAATTGATAGAGGGCTGGAGGCTTTAATGCCTTCGCAGAATAGATTCAAAGAACAATTTGAAGAACGAAACTTGCTGGAGATTCTTGTCACCCTACAAAAAAGTAGGGTTTCATTAGAAAACCTAGAACTCCCAGATTTGAATAAATCTCAAATAAATTGCAGAAAATCAAATCCAATAAAAAATCTCAAGAACGACTTGTTCTGGTACCATGTTAGAAATCGAGAACGTGGAAGCGTAATATCAGAGAAATATAATAAACATGAAATACACCATGATTTTTACGTGGAAACCTACTCCTAAGAAGTGGGATGAAACCTCGGGAGAATTCCTCAAAGGGTTGATGTTTCATTAACTTTTCTCATTTGATACAATGGGTGTGGGTCTTCTTATATAGCCCCCATTGACGCTCCAAATCCCACAACCAATAGACCTGGGACTAGACCACTGAATGTGGTAATTGGAATCTAGAGGGATCCATGATGCATATATTCTAACGTCTACCAAATATTTGCATCATCTAGATGTCATGAAAAAAATGAAAATGCTCATAAAAATAATTCTACAATGAGCTAAACACATAATCTATGTGAAGATAATAAGCTTAAAGGAAAGTCATGATCACACAAAGTTCCAGAAAGCTTGAGTGTGGAAGATAACTCTATACTGCCAGCTGAGGTAATCGGAGAAAGAACATCATTTGCCAATCAAACAGATTGCATTAGAGAACTTCCTTCTCCCGTCAGATGATTCGAGGCTCCAAAATCAATGATCCATGCTAAATTTTATAGAATTAGACATAGAAATGGCTACAAAATATATGAGGTGGTAGCTAGATTGACAGTAGGAGTATGGTCATGAGTAGTAGCAGGATTATTCTGCATAAGTTGAGAATAATCTGCAAGGGAAAGTTGGAATGTTTGTCTCATTTGTCCCTGATTGGTAGTTATCTCGACAACAATTTAAAAATCACCTGACGTAGCAGAAGTTTGGTTAGTCACAGGAGGTTTACCAAACTTCGCCCATTACCTATCAGATGAGTGATATGTTTTCTAGTAGTACATGCAACGGGAATAATTACGCCCTCAATTCTATCCAGAGTTTCGACCTTGGCCACCATGAAAACTATAACAACCTCTTCAGTTTGACACAAGGAAAGTTGTGGTCTCTACTGCTTGAACTTGATCAGATTGGTCAAGAGTAGATCCAAGCTGCTGTAACCATCTAAATATCACATGAACCGATGGAACGATATCATAAGTAAGAAATTGTTCCTTTGTTGTATGGTAGCAAGGACTCAAACTTGCAAGAAGCGTGCATGCTTGTCACTTTGACCTCTCAATCGCCTGCTTGGTTCAATTAAATAGATGGAAAATAACAAATGCCTTGTAGATACGTATAATGTTGATAGTGTTGAATTAGATAGGAGCCTCCTTGAGAGATTGACCTAATCAACATGTAGATGTCAGCAAGGCGAGCTTCAATGGCCTGTTGAGAATAAGTCTGAGACAACTCCTACAACTTCATGATTCTCTCCTCGTATACTAATCATTTCATGATTAAACTACGTTGTCAGTCAGCCAGTTCATGACTTGATAGCTATATCGCAACTAGGATTCATAGTCTGTGTCCTTTTGCCTTGAGGATCCTTCGTGAAGATATATGACCTCTAATGGTCAACAAATACCATACGAATCCGAGTCTGTAGAGATATATATTTATGTTACCGTCTTTATTTCCTATTTCTTGGACTATTTCTTAACTCTCTTTACTTATGTATGCTTTATGTAATTTACTCATAGGTTGCTCTCTATATAAGAGAGCCTAGGGTTATTGGAATAAACAAATTGTTCATTCCGAAGGTTGAGAAGGATCAATGTTCTATATCCAGTGCCAAATTCTTCTACCATGGTAGTCTCTCGTAGACGAAGTGGTTCATCTCATTTTCGTGGACGAGCATCACGTGATAGAGATGGACGTGGTCATGGACCACAACGTAACTTTTATCATAGATCTGGTCATATTGAAGATACATGCTATTCCAAGCATGGTTTTCCAGCATCAGCACGTGTAGCAGAACATGCTTATCATCAGCAATCTGGTCCACTCACATTGGATCAAGGATATGATGATCTTGTATCTCGATTGAGAGATATTGTGCCACCATCTAGTTCCTTAACACCTGCTTCTTAGATCAGTTCAGACTTTGCCGCTACTGCAGGAGCAAGCATTTCAGGTAGTGTTCATGCCTCTGCTTCTTATCATGGTTCTGATATCTCGGAATGGATTATTGATTCTGAAGCCACACATCACTTGTATTCAGGTTTCTCCAGGACGGATAGTGGTCATAGTTGATGGTTCTCATTCCCCCATCATGAGGCAGGGGGAGATCACCTTGACACCTTCTATGTGATATGCAGAACGTGTTGCATGCTCCTGATTTCTCAATGAATTTATTGTCTATCAGTCAGATTACTAAGGATTTAAATTGTCGAACAATATTTGCCCATCATCTTTTGTTTTTCAGGATGTTCTTACGGGCAGGGTGATTGGCGTTGGCCGTGAGCAGGGCGTACTCTATCAACTAGTCCACACACCGTATGCTAGTCTATCATCCCATTTCTTTGAACCAGTTTCTCCCTGCTTATGGCATCTGCATTTTGGTCATCTCCCACTTCAGAAGCTGCATCAAGTCCTCCCTCAGATTTCACCTCGCTCGTCATTCAACTGTGAAGCATGTCAATTAGGAAAGCATTATCAGTCCGTCTTTCCTAGTAGTCAGAGTCGGAGCGATAGCTCCCCTTTTGAGTTTTTCCATGTTGATATTTGGGGTCCAAGTCGTGTTCCCGATCATTAGGGACATATAATTTATCGTCTGTCATGGTTCTTCTTGTTAAAAAATAAATTTGAAGCTAGAAATGTCATCATAAATTTTATTAGACAAGTGCAAAATCTGTTTTCAATCTCTGTAAAGATTGTTTGGACTGACAATGCGCTTGAATTCTGTACAAATGTGTTGTCTTAATTCTTCGCTTCAAATGGTATTCTTCATCAAACATCGTGTGCTAATACGTCTCAACAAAACGGTGTTGCTGAAAGAAAGCACCGTCACCTTGTCGATGTCACCTGTACACTCTTGATACAAAGTTGTGCCCCTCATTCATTCTGGGGTGATGTGGTCCTCACGGCCTGTTATCTTATTAACCACATGCCATCATCGGTACTGTGGGAGACATTCCCTTTTTCACTTGTGTTTCCTGACAAGGAGTTGTTCTCTCTTAGCCCTTGTGTTTTTGGATCTGTTGCTTTTGTCCATCGATTGTCTCAAAGGATTGACAAGCTCTCTCCAAGGGCTGTCAAATGTGTTTTTGTTGGATACTCCAGAACTTAGAAGGTTATCGTTGCTATGATCTGCTACACAGGAGATATTGTGTCAGTGCAGTTGTCACCTTTTTCAAGTCTATCATGTATTTTTCTCCTACATGTGACAGGTTGACTCCTATAGATTCAGATGATGATGTCTACATTCCACCTCTGCCCGTGCGTCAACCACCTTCCTTACCACCTCCTCCATTACCACCTCCATCACCATCATCAACCCCACCACCACATACTATTCCAGTTCCTCCACTCATCACTACAGTCGATGGTCTGATGTCTTTACCATTGGGAGTAGGCGTGTTGGTTGGATCCTATGTTTTATAAGACAGTGACCACCTTAACCACGTAAGAAAAATATGTGGCAACTACTGAAGTATCTAAGAAAATGGTATGACTAATCTGCTCAAAGAATTGAATAAAGAGATTGAAGGAGCGAGCTATTTAACAACTAGAGTCCCACTTATCTTGCAAAGAATTTTGTCTTTCATTCGAAGATCGAGCACATTTATTTATAGTATCATCTCATTTGGATGTAGTTGAAAGATGACCAGTTTTACTTGGAGAAGATTCACACATAAGAAAATCATGTAGATATGTTGTTCAAATCTGTACGGGTGGAGATGTTGAAGGCATGTTCAGCTTTTATCTCATATTATATAAGATATCAATCTCATAGTATATAAGATAAGGAAGGCTTACACCAACACCATATATAATAATTACAAGACAGAGTCAATTTGCAACTATTAGAGTATGCGTTAGAGATGGGTAATTGGATACTTAGTGATTTAATTACCACATCCACATGTTTAGTCCCACATCATCTGGAGCAGGACTTGGTCTCACTGGGGGGGGCTATATAAGAAGCCCCACACCACCTGTAACAGATGAGAGAGTTCATTTACAAATCAACCTTTAGAGGTGGTTCTTCGGTGGTTTCCTCTCACTCTGTATGGTGTAGGGTTCCATGTAAAATCCTGAAGTTCTTCCACTGTTTATATTTCTTTATCTCTGATATGCTTCTACATTCATCGTTTTCAACATGGTATCATAACGTGTTCGATTTTAAGGATTTACTCTTGAAGATTTATAGTTGATTATTATGTTTGCATTCAAGATCTGTACAATGTTCTATCTTCACGAGATTTTAGTGAGTTCAACAATCATCTAGGGTTTCTGATGAAACCATAATTCAGAGCGGTTCAATTGTGAATTCTGGAGATCTTGTGTTCAGGTTCTAAGCATAGAGCCATGCTTCTTGTTAAGAGCACACCACCATCTCCAGGGAGCCCTACCTCCAACCACTTCCTAGCGGTGTCCATCGGGAACCCTAATCCCCGGCGCTGCTTCAACCTTATGGGGGTTAACCGTCCTTGCGAAAGTAAAGTGCTCGCATGATCATCCAGGTGCACGATGTGATGCAGCGTGGAATCAAAATATAGGGCCGAATATTTATTTAATTTTATCTGTCAATTTTATTTACGTTTATTTAAGTTGTCGCGTCTTTAATTAAATAAACGAGATCGCCTGTGATCTCCAATAATTAGTTATAGATTTGATTTTCAAATTAATCGGTTAATTAGTTAGAGTCTATTTAGGATAATTAGTTGTCAATTTGAATTAGTTTTCTATTTTTGTAATCTCATCCCTCCTATATAAAGGGATGAGGGTCCATTGTTTTAGTCAATTCAGTATTTATCAAAATTGAGAATTATTCTCTCCCTCTCTCGTCTCTCTCCCCACGCGTGATCTTCACGTTCTTCCTCCCGAATCCCTCGTGTTCCCGACGAGTTTCTTCTTCTCCTCAACCCCTCTATTTCTCCTCTACCAAAAATTCCACAAAAATATTATTTTCTCGTCGACGCCAAAACCTTTCTGCATCATTTGGTATCAGAGCATGGCCTACAGATCGTCCTCACGATCTGACGATCAGTCCAGACATTCGCGTCGACATGCGACGAAGCACCATCGTTCGTCCGAACAAACACGACGATCCAACGCCGCTTACAACAAGAAGATGGACGCAATGCGTGACTTCCGGTCCAAATGCCAAGAATTCGAGGCCGAATGTCGAGAAATAATCGCTGAATTCGAGGCTATGCGCGCCGTCAGATCGAAGGCTCCAACGACGTCAAACACCGACACTGACTTTGAAGACAAAAATCTCGCCGTCAGCGACGAACTGCCCGCTGTTCAGACCATTTCGGAAGAAAACTACGACGAAACATTTGCTGTCCAGGTAATTTCAGACTTGGAAAACCCTCTGAAATCGATCTTCGACCCATCCGCAGCCTTCTCGCAAACCCCCGCTGCAGCCCCAGCCCCTCCGGCGCCCCCCCTAGCGTTGTCGGACCCCTCCGCCATCCCCATACTCCCCGCGGCACAGGCTCCAGCCCAGCCCCCAGCCTCGCCGACGCCCTTCCCCACCCCTGCAAATCCTGCGGACCGAAACCCAGCCTCCCGGGCCCTCCCTCCCCTCCCTGCGAAGACCATCCCTCTCCCTCCCCATTCTTTTTCATCCTACGCCGATTCCTAACTCTGTCTCCTTCCCAGTACGGCCGCCTTCCCTCTCATCCACTCTCTATCAACCGTCAGTAGCGCTCCGTGCTCCCCTCCCCTCCCCGACTTCCCCTTCCCAGACCCACTCTTCCCTCCTTCACGCCATTGTCGGCGCCGCCGCCTGTCCCTTCCACACCCAGCCCTCGCCGCCAGCATTCCCCCCCCCATCTCTCCCCGCCACGCCATCGCCAGCCGCGGCCCTCCTGCGCGCCTCCCCACGCGCCGCCACCTCTCCATCCGCTTCCCCTCCCAGCCACCCGCCTCCCACCACCGCACGTCTACTACCCTTTCCCCCACCCCTTCCCCGTCTCCGCCTCCACCATCCCTTTCCCCACGCCCACCCCATCGATCCTCCCGACGCCCTGCGACTCCCCCTCAGCAACCCCCGCCTCCATGCATGATCTCATCCACCCCGCGCCGTCGAGTCCCGGCCGCCACCATCGCCGTCAATCGAAGAGAAGAGGAACCCTAACAGGGGACTCCCTCCCCATGGTAGCCGTATCCCATAAAATTAGGGATAGGGAGTTATTTTGGATCATTTACAAACAACACCCTTCCCCCATAAGTTTTTATCAAAAGGTTCATTTGGAGGAATTATGCCATGACTTCAACTTAAGTGAAGGGGTACGAAAATTGCACTTCGACCCCCTGGAGCAGAATTATTTTAAAAAGGGTGCTGAAAGGTGGAAATCTGGCAGGTCTCCTTATCCTATTAGGACTAGGACCTTAAGGTTTCACCTATTTAAAGGCCCCATGGCTTCATTTCTTGGACACATCTCCTCCTCTCCTCTCCTTGTGTCATTGCTTTACTATGGATTCTCCAAGGGTCATGTTGTTAATGCTTCATCAATTTTTCAATCATCACAATGAGGAGACAACATTCAAGAAGACGTCGCCGTTTGCGCCACACATGTTCTTCCACCACGAAGGCCGTGTCACCAACGCCCACATGTGGATCCCGCCATTCGCTCCACACCAATTCTTCCAGGGAATGATCGAGGACGCGAATTCGAAATTATCAACCTCCAAGCCTGCAGATCCAGCAATTCGTCGGGAGACAAATTTTTAAAAGCGGAGGAGAGTTGATGCAGTGTGGAATCAAAATACATGCCTGAATATTTATTTAATTTTATTTGCGTTTATTTAAGTTGTCGCGTCTTTAATTAAATAAACGAGATCGCCTGTGATCTCCAATAATTAGTTATAGATTTGATTTTCAAATTAGTCGGTTAATTAGTTAGAGTCTATTTAGGATAATTACTTGTCAATTTGAATTAGTTTTCTATTTTTGTAATCTCATCCCTCCTATATAAAGGGATGAGGGTCCATTGTTTTAGTCAGTTCAGTATTTATCAAAATTGAGAATTACTCTCTATCCCTCTCTCATGTCTCTCCCCACGCGTGATCTTCACGTTCTTCCTCTTAATCCCTTGTGTTCCCGACGAGTTTCTTCTTCTCAACCCCTCTATTTCTCCTTTACCAAAAATTCCACAAAAATATTATTTTCGTGTCGATGCCAAAACCTTTCTGCATCACGATGCGTAAAAAATTCAAGCAAAGGCAATTGAGAAACAACTTTAGTCGCTGGCGACACCATCATCTGCGTCGAGTCCCACAGAAGTCCTCTCTCCAGGCGATATCTCCTCTCGAAGCAGAGACCCCCGATCTACTGCACTGCCTTACCGTATACGAAGGGCTTCTTCTCTCCTGATCATGCACTTGCATCCCTACTCGTGTGAGCTTTGATCACCAAACTCCTCCACGGAGCCCCCTGGCTGCAGCTATGCCTCATAAATCATAAGGCGGTGCCCCATCGAAGCCATTCTCACGCACTAGGCATTAATGGGTTCTTTCGTTTGAGAGCCCTAGGCGAAGAAGTCGATCCTCTAGGAAATGACAGGGGCGACGCTGACACCCTCATCCACAACGATCCCATCAGCGTGGCACCTCCTATGTACCGTCAGGTTCATGGCACAGAAGTCTCATTGAGGTTCTACCTGCTGGTGAGGTCCTTCCTCTCAGATCGGATCAGGGCGGTGCCTCCAGCTGCAAGATGAATAGCCCCATCGGGGGCAGTATCTGTAGCCTCAAGATGAAGAACTCCATTGGGGGCAACATGAGAAATAGCAGAGACTTTGACCGTACCCTATTTTTTCTACTTTATTTAATTTTTTGAATGGTCCATTGTTGTAAAAATCCCCCGACTGGCCCGACTAGTAGGTCCGACTAGTCTAGCCGGTGGGGTGGCCGACCGAGTACTGACTAATTCCGACTAAGGCCAACTAGTCGATCGATTTTTGCTTGGAGATACCATTTATTTTTTATCTTTTAAAGCAAACTTATTCTAATATGCTTAATGTTTTATTTAAATTCAATTTCTTCTTTTGTTTCATTATGATAATATAAAAATGTATAAATCTATCTAAATATATAAGAATATACATACAAAAATGATTTATATATTTAAAATAATTAAAAAATTCAAAACCTATTAAAGCCCGACTAAATCCGATTAGTAGTCCGACTGCCGATTAATCCTTAGTCAGTGACCCAACTGACCGAGTACCGACTACCGATTTTTGCAACCTTGGAATGGTCCAATGGGCCTTGAATTGAATTGCTTTTGTAACTATAAAAGGAGGGAAGAGGGGGAAGGGCCCAATTGGGTTGGGCTTCAATTTAGAAAATGAAGGGGGGCTGATTTTGGAAGTAAAGAAGAGGAAAATTTCAGGCCCAATTGGGTCGTGAGCTTTGAGGGGAAAAAGGGAGAAGGTACTAAAAACGTGAAAGGCCAATTACAATTTTTTAAGAAAGAGTCTATTGTATCAAAGAAAGTCCTACGACAAAATTTTTTAACGAAGAGAAATGACCGAAAAAAGAGAGGATTGGCTTATTGGTTTTGTTTTCTCATCTTTAGTTCTCCGTCCTTGGTTGTTGTCATCTATTTCGACTAGTATGGGAGAAAGAGGGAGTATTATGTAGAGCATCTAGATTTCAAACCCTACTAGTTCTAAGCACTCTATTTTCGAGTGACCCTGGGCACTCCATGTTCGAGTGACTCAATTTCTTCGAGTTCTCTAGAGAACGACTCTTTTTTCAGATTCCACTCTCCGGTGATCGTGATCTCCAGTAAGAGATCCTTCCGAGGTTCCTACGAGAGAGAACCAAGGCCTTAAATGCCGGATTTCAATTTCGTTTCGGAGATTGACCGAAACGAAATTTCGGTCGAAATTTGGTCAAAATTCGACCGAAATTTCGGTCTGTTTTTGAACTAGGCCCCCCAAATTTCGGTCGACATCAGCCATTTCGGTCAGATTTTGGTCACCCACCGAAATCGAAATTCGAACGAAATTCGGTCGAATTTCGCCGAAATTTGAGGCCATGGAGAGAGCTCACCTTGAGGTCCCTATGAGATACACCCATCTTCCGAGATCTAGATATGAATAATGAATGATGTTCTTTGCTTGTCCTTTCAGAGAGATGGAGCAATCTTCAGTGAAGGAGACAGTTGCAGGCCATAGTTCTCCGATGAGGAGACTCGTTTATGTTTCATTGACTCTGCATAGTACAGAGCACTAGTTCGCCCATGAGGAGACTCAGTACATTTCCAATGATTCTAATAAATGCAGTACAAAGCACATATTTTCTGACGAGGAGATTTTGTTTACACTCCATCTATTCAATTTCTCCTTACTAGTACGACATGAGAAGCAACATCCTTAGCAGACAATGAATAAAGTATGCGTTAAGTTGATATTTTTCGTAGTGTCTTGTAGTTTGTGAGCGAGTGATTTCTTTTTATTTGTCCAAGCTGAGCAATGCATGTTCCAGCTTGAGTGGGAGTATGCATCAGAGATGGGTAATTGGATCTCCAGGATCCAATTACCACATCCACTGGTTAAGTCTCACATCGTCTGTGAGTGGGGGTTGTTCCTAATGGTTGGTCTATATAAGAAGCCTCACACCACCTGTAACAGATGAGAGAGTTCATTATACAAATCAGCTTTTAGAGGTGGCTTTCCCGTAGTTTCATCCCTGCCTTGTGGGGTAGTATTCCACGTAAAATCCTGATGTTCTTCTACTGTTTATATTTCTTCATCATCTCTAATATGCGCATACTGCTATAAGAAACAAAGGTTTCGAGGGTTGAAGGAGAGGTGTGGTGGGATTTGGGAGGAGCTCTACATTCGACTTCGCTAAGGTCGAGGTGCATGGAGCGGTCGGCGGGCTCCTAACGGGATGGAAGAGGAATGAGTTTGAGAAGCTGCCTGAGTGAAGATTCATTTTTTCGCTCTCAGTGCGTCTGAAGTAGAAGGCAGACGTCGTCACTTTTACTGTGACGAATATCTACGGGCCCACGGGTTCGATGCTTGGATCCTTGGGCACAGATCTTGCTAAGGTGGGGACAGTCAGAGAGGAAGGTATCTGGCTCATTGGAGGCGATCTCAAATTAATTTTGCCACCTGAGGATCGGTCGTGTGGGGGTGGACGAGATGCGGGCTCGGAAGAGTACATGAACCAGGTTCATGCTATGGGGTTGGCAATTGTAGATGCGACAGGTTGTGCATACACTTGGCAGAATGTGAGGTCGAGATCTCAGCTGGATGGATTTCTTCTCTCGCTTGAGTGGGTGGATTCTTTTCCCCTTTCAAGGGTGTGGGTGTTACCTCAGGCACATTCAAATCACACACCTATCCTTTGGTCATCAGAGGAGCAGAAGAGGTCTAGATTCTTCTTCAGGTTTGAGTGAACATGACTGTTGGAAGAGGGGTTTAAGGAAGAGGTGGCCTCGTGCTGGAGGGGGTGGCAGGTGAAGGGATCGACGGTGGCATGTCTGGCCAGCAAACTGACGTTGTTAAAGAACTTCTTGCTTGATTTGGTCGTGAAGTGAGGGCACGATGAAGGGAGCATAAAAATGAGGCCCAAGAGGGGGTAGTCTGCCTGGATGACCAGCGAGGCCTTGACCAGGAGGAGGTTTTGGAGCAGGCAAGGCTGCTAGACGTGTTACTTTTTGAGGATAAGGAGGAAGTGGAATGGAGGCAAAGATTTAGGCAAAAATGGTTGCGAGAAGGCGATGCGAATACCAAGTTCTTCCATTCGATGGCTTCTGGAGAAGGAGGAATTTTATCCAGAGCCTTGAGGTTTGGGGGGGGGGGGGGAGTGGCGGGGGACGCTCAGCTAGGGCGTGCTCTCAGGAAGTACTTTGTGGATATGTCGAGAAGGAAGCGCGCGGGGGGAGGGGGGATGGTGGTGGCGTGGAGCAGGGGTGGAGGTCTTGTCGGAGGCGCATGCGGCTGGACTTGAAGCACCATTCGACGAGGAGGTGAAGAATGCGGTGCGGGGGCTGAACGCAGACGGGGCCCTAGGACCAGACGGGTTCCCAGTGTTGTTCTACAGGGAATTCTGGGACTTGCTGTAGGAAGAGATTCCGGGCATAATCAATGAGTTCAAGGATGGAAAGAAGGGGTTCGAGAAGGTTAATCGGGTGTTGTTGTTCCTCCTTTCCAAGAAGGATCATTCGATACTAGTGGAGGACTATAGGCCAATTGCGTTGTCCAATGCCATCTATCTGATCGTGGCCAAGGTTCTAGCGAATAGGCTGAGCCGGGTGCTTGACTATGTAACTCTTCAGAATCAGGCTGTTTTATCCCTGATCGTCAATTGGCAGACGGTCTGGTTATGGAGTCTGAGATCTACCTCCAATGGAGACGTGAAGACGAGAAATGATTAATGTGGAAGATTGATTATGAAAAAGCCTATGACTGCGTGGACTGGGGTTTCTTATGGATGCCACTACAGCGTCATGGCTTCACCGATCTCTGGTTAGCTTGTTTGAAAAGATGTGTCACGACCTCGTCTTATTCTGTCTTGGTGAATGGTAGGCCTGAAGGAGGTTATTTCTAGCCACAAAGGGGTGTGCGATAGGGATGCCCTTTAGCACCGAAGTTGTTTGTTCTGATCGCGGATGCGTTGGCAGTACTGTTCAGGAGAGTGGTCGATGAAGGGTGGTGCGAAGGCTTCCGCTTGGGGACCATTTCTGTTTCACTATTACAGTATACAGATGACACAATGATTTTCCTGTGTGGCTCAGAGGATATGCACAGAAGGGCGATGCAACTGGTGGATATCTTCAGCACCATCTCTGGTCTTCAAGTCAATAGACATAAGTCGGTGGTGATTCAGCTTGGGATGGACGAGGCTGAGAGCAGCTGAAGGGCGGAGTTATTAGGCTGCCCCGTGGGTGAGTTATCCATCTCATACTTAGGTCTACCTCTAGTGGCAGGCAGACTAAGGAAGGCAGATTGGGACTTGGTCCTTAGGAGATTTGAGCAGAAACTGGCTGGTTGGAAGGCGGTTACCCTCTCTAAGGGGGGAAGTTGATTCTCTTGAAGCATGTGCTTTCGACGATTCCTATCTTTTTCTTTTCATCAAAGTTGATGCCGACGGGTGTTAGGAAAAAGATTGAGATAATGATGCGAAATTTTTTCTGGTCAGACGAGAAGAAACATAGGCCTGGCATACATCAAGTGGGATGAGAGGAACTCATGAGGCCGCGAAGCGAAGGAGGCTTAGGGGTTCGGGACGTAACCTGCATGAATAAAGCACTTTTGGCTACGTGGGTGGCAGATTTGGGGTGGCACGGATAGATTGGCTGCCACATTGTTACGTACCATTTATGGGGTCAAGAGCGGGCTTGAGGCAGGAAGAACACAGTTCGAGTCTTTCCTTTGGAGCGGTGTTCGAGATATTATACCGCATCTGAGGTCGAGATTGAAACCGAAGGTGGGGGGGGGGGCGGGGATGCCTTTAGGTTTTTGCGTGATAACTGGACGAGGGATGGGGCGCTCTGCAACAGATTCCCAAGGCTCTTCGTACTGGCGGCAACTAAGGGGTGTTCCGTATCAGAGGCTTGTGAGTTTGGTTCGTGGGTCCCACAGTTTTTGGTTGACCTTTCGGACCAACGACTAGAGAAGTTGATTATATTACAGTCCGAGCCGCCTTCTCCTGATTGTATCTCTCAGGGAGGGAACATTTCATTTGGGAGGGGTGTAGATTCTCAACGAAGAAGGCTTATTCGGAATTCAGGGGGTTCATGGGAGACCGGATCCAGACCTGAAGAAAGATATGAAGATAATTTGAGCAAGTAAGTCCCATGCAGAGTGAAGGTTTTCCTTTAATGCCTCAGAAGGGGCATACTGTGTGACAAAGCGAGAAGGGGCAGGCCTTTTGGTATTCCGGACACTCAATGTGATGGATGTGGTGCACAGACAGAGGATGCAAAACATTTGTTTTTTACTTGTCCGTTGTCAGAACAAGTATGGAAGGAGGTTGTGCACTACCTTTTGCAGCTCTTTGGGCTTTCTGGGGAGGAAGAAATGATCTAATTTTCAAAAATCAGAGGTTTTATTCGGAAAATGTAATCACTTACTGTCTTTCCCTTTACCATTTCTGGTCCACAAGGTAATGTTCGTCTTTTTTCATATTTAATATAAAGGTCTTGCACGGTAAGTCCCAACTCGAGATATCACCCTCTTTTTACTGAAAAAAAACACTTCTGCATTCATCGTTTTCAACTGCAACATTTACTACAAATCATCCTTAGAATGTGGCCCTTGGTGGCAGATGTAAAACTAACTTGTCAATGTGTGGTTTTGGTGAGTAGGATATTGAAAATCTCTTTTTCCTAGTCACTCTCACGGTTAGGTTTTCTCATGGTGACGTAGATGCATGAATCAATCTTGTGATTTTTTTAGTATACAGGGATCGTTCATTGTACTCTAAGGACAATTTCGTGGAAGAAAAAGAAGAGTGTGGTGTGAGCACCACTAAAAATCGTGCGGTGCAATTGTATGTGTTTTCTTGTTTGACCGTTTCCCCACTTGTGTGTTGTTGAATGGTTCTGCCCCCAACTCTCACCGATAGTTCTTGATGGACGCAAGAATTCTGTGGTTGGGTAATGCCAGCTGGTACATTTTCTAGATATCAATTTAGGATGATTGAAAGTGCTGTACAATAACCTCCTATCAGCGTAGGATGGAGGGGGCAAAGCCATTAGTCGTAGTCAAGGCTCTTTGGAGAATGCCTTACGCATGCACTTGTGCTACGGAAGAGCTGGGGAGGGGTTATTCGGACTTCTTATTTTGTAATTTTACTTTTATTTTTTTATTTTAAGTAATACATGTGGATGGTCATAAAACTTTTATGGTAATATAAGTTGTCATCCTTTTCACTTCAAAAAGGAAATACAAGTTTCAAGATAAGTCATCTTCGGCTTCTTCAATGTCATCCAATCACATAGGAGTGCGGGTGTCTTTTATTCTTAGATAGGTAGAGGCCTATTATAGAATTCTAGCAGTTAATTTGGTGTGATTCACATTGTTGAACTTATTAGGTTAGCTATTTTGTTGTCAGCAGAATATCAGATTCGATCATATTTCAATGCAGTTACTCGTTCTGTTATGTTGCATACCTTTGGGCTTGTTATCATCTTTTTTTTTCTTCCGTAAACGAACCTGACTATCTGGGCTTCTTCAGTTATTACTCTCATCTCTGGCTGACTCACTAACATGATTACAGAAACCGTTGAAGACGTGGATTTGCTCATCAGAAGGGCTGAAAGATGCTTGGAAGCAGGGGCTGACATGATCATGATCGACGCTGATGACTTGTGCGAGCATGCTAACTCACTTCGCGCAGACACTATTGCCAAGATCATAAGCCGACTGGGGCTTGATAGAACAATGTTTGAAGCCTCTAGCGGGGACACATCTGAATGGTTTGTCCAACGCTATGGGCCGAGGGTAATTCCCTGTTCATTTCAAATAGCACCTTCATTTTCCCCTCAGTAGTGAACTTCTCGAGTAAATTTGTTTTAACCCATTTGGTGAACTGATAGTATGCTGGACCTGAATTGTGCTGATGCGCAGGTGAATCTATTTGTTGACCATTCCGAGGTGATGAATCTTGAATGCCTTCGGGGCCATAGCTTGGGTAAGAACCACTCGTCTGTTCTTGGTTCGTCCTACTTCCTGATGTGAATATGGATATCTGTCATGATTGGTCCTTGGTTTTGTACCATGGTCTGTTTTGGAGCACATATTCAATCATAATCGAGTGATGTGAAGGTACTTGCTTGTACGAACTTCAGATATATGTTAACATAGTTTCTTTTGCATCTGTTTCGTTTTGCAAATTAAATAATAATATTTGATCCATAAAATTATATTTGTTTTGTCCGAATGTCCTAGTGAGCTGGGGAGATATCAGTTTGGTTACATTCTAATTCCAAGAATCTCTGCAGCATTTCTTTTATTCTCGAATAGCTACACCTAGATCTCATCGTTTGAAAGCTTCACTTAACCTCGAGGAATATGTCGTCCTTTTCCTAATAACCGGCCACATCTAATGGAGGCAAAAAGAGTATTTTTCTCTGGATGACTTGTCTTGTTATTTATTTGCCTTTAAGCCTGCATTTCTCTGTTTCAAGTTTAATATTCTCAGGTTTTTGTTGCCTTTTCCTCTTGATATTGGTTTCTAAAGTTTGATATGGGAAGAAACGGAAAGTATGGATGGATCGAAGATTGAAATGAGATAACTAACCAATCTGGTGAAGACCATAATGGACTACGATTAGTGGAGAATATAGCAACAACGGACGAACTACTAGAATGACGTTGGTAGGGAGAAGGGCTGAAACTAGTAATTCAGGCTGTCTTAGGAAGTGGAAGACCGCCACTCGCCTACTACAAAGCAAGCAAAAAGAACAACCCGTCGCTTTGACGAACCGGGGAATTCTGTCTGGTTAGCCACTTGAACCTCGCTACCTAGATTAGATGGAGGAAGTGGACGATTGCCATTCGTCTAATAAATCGAGAAGTCAAGCTGAGTAATTCCCTTCGTTCTCCTTCCTTCCTGTTGACCTTTTGGTACCTATCCCTCTCCAGAGACTTCGGGGTTGGGTTAGCTGAGACAACTAGGATATATAGTGGCTAATAAAATAGCGGTAGACCATATATCAACATATCTCGCCAACTGAGAGTCCTAAGGGAGCTACTACAGGGACCGATTCACTCCGCTGAATGCAGAAAGCGGCAGGTGATGCCGGATTCTTTTATGTTTGTGGATGCAATCATTCAAGGGTGTCAATTTAGCACCTTAGTCTAATCAGTTTTGATTTTAGGGTAAATTACAAAAAATGCCTCAATTATACGTCAATTCTCAATTATTCTCGTTTTCAAATATAATAAAGAGGGATTTAATCTTTTTTAAATCTCAATTTTTTAATCTCAAATACAGTCCTCCGTAAGCTTTCACGACCCTTATATGTTGACGTTAAAACCCTGAAGTTGAAAGTTCAGATCCTCTTAGTTACATCTGAGAAGTAAGGCTCCTTAATTGAGAATCATCATATAGTTGAGGCTTTTTTTTTGTAATTTACCAGTGGTTTTAAAATCCAGCCAAGGATTTTACACAATTGATTTCTATTGTGATTGTGTGGGCTATCGTATCGTTTGTGTTATATACCCTGACTGCAGCTATACTGCCTGTGTATTAAATAATGTGCATGCTCTGTTTAATATTAAGAAAAATACACGCACAAATCTTCATGGTTTGTTGCTTCACTGCGTGTAATCCAATAATTTGTTAGAGCATTTTTTTTTCCAATAACGGTCTGCGGACCTAAGCACTAGAAGTTACGAATGGTATCAGAGCTTAGTTTCTCTCTGATAGTGGAAAGGACTATCATAGAGAGGGAGTCACTGCTACAAAGAAATAGGAGGAAAATGCTATTTGAAGCATGCAATTGGCACTATTATTGAGAATAACTGATGGATTATATCGCAAGGAAGACATTGTGAATATAAATGGGAAGGTTGCAACGACCCAATATATATAGTCACACATCGAATACTCTCAAAGTGTGAGACTGTGTTATAAGTCGTGGGGATTACTACTTGATAACTTGTGCTAAAGAATTTTATGTGGTTGTCAATTGATCCAGTCGAGCTTGAATACAACAATTAGAGCCAATTTTTCCAATAACGTTCCAGACCTGGGATATTACAAATGGTATCATGGTATTAGAGCTGAAAAGTGGAGCCATCCTAACAAAGAGATATGAGTAAAATGCTACACAGAGCGTGCAACCACCACTATTATTGGGAATAACTAATGGATCATATCACAAAGAGGACGTTGCAAATATAAATGGGAGAGGTAGCAACATCCCAATATAATCACTCATCGGATACTCAAGAAGTGTCAGAGTGAGTTTATAAGTGGTAGGGATTACAACTTGACAACTTGGACATAAGCATTTTGAGTGGTTGTCAACGGATCCAATCGTACCTAAACCCAAGAAGTTGTTAGGACTAATTTTCTCCACAACAAGGTGGGACTGGGATGTTGCAAATGGTATTGGAGTCAACTTCCTTCTGATAGTGGAAAGGGTTACACATGAGGAGTCATCCCTACAAAGAGATATGAGGAAAACACTATCCAAAACCTGTAACCACCAATATTTTAGGGATAAGTATGGACCATATTTACAATAAGGACATTGCGAATATAAATTGACGAGGTTGCAATGCCCCAATATAGTCAGTCACACATCAGATACTCACGAAGTGTAAAGTAAGTTATAATTTGTGGGATTTTTTCCCTTGACAATATGGGCTTAAGCATTTCGGGATGTTCCAGCGAGTCCAATCATGCCCAAACACGGAAGTTGTTAGGGTCAGTTTTCCCAATGATGGTCCAAACTTGAGAAGTTACAAATGGTATCAGAACTAATTTCCCTCCGATAGTGGAAATGACTACTCGAGAATGGGGTCATCCTTATAAAGAGATTTGAGGAAAATGTTACTGGGAGCTTGCATTCACCACTATTATTGGGAATAACGGATGGACCATATCGCAACGAGATCTTACAAATATAAATAGGGAGGTTGTTATATCCAACATAGTTAGACATCAGATACTCACAAAGTATGAAAATGTATTATAAGTGGTGGGAATGACTACTTGACAATTTGAGCTAAGCATTTTAAGCGGTTACCAACAGGTCTATTCGTGTCCAATCGGACCTCAGTCCGGGATGTTACATGGGGAGACGGAGGAAGGAAAAAACTAAGGAGGTCGGGGATTAGGGGTGTAAACGAGCTGAACCTGAGCGAACCAACTCAGGCTCGATTTGGTTCGCTTAGCATACTTTCAGGCTCGGGTTCTGTTCGGCTCGATAAAAAGAAAACTGTAATCATGTTCGGTTCGGATCGGGTAAGGTTCATAAAGGTCCGGTTCGGCTCGTTAAAGGTTCGTTTAGGAATAGAGCAGCACCATAGCCCGTAAGGGAAGTTTTGTGGGGGTTTCAGGAATAGGGAATATGGACTTAGGGAGTGGATGACTTGATGGGTTTGGAAAAATAAGAGAATAACCCTTATATTATGATAGAATGTCCTTTTTCTCCTTATATATATATACACACACACACACAATAAGGTTTCTATCAGTTGTGCCCCTCCGAGATATTGCAATATCAATTGTATCCCAGACTTCTTGCCGTTCTATCGCTTGTGCCCCTTAGGTTAGTTGTTGTCCACCCACAGTGCAAACGGTCGTTAACTTTGAGGACATAAGTAGAATTAATGTAAAAAAAGGGTTCATTGGTCTTTTCTCTCCCTCTTCCTCTTCCACATCCTCTTCTTCTTCCTCCTGTTCCCCCATCCTCTTCCTCCTCTCCCAACCTCCTCCTCCCTCTCCGCTCGGAACTCCTCCTCCACCCCGACTGGTCTCCCTCCACCTGCAGCTCCTCCCCCGACGACCTCCTTCCTCCCCTCATCCTCCTCCCAGGCCGACGACCTCCTTCGCCCCCAGCCTTCCTCCTCCTCTGCCCCAGCCTGCCCCCTCCTACGCCCCATCCTTCATCTGCCCCAGCCTCCCCCCTCCTCATCCCTGTCCTCTCCTCCGCCCCCAGCCTCCCTCCTCCTCCGCCCTGCCTGCCCCCTCCTCCGCCCCAGCCTCCCCCCTCCTAAGCCATGTCCTCTCCTCCGCCCCCAACCTCCCTCCTCCTCCGCCCCCAGCATGCCCCCTCCTCTGCCCCATCCTTCCTCCGCCCCAGCCTGACCCCTCCTCCTACCCATCCTTGGAGCAAGAGACTGCTTGCAGCAAGGATCACAACCGTGGATGACCTTTGTCATCTCTTCGACCACCAATGATGATGAACTTAGAGAAGCGACATAGGGCGGGGCGGAGGAGGAGCAACACGAAGCGGTTGATCATCATTGGTTGATCGTCAAGTTTGGGGTTGATCTTTTTGAGAACATGAGGAAGAAGATGAGGATTTCCAATTTTACCCCTCCTACCCAAATCATGGTTTGAAAAAAACCATTGTTAATTTCAACTCATTATCGACCAAAGTAACAGAGGGGCACAAATGATAAAACGATAATAAGTCAGGGATACAACTGATATTCTTGAAAAGGGAGAAGTATAACTGATATTGCAATATCTCGAAGGGGCACAACTGATAAAAACCCTATACAATATGCGTGTATATAATTTTATGTATGTATATGCGTGTATAATCGAACTTTTAACGAACCGAACCTGAGCAAGTTTATGTTTTTGATGTTTGATTCGTTTATTTAATCGAGCCCAAACTCGTGTCCAGGTTCGGTTTGTTTATTTTCGAATCGAATATGAATCGAACTTTTAGCAAACCGAATCTAAGCGAATGTCCAATCTGAAAATTTTCTGACAGTCCTACCGGGGATGAAGAGTCGCATAGAGGGTTTGAAAAAGTCATAGTGGATTTGCCATAACATCAAAGAGGGTCTCGAGACATGTCAGCATATCCATCTCTTGATGGAAATGAATAATATGGATGGTTGTGGCTTGCGTGCAGTGCAAGTTGTTAACAAAAGGCAATGAGTTAAAATGATCAACACTGAACTGGAAATTGACTCGATAAAGATAAAATTTATTATCCGATTTGAACTCGAACTCATTAGCTTTTCAATCGCAACTCACAAGTTCATATCAAGTTGAAACTAGGTCGGGTTCATCGAGCATGGGCTTTCCTGACATCACATCCCTAGATGCAGCCACAAACATAGTCTAAGCGAAGGAAGATGCCGGCCTAGCTATCTCTTATCTCCACCACATTGAATCCCAAATCTACATATTCCATGAATTATTTTTGCAACTCCAAACCCTCAAAATCAAATGTCAACTTCTTTTGGCTCTGCCCTCTTCACAAAATAAGCATATGCCGCACATGAGATCATGGAATAAATCTCTGCATATCTGCATGACTAATGTTTGAAAAGCACTTCCAGCTTTTAAGTCGCTGTGGAAGCATTTTCCATATGCCAACTAATTCATATAAGACACAACACTTGGAATATATCACATCATTCACTCAGTCAAACACACACCATGTGAAGCAACGATCTAACCGGTCAGATCCCAGATTTGAGAGATCCCAAAGATTGGGATTGAGGAGGCGGATCCTCTCCTGTTACAGCAGGTGCAGTAAGGGAGCTGCCGAATCACCATCGGACGGTCCTTGAAAGAGGTCGGGAATAGCTGGTGTGTATCCCGAAAGTGATTCAACGGCTCCATGCATTACAGCATCAGGAGCACAGTTCCGAATTGGACATACCGAATGCATAGCACGTACTCTCCGTAGTTTTCCAAACGTGCAAACATGTATCTTTGAACCAATACCTATCAAATCCCGTTGAGATTGTGTACATATCTTATTAGGATCTATTTTTCCAAGTTTGACGGATAACCAACGAGATAACCCAAATAAAGTTTATTAATGACGGATCCTTAATTGATATGCACGCACATTTGATGGGACTGCTTCTTTCTACTTACGTCTCCTTAAATTTCCACAGTCCTCTACACCGTTAAAAAGGAAACTGATGTATGACATATTCCTTATACCTCATTTCTGTTTCTTTTCGACATATTATATATCTATCCATGTAAAAAGGATGAGTAAATCGTAGAGAATGCCAGACTCCGACTCCAACAGGATGAAATCCCACAAATCAAACTATCAAAATTAGCAATAAAATCCCAAATACCACAAGAATATCAAACCATGGCACCCAGTTGGAAACCCTGTAAATCGCAGGCATCGATACTCAATTTAACCCATATTTCTGCATGGTCCGACATAGTAACGTGGACTTGGTAATACAGACAATTATAGAAAGAAAATCGTATTAGTATGGTCCCTATCAATAAAGATATGCATAATCTCAATACGGGATCCTATGTCGTTGGCTGTAAACCTTCCCCCGAGTTGACACATTAGAGATTACTATAAATCCAAACATCCCCTCCATATCTCCCATTTCAATTAATCATATCAATCCAATCTCTCTACAGTATCATGCAGCTTCCAACTTCCCTTCTCCTCCTCTTCTCCTTGTTCCAATTCTCTCCATCCCAATCCTTCACAGCCCCTCCAGGCTTATGCCCATCATGCTTCTCGCCTCCCACCGCCTCCCAATCCACCAACTACGGCCGCATCGTCGAAAGCACCCCGGCCTCCATCTTCACCCCTAAGTCCCCTCGGGACATCTCCCTCCTCCTCACGACAATCTCCAACTCCTCCTTGTACAACAACGTAACAGTTGGGCCCAACGGTGCACGTCACTCCACCGCGGGGCAGGCGCAGGTCCCCGATGGTGTCGTGGTGGAGATGAGGAGCTTCCCGAGGTCTATCAAAGTCGACACCGCTAATCAGTACGTCGATGCCGACGGCGGCGCGCTGTGGCTGGAGGTCTTGCAGGAAACGTTGAAGTACGGGTTGTCGCCGCGCTCGTGGACGGATTACTTAGGCCTGACGGTCGGCGGGACGCTATCGCTCGGAGGGATCAGCGGGCAGATGTTCAAGCATGGCCCTCAGATCACGAACGTCCTTGAAATGGACGTGATCACAGGTGTGTGCTAATTAATATCATATTCAATCTAGGATATTATGTTGCAACATTGGACCTAAATAACGTCAGAGAATGTGCATGACGCTATTCACACAAGTACAGTTCCACTGTGCACATACTAAGTTGTTTGTATCGAATTGATGTGCGTCTAAACTCTAATCGCCATGTTTCATAACCTAAAGGGACGGGACAGATGGTGACTTGCTCCATGAGCGACAATCAAGACCTGTTCTTGGGAGTCTTGGGAGGATTGGGACAATTTGGGATCATAACAAGAGCTAGGATTGCACTGCGAACTGCACCCAATCTGGTACCATTCATATCGGATTATACCTCTAAGCTTAATTATTTCATTTCGCGTTGTGTTTATGTGATCTTATTCTAATAGGTTGATTTTGCATCTATGTAGGCGAAATCGGTGATGATCCCGTACAACGATTTCGATGCGTTCACGTTGGATCAGCAGCTTCTCGTCGCCATGAACGAACCCGACTATATACGTCGAGGGTCAGATTGTGGCGGCGAGCGCGAAGAATGTCACGTTTTTTATTGAACTGGTGCTGTACTACAATCAGGGTGAACCTGTTCAGCAGGTATCTGATTACTAATCATGCAAAATCAAATAGATCATTGTTTGAAACCAACAATAACTGGATTGTTTTTTTCTTCTAAATGTGTAGAAATTGGATCGGATCCTTTCGAGGCTGAGTTCGACGAAGGGGGGCGTGTGTGTGAGCGAACTCTCGTACTTTGATTTCTTGAATAGGGTGGGTAAGGAGGAGGAGTATCTGAAGAGCAAAGGGCTGTGGGATGTGCCTCACCCGTGGCTGAACATGTTCTTCCCAAGGACTCAGCTTGGCAAAATTAAGGATCTATTGCTTCAAACAGTTGCAGCCAAACCCATTGGTGGCCCTCTTCTCATCTACCCTTTTCTTGCAAACAAGTAAGGTCTCTTAGTCTCCCCTTACTGTCCTTAATTAATAGCATGCCATTTACCATATTAGAATATTATGCTATTACATTGTCAATTAGCTCCATTTTGGTAAGGAAATACAAATGGATAGGAAGCTTAGTTGCTTCTTAATGCTGTCGAAGTCAATGCGGTGCTTACACACAACATTTTCGTTTCCATTAATTACCAGTAATTTTGTATTAAAAAGTCAAATACCATCCTTTGGTGGTTTCTATCATATTTATGAGGTCAAATTAGCATGATCTTAAGATAGAAAAGTTCAAATCTGGCATTTATTCTCAGAATTAATATTTCAGGTCACGGTTATTTAGTGAGGTTCCCTCATCCCTGAACTGTGGTGCATCATGCCTAACGAAGCTGCAGTTTTTTCGAATCCAAATCCTATATTTTTAGCAAATAATTTTGAAATAATAAGTATTGTTTATCCACTTCTATTACTAGTGATGCTAAAAATGAAGTTTGCCGGTCAACTCACTTAGATAGATTTTAACTTGGTAATGTTAGTTTGGATTATCATTGATCACTGTGATATTGTACAGGTGGGACCGAAGGATGTCTACCGTATTACCGGAGGATGACTCCGGAGAAAACGTTATCTTCGTGGTAGGAATCCTACGGTCGGCGGCGGTATCGTGCAAGCGGGGATCTCCATGCATTGAGGAGCTCCTCGATCTGAACAAGAAGTTCATCGATGCAGCCATTGGCTCCCAGCAAGGTGGAGCAAAGCTCTATTTGGCCCAATGGAAAGGGGAGGAAGAGTGGAGTGCACACTTCGGGGAGAAGTGGGAGCACTTCAAGCAGCTTAAGGCCAAGTACGATCCCCTCCACCTATTAGCTCCGGGGTCTCAGATGTTTCCAAGGATCCCAAAGATCTCTTGATTTGCTTTTGCCATAGATTCTCAGAGCTCTATTACTCTACGTAGCTTTCAATTTCAATTGTTTGTTTCCTCTCATGTAATCTTGTGGCAATTTTCTCCACGGTTAAAGTCGAGCTTGCTTGATCATAGGAATAGTAATAATTGGGTTGTTGTTGTTGTGGTCATTTTACCATTAACACGGAAGTAAAATCTTGTGGTGGTTGTGTTGGAATCCTTATTTTTGGACTCACATTTCTGGATGTAATTGGACGACATGTAATACAAATGGAATAATTTGTCTGCAGATGCATGATGAATCCTAACGAAGCAGTTAATCTTTTCAAATTCTGCGTGCATTATTGATCGTAGGATCTTCTAGACAAGGTCTTCTGAAAAAAGGAAAAGGGAAAAATATACTTATATTACAAAGGAGAAGGGAAGTAATTATCAACTATACATGGTGAACTCTCTACAAACAAATATTTAATTTATCTTATGTATTGACATTCGGGAAAAAGATAAATTAGTCGCCCTTTTTTTCGTTGCCATGCGTAAGAAATTTCAACGAAATTCCCGTTCCATTAGTACTAATTGACGGACCTTTCTTAATCAGAATATGATGCGTTATATATTAATATAAGACTGACAAGTCACACTGATTAAAAAAAGACTTGTAAGTCACCGTTAACATATGAGCGTATATCTGGACTTTGGAAGACATTTATTGAACGCAAGACTATAATGTTTGAACGGTGTTTTGTATTTCAAAGACAGATACATGTTGGACGTTCACGAGCTCGAACAAATAAGCACGAAAAATTTAATATTTGATACAAGTTTAAGTGTAGGTGAAATATAAGATATAGATATAAAAATATAAAAGGAGGGTTAGATAATACCGAATTAGATGAGATACCAATATTATGACGAGATGGATCAACTTTCCGAGGTGTGCAAAATGCACCGACCTTAAGAATAGATTCGTACCCCCACGGAGATTCCGATGGTGCAATCGGTATTGGTAAGACTACTCTCCAGGATACAACGGCGAGATCTTAATGAGTATGCACGTACCAACATCGAGATCTATTAAGCAACAATAGATCGTTCCTTCGGAATAAACTCACTCAAAAGAGTAGAGAAGATATAATGATTGTGTATTGTGTGTTGTCAAAGCAAATGCTATAGGCCCCTTTATAGAGATACACAATAAGAGAACGTTAAACATTTAAAACAATCAATTAAATCCTCCATTCAATTTGAATAATAATCATTCATAAAATAATGTATTAAAAAATATAATAAAGATGATTCAATATTCTCATAATGTGCACAACATCCATCATTATTATAAATAAAATGTGTAACATACAATATGCATGCAACGTTACATAAAAAGATTTAAATAATATATTAATGAATATATCGACAATAAATTATATCCATGTAAAGATGTTAGAAAACATGATAGTGATATAATATCACTAATAAATTATCATGCAAAAAACGTATGCTATAAATCACATGCTCATTGATGCTAACCAAATAATGTTCATGCACCATTAAATATAAAATAAATACACCTTTATGTTTAAATAAAGTAATAAAAGTATTTGAAATATAATAAAATACCGACAATCCCCCACTATTTCAAATACTTTTTTTGAACTATCTCTTTTCATCCTCCACAATTTCAAAAAAGAAATTAAGGATAATAAATATTAAAATATAGATGAGAAACTCAAAGACGACACTTGAAGGAACTCAAAAATGTAATGCATTAGACTTGGTGTCTTATCGACTATGAACCAAGACTTAGAGAATATGAATGTTGTTTCTAAAGGTTGGTGGAATTAAAATTCCTATGAACCAATCCTTTATTTGTGAAATCATTGACTCATATCTCACATTACATTTTTTATTTATGTTGCTCATGCGGGTTGACACGTTTCGGCCATGCGTCTACCTGGATTTTCATGAGTTCTCTAGAGATTTTACTCAAAAATCTCATATGAAGCGGCCTCACCTCCACACCCATACAGGTGGATCATCATCAAGTGTATACTGCATTTACACACCATCCAATTTGGGCTATGACATCCATTAAGAACAAGTATGTTCAACCTCACCACTTATGATACTATCATATTGTACACCATAGGAATAGGGAATAACTGATAGTATCCTCTTAGTCGTCTAGTGAATTGTTTATCCCATATGAACCTCCTTCCCGGGATCTCCGTTCATGAAGGTTGGGTTTCCATCACTTCGACTATTGATTTGGACACAATCTCGTTCCCCTCAATGTACTCTCTACAAGCTTTTTGCTTAGTGGTTTAGTTAGAGGATCAATCAAATTTAACTCTAACTTCACATAATACATTGATATTATGCCATGAGATATCTCATAATATTGTCTCTCGGACAAATATACCTGCTTTTTCACATTATAAAATATTTTTAGCAGCATGGCTTTCACAGTAGAAATATTGATGACATTGGCTTCATCCAAATAGAAAGATCTGCCCAGAAGTTTCTCAAGCACATCACGAGTGCATGCATTCTCTAATGCAATAAGCTCATGTATATCGAGCAAAGAATGCTTGCTGGTTTAATTTCAAAAAATATCTCATCTTCCAGGATAAGAATATGCCCAGTAGTAATTTTCGACTCATCTGAATAATTGAGTGAATTTAAACCATAATATCCTTAAAGAACTGTAGGACCTCCATAAAATATTAAATAATAACATATCTCTTCTTTGAGATATTAAAGCATTCAAAACAGAGCATCTCATTGCTCTCTTCCAGATTTGGAGTATACCTGCATAACTTTCAACAAAATATACAATATCTTGTCTAATGTATTAGACAATCAATAATTTGTGCATATCTAGTTTGAAGCATACGATCACTTTTACTCTTTTTTTTCTTAAAAACTTATGCAGTAAAACGAATGCTAACTTGCTTGCATTCAAAAGAAGAAAAGTTTTTGTAATACTCTTGCGATGGAGAAATAAAATTATTCTTTATGATATATTTATTCTCAAGATTCCCATGTCATTGATATCAAAATGATAAGTCAAACTAAACATTAAGTATCTATTTTTTCCTTTTTAATAACAACAGATCGGCACATATTATAGTGACCAACATGCATATATTTTGAACATAGAATACTTTTTTTAAATACCATCCCAATAAAAAGAATATCATTTTAAAAAAATGTGACGTTGAAATAATCTATTATCAATTTAGTGACTATAATTGAACTCCATGTTGCACAGTGTCAGTAGGTTATAAATCACGTGCATATGCGATACAGTGTCAGTAGTACGATCCACCATTTTTTCGACAAGTATTAATCAATATTAAATGCCAGAAATATTCAATTTCCTGATGGGGTAAACTATTAGGAGGGCTTAAACAGATATAAAAGTGCTTAACATTTGCATTTTCTAACGGGTTAGTCAAACCCATTAGGAAAATGTTGACTCGTTAAGAAAAGGCAAACTTTTTTTAACATGGCCTAAACTGTTAGGAGCTGAGAAAGTCTTAAAAAAACACGGATAAAAAGTCTGGCTTACTAAAGCATCGTTGATGGTCTTCCATTTAGTATCAGCAGTTGTATTCCGCCGATATTGGAGTTATTATCAGCGGCCTAATAATTAAACCCGGCCAACGGGCTGGGGGTTCGTCCGTCCAACATACACATGGGTCAGGTTTAGGTTAGGAGATTTGGATATGGGCCGACCCAACATTGCCCAAAAAAATAAAAAATATATAAATATAAGCTGAATAATACATGTATTAATATGATACACTTCAAGTTTTTCATATGTGACATCAGTTTTAAATAAAATTTAATAGTTTACATGTCAAGTAACATGCAAACTACTTATATTAGTTATATAAAGTATAAATGGTATTAATAAAATCGTTTATACATATTAAATACTATTAAAAATTCAATGAAAAAAGAACGAAATGGGTCATGGGCCGGCTCATGGCAAGGCTTTGGACAGAGATTTTTAACCTTGGCCCAACCATGATCGGTCAAACCTGCATTTTGGCCAGGTCTACT
Source organism: Ottelia alismoides (assembly GCA_037367405.1). NCBI lineage: Eukaryota > Viridiplantae > Streptophyta > Magnoliopsida > Alismatales > Hydrocharitaceae > Ottelia > Ottelia alismoides. The sequence continues at coordinate 243,436 of JAZKJV010000878.1, forward strand.
AATAATCGTTCAGACTACTCGTTTTCTTCGATGCTTATTGAGGAAAACCAACTACTATAATAAATTATTAGGTTCATGTTCAATTAGACATGTTACAATCAAAATGCTTAAGCACGAGTTAACAAATAGTAATCCACCACTTTCGTATTTGTGAGTATTTAGATGCAATACTATGTTTGTGATGTTGCATTTATCCATATAATCTAGCATACTCCTTCCAAAGACATATTATGCAATTAAGAACTTTATGTATATAATTTAACGACAATGTGAAGAAACAAAAATATGACCAAAAGCTCGGGAATATTTCTTAAGGAGAAGATATCTACTCATCAAAATGAACATTCATTATAAGAAATATTGACATTTGCGAGGAAATCCTCATGAAGATGAAGCAAGAAAACATCCTTGCTGCTAATGCTCTGGCTAGGATAATGTGAATATTGACCTTACCATATGACATCGGAAGCACAAAATAATGTGACACCTAATAATATGTCATTCAATAATGTGAATATTGACCTCACCATATGACATCGGAAGCACAAAATAATGTGACACCTAATAGTATGTCATTCAATTTTCATCCATTGGGATGTGACAAGGATGTTGCGATGATCTAAATGTCCTCGTAAGTTTTGATCTACAAAGTCGAACGACCCTCATCGGTCGCTCATGCTACTTTAGTCTTGGAGTCCTACCACTACAACAAATTATAGTTGTAATGACAGTTTTTTTGTAATAAATTGTCGTTATACCATCTCGTGACGAAATTGTGATTTGTTGTAAGAACCGTTGTTATACAAGCCATTGTTAAATATTTTACAATGATTACTATTCATTGAGAAATTTAAAATTGCGATGAATAAAAATATCACGAAATTAAATATTTACAGCGTATAAGAACCATCACCATTTGGTTTTGTCAACGCTTTTTGTGTCACTATATATAGCTTACTATTTGACTCTTCTTATATATCAACGTTTTTTCATCACTATTTGGGACAATGGCGACAAATAATTTGTCATAAGAAATATAAAATTAATGATATAACAATGATTTGATTGTTGTCATTTAAATTAATTTAACCAATTTATTTATTGAATATAATTTTATATATTGAATAATAATATACATGTATCTATGATTTGTTTAACTCCTACATTACTCATTGAAATTTCAAGCAAATACTAAATATGAAACCATTAAAGACAAAAGTCATAAAAACACTAACTAAATAACATTTTGAAAACATCATAACATGAACTACCATCAATAACTCCTCACATTTGAATTATTTTTTATGAGTTGGCACCATCGAAGACTTGGAACCTTTAAGTGGGGTGAGGGGCTTTCGGAATCTGGGATTTCTGCTTTCGTCGTGATTTCAAGGATAACTCACCCATGCAATTTTGAGGAGAGTGGTTACGCTCAGACTTTGTTTGGAGAGTGCAGTAGGTATTTATGGTAGAAGGTTCAAAGATTTTGAGAAGAGTAGGTATTTTGTTGAGATCGGAGTACATTAATGTAAAGTATCATTGGATACGAAATGTATTGAGAGAAAAAAAACTGATTCTTGAGAAGATCCACAAAAATGACAATTGAGAAGTCACGATGGCCAAGCCTTTACCTCTTGGAAAATTTCTCTCTCTTGCAAGATTGGAGCGGATCTCTTACAATTGATCCGATAGCAGGCGACCTCCCCGCGGATTGGAGCGGGAGTTTCGCTGGCAGCAGGTGACACATACAAGGTGCACCTGCTACCTTGTCCAACCCATGCGTGTTAGCTTTATATCAAGTACACTTGCTACCATTTCTAATTTTCTAGGCCGATGGCAATTGGCAAGTGATGGGCAGCAAGCGTTATCCTTCATATTTCGAATCCTTCGAGAATGAGTGTTTTGATGGTAGGTGGCAGAGCTCCACTTGGTCTTCTGTGGAATATTCGAGTTATTTTATGCTCTCTGTGGGACAGAATCCAACACACAGAGAGAGAACACAATAGAGAAAAAGACAATAGCCTTTCTTTTGCCCTAACTCCGTTCCCACCTTTGTGGTGTTGGTGGTGAGGAAGATCCTCAGCAATCTCCTCCCATTCCTTGGTTCTTGGCTGACAAGAGGCCATTTTCGAGCTTATTAAGAGCTACTAGCAGTGCCGTCCCTGACATTTTATGGGCCCTAGGCAAAAGAAAAAAAAGAGGTTCTTAAAAATTTTTTAGTAAGAGCATATTGTCCCTAGTGTGTTTACCATCAAGTATAAAATGAAACATTCTATTTTCGAGGAACAATCAAACCTTATATAATCTCATTAAATTTTTGTCTTTAGCATTGAGTTATTCACCAAAAATTCGAATTTATAGTCAAGATGAAAACATATACGAATATATCCGAATATCTGCTTACCGTGTTCAAAAAATTACCGGATACAGATATCTGTATCCGACTACTAATCGAATATGGATCGAATATGGATATGGGTTGTAAAAATTTTCCAAATACGTATGCAGCTATGGTAATGGCTTGAATATCCGGATATATCCGAATACAATATTTAATATTATTTTATATATTAGTTAATGTAATATACGCCACAACACCATGATACTATTAGCATTATATATAATATAATATAATACAATATAATAATGGTATCAATAAACTTCCGTTTATTTGAGAATGGACACTAACAAAAGTTGTTATACCCTATCCCCCCTTTTGCTTCCGATCAAGAATACATGTTTCTTCGACTCTACCTCTTGTCATGATGCAAGTTATTTATATTTCATGGTCGTTTTTTTAAAATCATTTTAAACTTTGATAGAAATTCAACTCATATTCGTATGTGGTCTTTATTCTATCCGTATTTGGATTCCATGTTTATTGGATCTATATTTGGATTCACTCTTTATTTGATTCATATTCGGATTGGCTCTTTATTCGATCCACATTCAGATCCGCTCTTTATTTGATCTGTACTCTAATTCGAATTCGTATCGGTATTTTTAAGGATATGATTTCCTTAATGCATATCTGAATCATATCCATATCGGTATTCGATAGAGATAAAATGAATATAGATATAGAAATAGACATATCCAATCCGTATCCTATCTATTTTCATTCCTAATTTATAGAGGTTTATTTTTAGTAAGTTGTTTCAACGACAAATTCTATTTGATCCCTAACCTAAAAATTAGATTACATGCAAACTTTGGGCCCCTAAAATTAGTGGGCCCTAGGCAATTGCACTTCAAAACAATGCCCAGGGCCGGCCCTGGCTACTAGACGCATCGGTGAGGTCTCGTTGGGGAGAACGAGAATGATATGACTTCTGTTGCTTGGTAATATCTTTCCATCTCCATCTCCTATTTTGTTTGATGCACTACAAGGAAAACAAGTTATGGCTACAGAATTATGCCCACGGATGTGGGTTTTATGGTCACGGAATTGGGCTCTGGCCACAACACGTCGTGGCCAGTAGCCATAGTTACAAGTCTCATCGCGAGAGTTTTCTAACCAAGAATATGTCGTGGCCACTACAAAAGACCACAGAATTTATCGTGGCTACAACTCTTGTATGAAGACTTTGGTCACGGATTGTAGATACGAGAAACTAGCGATCACGGAACTATCGTGGCCACAAGTTTCCGTAACCACATTCCGTGACCATAACTCATTTTTCTTGTAGTGATGGTTCTTTTTGGTTGATATACTAACAAGAAGGGTTTGGCTTGTGTAACCATTGTGAAACATGATTTCGTTGTTGATTACAACAGAGTGGTTTTGGGTCGTGTTGGCCATGTGATTTTTACCCCATCATTTTTGAGATTTTTCAGGTAAAATCTTTGTGTGCGTTTGTGGTTGTAATTTGTGGTTTAATTGCTTGCTCCTTTTGTCCTTCTATCTCCATTATATATCTACCTTTCGTCCACGCTTCTACAATATTGGTGGAATTTATTTTTCTCCACATCACTCCCAGCTTGATGATCACTTCTCACTACAAGGAAAATAAGTTGTGGCTACAGAATTGTGCTCACGGATGTGGGACTTGTGACCACGGAATTGGGCTCTAGCCACGACATGTCGTGGCCAGTAGCCGTAGCTACAAGTCTCGTCGCGAGAGTTCTCTAACCACGAATATGCCATGGCCACTATAAGTGACCACAGAACTTGTCGTGGCCACAACTCTTGTATGAAGCTTTGGCCACGGAATTGTAGCCACGAGAAACTAGTGGCCACGAAATTATCGTGGCCACAAGTTTCCGTAGCCACATTCCATGGCTACAACTCATTTTTCTTGTAGTGTCTACAGCTTCTAGCGCCCCTTACCCTCATGAATCTATTGTAGAAAATCTGAATTAAACAAATAAATGAAAATGTTATATACCAAGGAAATACATTGGCAGGAGTAGTCATCCCACTATATAAACTTATTTGGTCAAACTTCTCACTCCTAAAGGTTACTTTCTTCACCAGGTTAGCCATGAACAATAAAAAAAAGTAATGTTGGAAACTTCAAATGATGTTTATCTGTGTGAGAAAAAAAATGGATTGATCTTCTCTTCTTCATGTCTCAAACTTTTACTTACTCTCCTTCTCTCTGCATGCGATTACAATATTTATTTCCTGAACCTATAATAACAAGACAAGATAGATTTTGAAACTCTCTTTATGTAACGGCTTGGACCTTTTCAAACATATTATCTCTAGGATAAAATGGATTTAATTAATCCATTAAATCCTCTCTTTCTCAACAATAAAACCCCAAGAACCCTTATCCCCACGTCACTTTTTTTTGAGAGAAAGAGAGAGAGAGAGAGAGTTAGGGAGAAGAAGGGTTATTTTACCGGCATCGTTCGTCGTCGCAGGAGAAGGCGGCGTCGAATCCGAGGAGGAGAACGCGGATCCGTGATCGAAAGGAAGTGCAACGACCGCATCGGGTAGAGATAAACGTTGGATCGAGGTATGTATCGGCTTTAGGTTTTTTCGAGTTCTAAACGTGTGTATCAGTCTAGTTTTCGTATTAAATATTGATTACGTTGAAATAGACCTCTTGTATATACTGGCTTAAGTTCTATACATATGAACGAAGATCGAATCAGAAATATGACATAAATATATTGATATATAAATATATATATATCGGCATAAGATTTTTAAGCAAATTATCATTAATCCACTAAGGGATTTTATTATTATTATTAATGTATTTATGACTATGCATAACCTCATGGGAGGCCATACGGATGTAGTGAATAACGTTAGAATTAGAAAAAAATCAGATCAAGTAGGTTGAGGTTTATTGACCATTATAAGAAAAAAATGGTAACGAGTAACTCAATGGAACTGTCGAAAGGCAATGGAAAAGTATGATAACGAAGGGTATAATTACTGTGTGTAGTAGTTAAACCTTTGTATTATTTTTTTTAACCCCCGGATGTGTATTTATTTTGGGATGCATATCAAAATGTTGCTTAATGATAGGCTATAATAATAGGTTTGCACCAAATTATTACAACCCTAACTGTAAAGGGAATGTTGCACCAGAAAGTTTAACCCATTGCATATATCATAGGTAAGGAAAATATGCTACATATCAGGATTTGAGAAAGGATCTTACAAAGTACTGTTAAACAGTAACTTTAGGTTCGAGAATGATAGAATATTGATGTTCAGGTGAAATAAATATGAAGTTACTATTGTACGTGCTATAAGATATTGGGATGTGTGCTTGATAAGAGAATAAATCTTGAAACCCTCTAAACAAGATTTAGGCACAGATTCATAAGGAGTCACATGGTCGACCGCAAGGGGTCGTATTTGCCGCAAGGGGCAACGTCGTAAGGGGCGTATGGTTGCAAGGAACCATAGAGGCAAAAGCTAAGTCCTCTACAGTTTTAGCTACACTGTCATGTCATACCATGGACCGCAAGTGCCAGCGGTTAAAAACGTATAAAAAGATACATAAATGAATGTTGTGCAAGAAAATGGTTTATAAAGGAAAACCATCATGAAAAATGCAAGGAATGGTTTAATAAGAGAATGAACCATCACATGTTACGCTAAAATTGGTTTAAGAAAGTTAAACCATCAAAGTCATGGGGGCTAATATGTAAAGTGGTTTATATGTTTTATAAGTATGTAAATTGCCTAGTATTTTATGAATTATGCCCACAAGTAGAAATAAATGTTTGTTATGCCTACTTATGCAATTTACCTACTTTACATGTATAACCATGTTTATGAAAGAAGCCAAACTAAACATGATAGGGATCGAACTTAGACATGCATGGGAATTATTTAGGCACGAAATATTGTGTATACATGAAAATCCAAATACATGATTTTAACGGGATAAGAACCGTTAGAATACCCATGCATGGACCCCGATGCATACTGGGCATTAGGCTCATCCAAAATTATGTTTGTCAATTTCAGGTGAAGAGCAAGGTTGATTGCATTTTTGGATCGTGCTACGGGATCATTGAGATTGCTGGCGTGGATATCTATATGCCTACAGGAACTATCGAGTTGTTATCTTTTTTTAAAAAAATTCTAGATTAGTTAATTTTTCCCAGTTTAGAGTTGTAATAAAGGAACTCTAGTTGGAGATATTTTATGGAATTGATATTTATCTCTGCTCATTATGTACCATTTGTTGATATTTTGGGTAACGGTTCGGTCGTGCGATCAATTATCGCATGCTTCCGCCGATGGTCGACGCGACCCGTTCCGTTACAAATGGTATCAGAGCTGGAGTTCCTCTGGGCATAGGATATCCACAAATCTTAGTGATCTAAGATCTAATAGAGAGAGATTTAGTATCACAACTCATTGACCTTATCAATTTTTTTGAATCAGATGGCTCCTCGACGTGCAATTGAAGCCATTGCAGACCGTGACTCATCGACGAGCCAAGAGGCCGTTATGGGTATGCAGAGGCAGATGCTGGAGTTAATGACACTAATGACCCAGCAACAGAAGAGTCAGACGTCCAACTCGGGTGGACTGACTCTAAAGACCTTCATCCAGCACGATCCGCCCACTTTCAAGGGTGAGCATGAGCCGGAAAAAGCCGAACATTGGCTAAGAGAGATGGAGCTGACTTTTGAGGCAACGGATTGTCCTGAGGAAAAGAAAGTGATCTTCGGGACATTTCGTCTGCGGGACAATGCAAAGGAGTGGTGGACTTCATGCAAGGGAATCCATTTTTCGGAGACTCCAGTCATTAAGTGGGATGACTTTGTTGAGCGCTTCACTGAGCGTTACATCCCCGAGCATGCTAAGGATGCTAAGCGTCAAGAGTTTATAAATCTCCGACAGGGAAATATGACAGTCAAAGAATATGCAGCAAAATTTCAAGAATTGGAGAAGTATGGCAAGGGTATCTGCTCCAATGAAAAGCAACGAGCTAGAAAGTTTGTTGAAGGCTTGAATGCAGGACTGAGCATGAAAGTGCTGACTAGAGGTCCCACGACCTTATCTGAGGCGGTTGCAGCGGCAGTGGAGATCGATGCAGCATACCGGAGGATACAGCAAGCAAATCCTCGGAAGCGCCCTCACAAGCCGAACTTCAATGACAAGAGGCGTCACACTGCAACGAATGCTAAGAAGACGAAGACTGACGATGCACCAGCAAACAGGAAGTACACATTTGAAGTGTGCCCGCATTGTGGTAGGAGGCATCCAGGAGAATGCTACATGCTAACCACTACTTGCTTTAATTGCGGAGAAAAAGGTCACTTCAGGAAAGATTGCAAGAAAGATGTCAAGGATCAGAAGAAGCCATTCGAGCAGAAAAAGAAGGTAGCAGGAAGAGTCTTTGCTATCACTCCAGAGGATGCAGAAGGTGCCAACACGACAGTGGAAGGTACTCTATTAATTGAAAACCATTTATGTCATGTTCTTTTTGATTCTGGTGCCACGCATTCCTTTATCTCGAATGCTTTTGCGAGAAAGTTAAGTTTAGAAGCTGTTGAGCTTCCTTATACACTTACAGTTTCGTCACCAATGGGTGATATTATTGCAACGGGTATGTATTTAAAGGACGTACCTGTTTTGGTAAAAGAAGACACCCTCACTGCCAATTTGATATTATTACCCATCACAACTTATGATGTCATCTTGGGAATGGATTGGTTATGGGAGCATTACGCAGCAGTCTATTGTCGAGAAAAGAAGGTGGTCCTGAGTAGACCAAACCATGAGGAGATAGTTATTCGGGGCACCTGTAAGGGTGGAAGATTGGTTATCTCCTCCTTGCAAGCAAGCCGATTACTAGCTGAGGGTTGCATCGCATTCCTCGCTAGTATAATTAGCACTGAATCATCACATGCACGTCTTGAAGATCTAGATGTGGTCAGAGATTTTGCCGATGTCTTCCCAGACGATCTTCCTGGACTACCTCCTCATAGAGAGGTTGATTTCTCAATTGATGTGATCCCAGGAACGGCACCGATTTCCAAAGCTCCATATAGAATGGCACCTGCAGAACTTGAGGAGCTAAAGAAGCAATTACAAGAACAACTGGATAAGGGATTTTTACGTCCCAGTGTTTCTCCGTGGGGAGCACCCGTTCTTTTTGTGAAAAAGAAAGATGGGTCTCTTAGACTCTGCATTGATTATCGAGGTCTAAACAAAGTGACCGTGAAGAATAGATACCCGTTACCTCGCATTGATGACTTATTCGATCAGTTGCAGGGAGCAACAGTTTTCTCCAAAATTGATCTGCGTACGGGTTATCATCAACTCCGAATAAGAGAGGATGATATATCAAAAACAGCATTTAGGACAAGGTATGGTCATTATGAATTCTTGGTCATGCCATTTGGTCTTACTAATGCTCTTGCAGCTTTTATGGAGCTAATGAATAGGGTATTCCGAGAATACCTTGATAAGTTCGTCATCGTGTTTGTGGATGATATACTGATATATTCAACTGATCCGGAGCAGCATCGAGTACATTTACAGATTGTATTCGAAACTTTGAGGCAACACCAGCTTTATGCAAAATTCTCCAAATGTGATTTTTGGCTAAATAAAGTGGCATTCCTTGGTCATGTGGTATCTAAAGACGGCATTGAGGTAGATCCAACCAAGGTAGAAGCTGTGATGAATTGGAGGCAACCCAAGAATGTTTCTGAGATCCGTAGTTTTCTTGGCTTGGCTGGTTATTATCGGCGATTTATTCAGAATTTCTCAAGGATCTCTCTATCATTAACAAAGCTCACCCGAAAGGATGTGAAGTTTGTATGGTCAGAGAAGTGCGAGCAGAGTTTTCAAGAATTGAAGCAGAGATTGACTACAGCTCCAGTATTGGCCTTACCATCAGGCAGTGGAGGCTTCGTGGTGTATACCGACGCATCAGGCACGGGACTCGGATGTGTTCTTATGCAAAATGAGAAAGTCATTGCTTATTCCTCACGGCAGCTAAAACCTCAAGAGAGGAATTACCCAACTCATGATTTATAGTTAGCAGCGGTAGTCTTTGCTCTTAACATTTGGCGGCACTACCTTTACGGTGAACAATTTGAGGTGCTCAGTGATCATAAGAGCCTCAAATATATTTTCTCTCAGAAGGAACTTAATTTGAGGCAACGACGTTGGCTAGAGTTCCTAAAAGATTATGACTTCGCCATCAATTACCATCCGGGGAAAGCAAATGTCGTAGCAGATGCATTAAGTAGAAAATGGGAAGGTAAAAGCATTTGTCTTTCATGAAAAAATCAGTCTTTTATGGCCGTCAGCGAGACTCCCCGCCAGCCTAGTTTAAAACTTCAGTGGAAGATGATGAAGGATTTTGAAGATTGGAAGACTTTCTTGAGTGGATCAAGAAAGATATCATTTGCGGCGCTCCACATTCAACCAGAGATAATTGGGAAGATCTTGACTGCATAAAAAATAGATGATGATCTTTCTAAATTTATAGAAGCATCTAAAAAGGAGGGTTCTGATTTCACCATCGGAACGGATGGAGCCATAAGGTACCGTAATAGGTTATGGATTCCAAGTGATACTGAGCTGAGGCAGGAGATCCTGGATGAAGCACACAGATCGATGTACACTATTCACCCAGGTACAACGAAAATGTACAAGGATCTACAACGGAATTTTTGGTGGCCAAAAATGAAGAATGACATCGCAGAATTTGTTTCTAGATGCTTGGTATGTTAGCAGATCAAGATTGAACATCAGCGGCCAGCATGACCTGTTCAACCCTTGGAGATACCTGAATGGAAGTGGGAGCACATAACGATGGACTTTGTCACCGGTCTACCTGATGAATCCACATTTCATCATCTTTATTCTATCATTTTGGCACCAAAAACCCTAGCAAATACCTGTAAATAGCCTTAAATCAAGCATCTTAGCATTCATGCATGTGCATCCAGACAGTGTATAAATTACTGTAATTAAGGTCAAAATTATAGAATAAATAAAGAAAAGAAAAAGAATAAAATATTGTAAATATTTTATGGCCCAAAACCCCCGAGACCTAGGCATCTTGATGAATAGGTCGACAAGGAATAAAGTAGGGGGAGATAAGGTTAGAAACACAGATATAATACCTATACTTCCTGTTCATTCTTTATTCATTTTGGGACCTATTTTTGGTTCCACTTTTTGTACATCAAATAAAGAAACTTTGTGCATGAAAGTTGTAGATAATTTAATAAAGAAAAATACAAAATTGATTTCACAGAAAAATCATGTACAGACAAAAAGTTATGGTCTGAATAAAAATCCAGAAGCCCAACTTCCCAGACTCGTATCTCACAAACGACAACTCCAAATGCATCAAACTCACTTTAATTGTATATAGAATAAAATAATCTATCCAATGGCGGTGGTTTCGCACTTGGCGGAGCTACGGTTTGAAAGTTGAGTTTTGGACCCTCATTGTATACTTGTACATATTAAAATATTCAATTTATTATTTATTTATTATTTTTACAATTTTATATTTTTATAATGTTGTAAATAATAGTTATAATAATAATGTACATTAAAATGAGAATAAAAACCTAAATAAAAACAAAAATAAAATACTTAGAAATAAAAGACATAGATACATTACCTACACATATACCTATACAAAACATACTTGTATTTTATTAAATATACATAATAAATCAGAAAAATAAAATAAAAATATATTTGTGTAAATAAAAGTATTCTATAATTTTATAAAATACTAAATAAAAATAATAAAATTAAAATATACAAAATAAAAATAAAAGACTAAAATACATAGGTATTATACCTATATAGGGTTAAAAAGGTAACTTGTAAAAATAAATTTCCTAAAAATAAATAAAAATCAGAATAAAATACTACATAAAATTTTGAGCATTTTTTATTTTATAACTTTTATTTAATTCAGCCATTTAGTATTTTAAATAGAATTAATAAAATATTTTTTTCAGGGTTTTTCCTGGTTGGTCCACGTGGACCAACCAGGAGGCCAGGACTGTTGACCTAGGTCAACAGTCTGACCTACCCCCTGTAGCCCGTGTCAGGCTCGGTTTTTGAGCCATCTTTGTGGCTTTTTCCCAGCCGATTCTTTCATGATTTCGTGTTGCATCCTTCTGCAACATTGTTCACCCACCATCTATCTCACTCGCCCAAGCTTAATCTTGGTCTTTGGACCCAAGATTTGCAAGATATTCATTGATCTTTGAGCCCCTGCGACTCAGGGTCAAACCACATATAATCAACTCCCCCTCTTCCATTTCGAATTTGAGTCCCCTTGGTCCACCCTTCAGCGCCATCATCGTGCTCCTGAGCTCCCTGGAGGTGACAGCTCCATCGCCAGCTCCTCAGCCAAGGCGTGCGAAGTCGAGGGAAGCTCCACCACCTCCGCCAACAGCCGGCGTCGAGGTATCCTTTCTCCTCTGGCTCCGGCCATCGAGGGCACCCCCCCGCTTATTTCTTTCTTGCATTTAGTTCCTGTTAGTTGTAGCTTCAAAAACCCCAAAAAATTTCGAAGTTTCATCAACCAAATCGCCCGATCACGCACCTTGGCCGGAGCGCACCTCCGGCCGTGCATCCATACCGCGAACCACGCCCTTCCCCGACCATCCAAGGGTCCAGGCAGTTTGCCCTGGACCCGTTGACCATTCTTGCAGGTCAAAGCACGAACGAAAGTGCCTGGAGGCGAGTTTTGACGTTCGCCGGACTGTGGCCGAGCTTCCCAGCTCCGCCACCTTCGCCTGAGCACCTCGGCCGCCGCCGCGGTATTTTGACGCCTCCAGGAGAGAGACGAAGACCTGAGGAGCCTCCAGCCCGCTTTTGAAGCCAAACCGCTCGCCGGAGACGGAGCTTGGCCTCAGCGAACCTCGGCTCGCCGGAGTTCGTCGATGTTCTTGCTCCGGGCTTCAGCACCGTTGGATCGAGGCGGAGCTCCAGTTCGCGTGACGACCGTCCGATCTTCCAAGCCCATCCACCGTCAGATCTCTTTCTGAGATCTAATCTCAGACGTCGACGCCAACCGTCATCGGCCGTTCTCGTGCTGCCACGTGGATAAGTGGCCCGCTCCCCGCCGCTGGATCGCCCATCGCTGCCAGCCGTTGGATGCGCGCCACGCGTCACCTGCGGAGCGCCCGAGCGAGGGTATTTTGCATCCCAACCCTCGCAATTTTTTGTATTTAATATTTAGTATTTAAACTTTTGTCTGTAGTGTAAAAGTTTTGTAACATTTGCCTAAACACCCCCGTACTTTCAGTATTTGCATTTAGGTCCTCAGCCACGTCACCTCACGTGACCTGTACACGTGAGGTGTGGGCATTTTGCAGAGGAACCCCCGTACATTTGTGTATTTCGTTTGAGTCCAGAACTGTGGCGTGAAGTGTAAACTTTTTGGTTATTTTGCAAGTAGGCCCCCTGGATTTTGAAATATTGCATCTTAGTCCTCGCCAGGCGCGTGCAAGTCACGCGCCCTGGTGGGTAAATTGCTTGCGTGCCCAGGCGGTTTTTGTAATTGCTATTTAGTGCTATAAATTGAATATTCAGTGTATATTTTTGTGGAAAATTGCATGTTTGCCCCTGGATGTTTTAGATATTGCACATATACCCCTGCCAGCACTGTTTAATGTTTGGATGTTTGCTCTAATTAATTGATCTATCATTTTAACTCCAAAAATTCCACAAAATTAGGCTTAAGTATCTGGACACGTGTACTTTGACGCCACATATTTAGTTTTTGATTTTACTTTATTTTCATATTTATTAAAAATCAAAAACTTGCTATTTGTGCACTGTCTAGCTTAGAAAATACCAAAAAAATATTAAAACACCTCCAAAAATTCCAAAAAAAATCACCTAGTGTCTATTTTATTCTATCTTAGTGTCAGTTCAAAAATCATTAAAAATCGCAAAAGAAAAACACTAAAAATTTAAAAACACTCAAAAACTTCAAAAAAATATATATAATAGTAGAAAACTCCAAAAATCAAAATCTCAGTTCTTGTTTGTTCCTTATTTTGTCCTTTTTATTTGAAAAATAGTGTGAAAATTTTGAGCTACTTGTTGTTATTTTTAATTCCCATTTTTATCACAGCCAGCTTTATTTCCACTGTTTTCCTTTATTTCAGTAATTAAAAATATCAAAAACACCTTGAAAAATCCCCAAAAATCACAAAAACAGTAGAAAATCATAAAAATATTAAAAAATATTTTATTCCTGAATTTTTGGTTATTTTTGCACCATTTTATAAATATTTTAACTTGCCTTTTATTATATTGTCTTTATTCTCCAATATTGAAAAAAGGAAATAAAAAAAATATAATATAAAATATAAAAATCAGAAAAATTAAAAATCAAATACAAAATTAAAAATTAAATAAAAAAATATTTAAAAATTAAAAACCCACAAAAATTCATTTGACTGTTTGCTTAGTGTAGACACTCCACACATCACACACACACTTTAGCATTTTTGCTTGAACTACCCTGCTTGTTCCCTGTGTTCGAACTCTCTACATACTTGCACCTATACATCTTTTATGTAGAGTTAAAAATAAATTTTAACTCCGCATTAGTTCTAATTCATTGATCTTAGTGTGGGTTAATTGTTGATTAAATACGGATTTTGATTGGTCGACACTTCGACTGAGTTCACGCTTTGTGTTGGACTTAAGACCATCGATTTTCGCGTTTATCAAATGACTGTTCACGCTTTGTGAAAGAAATTTCCAAGTGGTGGAGCGCCGATTTTATCTATCCCATCTCCGACTCCAAATGGGTAAGTCCGTTACATGTGGTACCTAAGAAGACGGGTATAACTACAGTTGTCAATGAGTCTGGAGAGGAGATCGCTACCAGAGTACCGACTTCTTGGAGGGTCTGTGTGGACTACAGACGATTGAATGAGGCCACCAAGAAGGATCACTTCCCGCTACCTTTTATTGATCAGATTATCGAGCGGCTAGCTGGGAAGAGTCATTATTGTTTTCTTGATGGGTACTCTGGATACAATCAGGTGGCCATTGCGCCAGAAGACCAGGAGAAAACGACATTCACCTGTCCGTTCGGGACTTATGCTTTCAGGCGGATGCCCTTTGGTCTATGTAACGCTCCGGCGACATTCCAAAGGTGCATGTTGTCCATCTTCTCGGACATAGTGGGTGACTGTTTAGAGGTCTTCATGGATGACTTCTCGGTCTATGGCGATGGGTTCGACGCTTGTCTTGACTGCCTAGACCGTGTGCTGAAGCGCTGCATTGAGGTCAATCTTGTCTTATCCTGGGAGAAGAGTCATTTCATGATGACTCAGGGGACGGTCCTTGGTCATATCGTCTCCAACAGGGGCATGGAGGTCGATCCGGCTAAGGTGGATATCATCAGAAAACTCAATCCGCCGTCCAATTTGCGTCAGTTACGGTCTTTTCTGGGGCATGTCGGTTTCTACCGACGGTTCATTCAGGACTTCAGTCGAATTGCCCGACCGCTTACTGACTTGCTCACCAAAGACACCGAGTTTATTGTTAATGATAAGTGTCTTGAATCATTTGAGACTCTCAAGAATATGGTTGTCTCAGCTCCTGTCCTTCAGCCACCCGATTGGTCTCTCCCATTCGAGATCATGACGGATGCTTCAGATTTTGCCGTTGGGGCTGTGCTTGGACAGAGGAGGGATGGTTTACCGTTCGCCATTCACTACGCCAGCCGGACTTTGGATGCCGCGCAGCGGAATTACACTGTGACTGAGAAAGAGATGCTGGCCGTAGTTTTCGCTCTTGATAAGTATCGATCGTATATTCTCGGATCTAGAGTGACCATTTACACAGATCATACCGCTATCCGGTACTTAATGGCTAAGAAGGATGCCAAAGCACGTCTCACCAGATGGATCCTTCTACTCCAGGAATTTGATATTGAAATTAAGGACAAGCCCGGAGTCAAGAATGTGGTGGCGGATCATCTCTCCAGATTGGAGAATCTGGAGGAATCTGAGCCCAGCGCACCTATCACAGAGACATTTCCAGATGAGGCGATCTTGGCTGTCACCTCACTCCCATGGTATGCTGACTTTGTAAACTATCTTGTTGCCAAGACAGTCCCTCAGGGTTGGCCCAGGCAGAAACTTGAGACCTTACTAGCTAAGGCCAAGTTTTACCATTGGGAGGATCCCGTCCTTTATCATGAAGGAGGGGTTAGTATCTGGAGGAGGTGCATTCCTCAAGAAGAGCAGCATAGCGTCCTCACATACTGCCACAAGCTTGAGGCAGGAGGACATCATTCTGGAAAAAGGACAGCACAGAAGGTGCTTCAATCCGGCCTATGGTGGCCTACTCTCTTCAAGGATTCTGATGAGTTCGTGAAGAGATGTACTGACTGTCAGAAAATGGGAACCTGCGGACAGAGAGACATGATGCCCATGCAACCCATTCACTTCTGTGAGGTTTTTGATGCATGGGGGATTGATTTCATGGGCCCATTTCCTAAGAGTCAGGGATTCGAGCATATTTTGCTCGCTGTAGATTATGTCAGCCGATGGGTTGAGGCCATCCCCGCCCGAGCCGCAGATGCTAAAACTGTATGCAAATTTTTGAGGAAAAATATCATTTCACGGTTCGGGGTACCTAGAGTCTTGATTTCAGATGGGGGGTCTCACTTCATCAATGACAAAGTCAGGGCCCTTGCAGATGAGTTCGGCATTGACCATCGGGTTGCCACTCCTTATCACCCTCAGACTAATGGTCTTGCCAAAGTATCGAATAGGGAGATAAAGACTATCTTGCAGAAAGTTGTCCGCCCAGACCGAAAGGATTGGTCACAGCTTTTGGACTCGGTCTTATGGGCTTATCGGACTTCTTTCAAGAACCCATTGGGAACATCTCCCTTTCGTCTCGTCTATGGCAAGCCATGCCATTTGCCAGTGGAAATCAAGCATAAATCTTTTTGGGCAGTTACTGAGTTGCTTCTAGATCCCGAGAGTATAGGAGAACAGAGAAGAGCAGAATTGGCAGCCCTGGAGGAACTTAGAGATACAACCTTTTCGAACAGCTTACAGTACAAAGAGAAAGTAAAGACATGGCACGATTCGCATATCAGCCATAAACAGTTTGAGCCAGATCAGAGAGTATGGTTGTTTGACTCCAGGCTGAAATTATTCCCAGGGAAATTGCAGAGCAAGTGGAAAGGACCGTATGTGGTCAGGAAGGTACATGACAATGGCAGCATTGACATATCCGAACCGTCATCTTCCTCTACCTTCCGCGTCAATGGTCAACGGTTGAAACTATATCTTGATCATGATCCGCCGACCATTGACGTTGCCCCCATTCTTCTGGTATGAGATGTGTCCTTTGACTCTCATCATCTACATCTCATACATGGTGATCAATTCTATCTTCCGCTGTACAGATCCATCTGTTTATATATCACTTTGTTGTCTGTCGATTTATTTTCTTATTTTCTTCTTTTCTTCTTTTCCTTTTCTATCTTCTTTATCTATCAAAAAGGTGTCGCCCTTGTAGACAGTTTTCCATACTTAGGACGTACTTTGTCCTAAGTATGGGGGGTTGTCACCCCGAGTTGTTCTATCCTTTTCGATCCTCTCCATTGTCTCCTCTTCTTGTCTATACTTAGGGATATTTTACCCTAAGTATAGAGGGAGACAATCTGAGTACGATCTGTTCATTCCCACCCTTGACCCTCCCTGCTTTGTGTACAGTCTGCTATATTTAGGATTATTTGATCCTAAGTATAGGGGGGACGGTCAACTTCTCGTTCGTTGATTCATTGATTCAGTCATTTATTCTTTATTATTTAGACTTGTCTATACTTAGTACGAGTTATGTCTTCTCTTTTCTCTCCGATCTATGAGGACATAGCTCAAGCTAAGTATAGGGGGGTCGTATATACTACGTATATACTTTAGCCATAACTCGTACTTTCGTATTTTCCTAAAAATATGGCTAAAAATTCTTTAAAATTCATTAAAAATCCTTAATAAAAAGATGTGGGTATTCCTCAAATTCTTTTTGTATTTACTGATTAATAAATCAGGTGAAAATGTTTTTTGCAAAATGTTTGAAAAATAGTTTGAAAACTTCGTGAACATCTATTGAAAACTATTTTGAAAATATTTTGTTACATGTTTTCAACCTTTGAAAAAAAATGTGTGTTTTGTAAAACTTCTTTTCTTTGTGTGAAATAAAATGTTTGAAAAATGATTTGCAAATGGTTTGAAAAATGGTTGCAAAAATGTTTTGAAAAACCTATATATATTGTTTTGAAAGCCTTTGCAAAATGTTTTCAAATGTTTGTAAAATGTTTGTAAAAATTATTTTGGACTATAGTTTTCAACAATTGTGTGTAAATTGTTTTCAAATAAGTTTGAGGAATATACACATCATACCAAAATCCACTATATATGTATAAAATTGACCACTTACCCTGTAAATTCTTAAAATCTACTTCTTGTATATAAGAAGAAGCACTCCCGTGTACATAGTTTTCACCTAGTTTTAGCCAAAAGCTTTTTGTTTTCAAAAATTCCCAAAAACATTTGCAAAATTAAAAATCCAAAAACATTTGAAAAATCTTTTTGAAAAATACAAAAAAATGCATGCATCATCTTTTCAAAATCCATAAAAAGTTCAAAATCCTTGAAAATTGCATCACAAAAATATTTTTTGCATTCTGCATTGCATGGCATGAGCATTTTTCGGATTGAGTTTGATAGTTGAACGAGTCTAAGTAAAATCCGGAGATTGGAGCTTGATTGGACCTTATAATCTACCTAATAACAGGAACCTTATAGGAACTTGGTTTGAGGTACTTCAGGTCTAGATGACTTAATTCTTTGAGGATCACGGGACTTGGTTCAATGGATTCTTGACTGCCTAAGTAGAGTATTTCAGAGCACACGCACGACTCTTGTTGATAATGACCTAACTTGGACACCTGCACCTTTCACATGGCTCAACTCAGTTGGAGTGGTGAGGGGATTGGATTTGCCGGTATGAGACGCACACAAGTGGAAACATTTGTCCTCCTCTAGGGAGGGAAGTGCACCCCAACCCGTCCAGTGATTAGGAAGTCTAAAGACAGGAGGCTGTGGGTTGCGATAAAGCTTCAAAAGAGGGACAGTCTACTGGCTCAAGAGGAGAAACTCCTTATGTAAATGCTGCTGTATATAGTATTCAAAAAAAAAATGTTCAGGCATGTACAAAAATAAAAAGCCTGCAAGTATGTACAAAGTCAATAAGCAAGCTTGAGTTCCAAAGTCAAATATGTGAGCCTGCAGCAGGATGACTTGACTACACTGGTCTTGCATCCCGGGATAGGTAGCTACACCGGCTACCGTCCGTTCTTCTCTTCACCCCCTCCTCTTGAGCTGGTTGCCACTTGAACTTAGAAGGGAATACCCCGCTCCTCGAGGATGGAGTTGCTGGATTGGGGAATCATTGGGTTGTCATACGGGGGAAGTCAGTTTCTTTGTTATTCTAGTTGGGGAGAGCCACCATCACTTACACTGTACAAGTCAGATTCATAGTCGTAAGAGTTTGCGTATGAATTGAGATATTTCTGACCTGGCTATTGAGGAGACGTGGACAGAGTTTTGGGATTCTCAGGGACTGTTGGATTTCAAACACGATTCTCACTAAGGTTCCGCCCGCACTAAAATTCCAAAGGTCCTACTTAAGCTCCAAACTTTGATTTTGTGAAGACAAGTTTGATAATCAAACAAAATCCAAGTTCTTCTTTTTCTTTTCTTTCTTTTTCTTTCTGCACTTATTGCATAAGTGTTTGCTAGGGACTAGCAATGGTAAAGTATAGGGGGATGATGAATCCACATTTCATCATCTTTATTCTATCATTTTGGCACCAAAAACCCTAGCAAATACCTGTAAATAGCCTTAAATCAAGCATCTTAGCATTCATGCATGTGCATCCAGACAGTGTATAAATTACTGTAATTAAGGCCAAAATTATAGAATAAATAAAGAAAAGAAAAAGAATAAAATATTATAAATATTTTATGGCCCAAAACCCCCGAGACCTAGGCATCTTGATGAATAGGTCGACAAGGAATAAAGTAGGGGGAGATAAGGTTAGAAACACAGATATAATACCTATACTTCCTGTTCATTCTTTATTCATTTTGGGACCTATTTTTGGTTCTACTTTTTGTACATCAAATAAAGAAACTTTGTGCATGAAAGTTGTAGATAATTTAATAAAGAAAAATACAAAATTGATTTCAAAGAAAAATCATGTACAGACAAAAAGTTATGGTCTGAATAAAAATCCAGAAGCCCAACTTCCCAGACTCGTATCTCACAAACGACAACTCCAAATGCATCAAACTCACCTTTAATTGTATATAGAATAAAATAATCTATCCAATGGCGGTGGTTTCGCACTTGGCGGAGCTACGGTTTGAAAGTTGAGTTTTGGACCCTCATTGTATACTTATACATATTAAAATATTCAATTTATTATTTATTTATTATTTTTACAATTTTATATTTTTATAATGTTGTAAATAATAGTTATAATAATAATGTACATTAAAATGAGAATAAAAACCTAAATAAAAACAAAAATAAAATACTTAGAAATAAAAGACATAGATACATTACCTACACATATACCTATACAAAACATACTTGTATTTTATTAAATATACATAATAAATCAGAAAAATAAAATAAAAATATATTTGTGTAAATAAAAGTATTCTATAATTTTATAAAATACTAAATAAAAATAATAAAATTAAAATATACAAAATAAAAATAAAAGACTAAAATACATAGGTATTATACCTATATAGGGTTAAAAAGGTAACTTGTAAAAATAAATTTCCTAAAAATAAATAAAAATCAGAATAAATACTACATAAAATTTTGAGCATTTTTTATTTTATAACTTTTATTTAATTCGGCCATTTAGTATTTTAAATAGAATTAATAAAATATTTTTTTCAGGGTTTTTCCTGGTTGGTCCACGTGGACCAACCAGGAGGCCAGGACTGTTGACCTAGGTCAACAGTCTGACCTACCCCCTGTAGCCCGTGTCAGGCTCGGTTTTTAGCCATCTTTGTGGCTTTTTCCCAGCCGATTCTTTCATGATTTCGTGTTGCATCCTTCTGCAACATTGTTCACCCACCATCTATCTCACTCGCCCAAGCTTAATCTTGGTCTTTGGACCCAAGATTTGCAAGATATTCATTGATCTTTGAGCCCCTGCGACTCAGGGTCAAACCACATATAATCAACTCCCCCTCTTCCATTTCGAATTTGAGTCCCCTTGGTCCACCCTTCAGCGCCATCATCGTGCTCCTGAGCTCCCTGGAGGTGACAGCTCCATCGCCAGCTCCTCAGCCAAGGCGTGCGAAGTCGAGGGAAGCTCCACCACCTCCGCCAACAGCCGGCGTCGAGGTATCCTTTCTCCTCTGGCTCCGGCCATCGAGGGCACCCCCCCCGCTTATTTCTTTCTTGCATTTAGTTCCTGTTAGCTGTAGCTTCAAAAACCCCAAAAAATTTCGAAGTTTCATCAACAAATCGCCCGATCACGCACCTTGGCCGGAGCGCACCTCCGGCCGTGCATCCATACCGCGAACCACGCCCTTCCCCGACCATCCAAGGGTCCAGGCAGTTTGCCCTGGACCCGTTGACCATTCTTGCAGGTCAAAGCATGAACGAAAGCGCCTGGAGGCGAGTTTTGACGTTCGCCGGACTGTGGCCGAGCTTCCCAGCTCCGCCACCTTCGCCTGAGCACCTCGGCCGCCGCCGCGGTATTTTGACGCCTCCAGGAGAGAGACAAAGACCTGAGGAGCCTCCAGCCCGCTTTTGAAGCCAAACCGCTCGCCGGAGACGGAGCTTGGCCTCGGCGAACCTCGGCTCGCCGAGTTCGTCGATGTTCTTGCTCCGGGCTTCAGCACCGTTGGATCGAGGCGGAGCTCCAGTTCGCGTGACGACCGTCCGATCTTCCAAGCCCATCCACCGTCAGATCTCTTTCTGAGATCTAATCTCAGACGTCGACGCCAACCGTCATCGGCCATTCTCGTGCTGCCACGTGGATAAGTGGCCCGCTCCCCGCCGCTGGATCGCCCATCGCTGCCAGCCGTTGGATGCGCGCCACGCGTCACCTGCGGAGCGCCCGAGCGAGGGTATTTTGCATCCCAACCCTCGCAATTTTTTGTATTTAATATTTAGTATTTAAACTTTTGTCTGTAGTGTAAAAGTTTTGTAACATTTGCCTAAACACCCCCGTACTTTCAGTATTTGCATTTAGGTCCTCAGCCACGTCACCTCACGTGACCTGTACACGTGAGGTGTGGGCATTTTGCAGAGGAACCCCCGTACGTTTGTGTATTTCGTTTTAGTCCAAAACTGTGGCGTGAAGTGTAAACTTTTTGGTTATTTTGCAAGTAGGCCCCCTGGATTTTGAAATATTGCATCTTAGTCCTCGCCAGGCGCGTGCAAGTCACGCGCCCTGGTGGTAAATTGCTTGCGTGCCCAGGCGGTTTTGTAATTGCTATTTAGTGCTATAAATTGAATATTCAGTGTATATTTTTGTGGAAAATTGCATGTTTGCCCCTGGATGTTTTAGATATTGCACATATACCCCTGCCAGCACTGTTTAATGTTTGGATGTTTGCTCTAATTAATTGATCTATCATTTTAACTCCAAAAATTCCACAAAATTAGGCTTAAGTATATGGACACGTGTACTTTGACGCCACATATTTAGTTTTTGATTTTACTTTATTTTCATATTTATTAAAAATCAAAAACTTGCTATTTGTGCACTGTCTAGCTTAGAAAATACCAAAAAAATATTAAAACACCTCCAAAAATTCCAAAAAAAATCACCTAGTGTCTATTTTATTCTATCTTAGTGTCAGTCCAAAAATCATTAAAAATCTCAAAAGAAAAACACTAAAAATTTAAAAACACTCAAAAACTTCAAAAAAATATATAAAATAGTAGAAAACTCCAAAAATCAAAATCTCAGTTCCTGTTTGTTCCTTATTTTGTCCTTTTTATTTGAAAAATAGTGTGAAAATTTTGAGCTACTTGTTGTTATTTTTAATTCCCATTTTTATCACAGCCAACTTTATTTCCACTGTTTTCCTTTATTTCAGTAATTAAAAATATCAAAAACACCTTGAAAAATCCCCAAAAATCACAAAAAATAGTAGAAAATCATAAAAATATCAAAAATATTTTATTCCTGAATTTTTGGTTATTTTTGCACCATTTTATAAATATTTTAACTTGCCTTTTATTATATTGTCTTTATTCTCCAATATTGAAAAAAGGAAATAAAAAAAATATAATATAAAATATAAAAATCAGAAAAATTAAAAATCAAATACAAAATTAAAAATTAAATAAAAAAATATATTTAAAAATTAAAAACCCACAAAAATTCATTTGACTGTTTGCTTAGTGTAGACACTCCACACATCACACACACACTTTAGCATTTTGCTTGAACTACCCTGCTTGTTCCCTGTGTTCGAACTCTCTACATACTTGCACCTATACATCTTTTATGTAGAGTTAAAAATAAATTTTAACTCTGCATTAGTTCTAATTCATTGATCTTAGTGTGGGTTAATTGTTGATTAAATACGGATTTTCATTGGTCGACACTTCGACTGAGTTCACGCTTTGTGTTGGACTTAAGACCATCGATTTTCGCGTTTATCACTACCCAAGACCACAAAGCATCGTTATGACACCATATGGGTGATTGTTGATCGATTGACCAAATCGGCACATTTTCTACCTATCCGCTTGGATCAGTCGACAGATAGTCTAGCTGAATTATATGTGAATGAGATTGTCAGCCTTCATGGTGTTCCTGCATCAATTGTATCTGATCGGGATACACGATTTACCTCTCGTTTATGGAAGAGTTTTCAGGATGCTATGGGCACTCAATTGAAGTTTAGTACTTCATTTCATCCGCAGACGGATGGTCAGTCAGAAAGGACCATCCAGACACTAGAAGATATGTTGAGAGCATGTGCTCTAGATTTTGTGGCAGTTGGGATAGACACCTTCCATTAGTGGAGTTTGCTTACAATAATAGTTATCATTCGAGCATCAAGATGGCACCCTATGAAGCATTGTATGGGAGACCTTGCAGATCACCTTCATGCTGGAGTGATGTTCGCGAGAAACACATCCTAGGGACCGGAACTTGTTCAGACAAGTAAGCAGGGTGTTGATCTCATCAGAAAAAGATTATTGGCAGCACAAAGTAGGCAAAAATCTTATGCCGATCGTCATAGAAGAGAGTTGAGTTTCGCGGTTGGGGAACATGTGTTCTTAAAGATCTCTCCAACCAAGGGCGTCTTACGATTTGGCAAAAGGGGAAAGCTCACTCCCAGGTACATAGGACCTTTTGGGATTCTACAGCGGATTGGAGAGGTGGCATATCGTATTGCATTACCACCTCAATACTCGAAACTTCACGATGTATTCCATGTGTCTATGCTGAGGAAGTACACTCCTGATCCTTCACATGTGATAGAGCATGAGGTCATTGATGTTCAGCCGAACTTGACCTTTGAAGAGAAACCCATACGAATCATCGATCGTAGAGATCATCAACTTCGTCGGCGCATAGTTCCGATGGTCAAGGTCCTTTGGCAACACCACCAAAAGGAGGAGGCTACTTGGGAGCTGGAAAGTGAAATGCAGGAGAAATACCCGCAACTTTTCGGTATGTTTCTCTACTAAGAAATTTCGAGGACGAAATTTTTCTAAGGGTGGTAGATTGTAACGGCTTGGACCTTTTCAAACATATTATCTCTAGGATAAAATGGATTTAATTAATCCATTAAATCCTCTCTTTCTCAACAATAAAACCCCAAGAACCCCTATCCCCACGTCACTTTTTTTTGAGAGAAAGAGAGAGAGAGAGAGAGAGAGTTAGAGAGAAGAAGGGTTATTTTACCGGCATCGTTCGTCGTCGCAGGAGAAGGCGGCGTCGAATCCGAGGAGGAGAACGCGGATCCGTGATCGAAAGGAAGCGCAACGACCGCATCGGGTAGAGATAAACGTTGGATCGAGGTATGTATCGGCTTTAGGTTTTTTCGAGTTCTAAACGTGTGTATCAGTCTAGTTTTCGTATTAAATATTGATTACGTTGAAATAGACCTCTTGTATATACTGGCTTAAGTTCTATACATATGAACGAAGATCGAATCAGAAATATGACAAATATATTGATATATAAATATATATATATCGGCATAAGATTTTTAAGCAAATTATCATTAATCCACTAAGGGATTTTATTATTATTATTAATGTATTTATGACTATGCATAACCTCATGGGAGGCCATACGGATGTAGTGAATAACGTTAGAATTAGAAAAAAATCAGATCAAGTAGGTTGAGGTTTATTGACCATTATAAGAAAAAAATGGTAACGAGTAACTCAATGGAACTGTCGAAAGGCAATGGAAAAGTATGATAACGAAGGGTATAATTACTGTGTGTAGTAGTTAAACCTTTGTATTATTTTTTTTAACCCCCGGATGTGTATTTATTTTGGGATGCATATCAAAATGTTGCTTAATGATAGGCTATAATAATAGGTTTGCACCAAATTATTACAACCCTAACTGTAAAGGGAATGTTGCACCAGAAAGTTTAACCCATTGCATATATCATAGGTAAGGAAAATATGCTACACATCAGGATTTGAGAAAGGATCTTACAAAGTACTGTTAAACAGTAACTTTAGGTTCGAGAATGATAGAATATTGATGTTCAGGTGAAATAAATATGAAGTTACTATTGTACGTGCTATAAGATATTGGGATGTGTGCTTGATAAGAGAATAAATCTTGAAACCCTCTAAACAAGATTTAGGCACAGACTCATAAGGAGTCACATGGTCGACCGCAATGGGTCGTATTTGCCGCAAGGGGCAACGCCGCAAGGGACGTATGGTTGCAAGGAACCATAGAGGCAAAAGCTAAGTCCTCTACAGTTGTAGCTACACTGTCATGTCATACCATGGACCGCAAGTGCCAGCGGTTAAAAACGTATAAAAAGATACGTAAATGAATGGTGTGCAAGAAAATGGTTTATAAAGGAAAACCATCATGAAAAATGCAAGGAATGATTTAATAAGAGAATGAAACATCACATGTATGCTAAAATTGGTTTAAGAAAGTTAAACCATCAAAGTCATGGGGGCTAATATGTAAAGTGGTTTATATGTTTTATAAGTATGTAAATTGCCTAGTATTTTATGAATTATGCCCACAAGTAGAAATAAATGTTTGTTATGCCTACTTATGCAATTACCTACTTTACATGTATAACCATGTTTATGAAAGAAGCCAAACTAAACATGATAGGGATCGAACTTAGACATGCATGGGAATTATTTAGGCACGAAATATTGTGTATACATGAAAATCCAAATACATGATTTTAACGGGATAAGAACCGTTAGAATACCCATGCATGGACCCCGATGCATACTGGGCATTAGGCTCATCCAAAATTATGTTTGTCAATTTCAGGTGAAGAGCAAGGTTGATTGCATTTTTGGATCGTGCTACGGGATCATTGAGATTGCTGGCGTGGTACGATTTATCTGTGAAGATCTAGGGGATATCTATATGCCTACAGGAACTATCGAGTTGTTATCTTTTTTTAAAAAAATTCTAGATTAGTTAATTTTTCCCAGTTTAGAGTTGTAATAAAGGAACTCTAGTTGGAGATATTTTATGGAATTGATATTTATCTCTGCTCATTATGTGCCATTTGTTGATATTTTGGGTAACGGTTCGGTCGTGCGATCAATTATCGCATGCTTCCGCCGATGGTCGACGCAACCCGTTCCGTTACACTTTACCGCTCTGTGGATTTGGTTGTTTAAAAGAAATTAATCTTCTCCTTCAAACGAAATAATCCAACTTCAAACGTAGGAGGATCTCTGAATGTGGACGACAGATAAGTTAATGTGTTATCTTCCAGAAGAGATCTGATGGGACTTCGAGGTGTAAACGCATTTAAGCAGAGAACAACAGACCGAGGTTAATTACAGGTCAGCAATCGATTTCAACTAGTTAAATGTGGATTTGAAGATCAATATCGACCAAATGCTTTTCTATCATATATAATACCGATGACATGATCGCCAAGCCTACAATTAACGAAGCACGTATTATATCCGTTTGATTGTCTCATTTAGCTGGACTTGATCTGATTCTGGAAGAACTACGAACGATCATTCGGCAGTAAATTCCAGGACAGATAAAATCATAGTGTAATCCGTGTATGTTCTCCACGAAGATTCTAGGATATGGAATTCCATGTCCAACGGACTATGACATAGAAGAAAATAAATTAAATTTATTTTTCATTGACCAATAAATGAATTAACTTTCATTAACTTCTTTCAGCTTCGCGTTCGGGCGGAGCGTCGGTGACCTGGCCTGGGCATCGTAAACCTCCATTCTTCCAGGATGAATCCTTGAGACCTCAATTCCCACGTTAAGATTTCCACACCAAGATAAGTCATCTTTGATTGCTCCTTTAGTGTATTTAGATTATATTTGTGAGAGATAATAATTCAAGACAGAACTGATATTTAGTTGAGATCCAGTTTGTGCCTTTCTGAAACATCTCCTATGATTTGTTCTTTTGGTTGATCTTAGATAAAGATCTATTCTTTATGTCAATGATGTGTATGAGCTTCTTTTTCTTAGGTATTCCATCCATATTCTTATTATTTAATTAGTTTCTCTTGGGTAATTATATTCCGAGAGTTTTAATTGAAAGTTACATGTAAACTTTGTTATAATTTCAGAATTCCTTTGTTAAACAC
Source organism: Ottelia alismoides (assembly GCA_037367405.1). Lineage (NCBI taxonomy): Eukaryota > Viridiplantae > Streptophyta > Magnoliopsida > Alismatales > Hydrocharitaceae > Ottelia > Ottelia alismoides. The sequence goes on from JAZKJV010000878.1 coordinate 270,764, forward strand.
CCTGTCAACATTAGTATGGTTTGAGCTAGTAATATATGAATATGCATACTTTTTTTCCTGTCTAAGTTAACGTATTTTCGATTTTTTCCCAATAAGTATAGTGTATATTTTGTTTCACTAAGAAGAGGAATTAGTTGCAATATGTTTAGAAAGTAACAAGTAATGTTTGAGGGACGAGATTCTACAAGAAGTATCAATGCATACTCTTTTAGAGTATGGTGTTTCCTGTTAACATCTATGCATTAAGTTGTCAAAGAAAATAAACTCATGTACCAAATCACATTTCTAAAAAAAGTGGAAGTCATGGTTTTTCAACTTTTCATATGCATTCAGTACAAATCTAAACAATCTTAGAGCTTTTTGTTTGGGTTTTTTATGGTTCCAGCCCCAACTTGGGCTGTAGCTATTTGCCCCTTTGGCAGGGGCATTGCTGCAGTTTGCCCATCTTTTGGAGTCCCATTTCCAGGGACGAGAGAAGCCCATTCGAAGAGGACATTCCAGCCCCATTCCAGCGGTGCCCTATTTCACATTCCAGTGAAGAACGACGCCTCTTCCTCCCATTCCAGCAAACCACAGCAGCAAGGGTTCTCTACGGGAAATCCATCCTCCTTCACGCACGCGAGGGAGAGACCGAGTGGGAGAGGGTGCAGCAGCCAGGAGCTCAGACGAGCAGCAGCTCGGAGCTCGATCTAGCCACGGTTTTGGACCGGTGGTGCAGCGGCAGGCCGAGTTCGAGAAGGAGCTGAAGCGAGGTTGCGTCCGTGACGACCTCAAGGAGCCGAAGCCGTGTTTGGGACTCCATCCGGGAGCCCACAAGGGGAGTTATCTTGTACTCCTTGTTTTAGAGCACAATATTGGTATAGTTAGATACCTAGGGGTAGTTTGTTCTTTGTTGAAGAACTATCCGTTGTGTGTGCTTGTACCTCGGTTTTGTGGGCAACAAAACCGGGAAGAACATTTGGCTCATTTGACCGTAGTAGAATCGTTGCCGGTCTTGCCCCGTGGTTTTTCCCTTGCTCACATTGAGAAGGGTTTCCACGTAAAAATCTTGTCTCTTGTGGTTGCTTGCTTGCTTGTGGTTGATTGTCATTGTTGCCATTGACTTCCGGTGTGGGGAACATATTCTTGTGTGCCATCTTTGTTGCAGGACAGTTTCAGGGGATACAGATCTTGGTTGTTGATTGTTCCGCATATCTATATATATCCCCAACAAGTGGTATCAGAGCTCAGGTTTGAGCAATGGGCAAAGATGAGGAAGGCACAATGATCAAGCTCACAAGCAGCAACTGGTAGATTTGGAAGGCCAAGATGGAAGATATCTTGTATTGCAAGGAACTCCACGATCCCGTGGAGGGTGAGAGCGCCAAGCCGGAGAACATGTCCGCGGGCGAGTGGACAAAGTTGAACCGAAAGGTCATTGGGACCATTCGGAAGTGGCTTGACATGTCGGTGTTCCATCACGTGACCGAGGAGACCAATGCCAAGGAGCTGTGGGACAAGCTGTCCGAGCTCTATGACCAGAAGACCGCTACCAACAAGGCTTTCTTGATTAGAAAGCTTGTGAACTTGAAGTACAAGGACGGCACGAAGGTGGCGGAGCACTTGAATGACTTCCAAAGCATAATCAACCAGTTGACATCCATGGGTTTGACACTTGATGACGAGTTGCAGTCACTTCTTCTTTTGGGCTCACTGCCAGACAGTTGGAAGACTCTTGTAGTCACTGTGAGCAACTCTGCGAAGGATAGCAAGCTGACCATGGCTATGGTCAAGGGTAGTCTCCTCAATGAGGAGATTAGACGCCGCTCATCCGGAGAGGCATCCTCCTCTTCACATGTGTATGCAGTTGAGAGGAGAGGAAGATCCAGCAGCAGAGGAGCGTCACAGGAGAGGCAGAAATCCAGAGACAAGTCCAAGGGCAGAGGAAAGTGTCACCATCGCCAGAAGCCCGGTCACTGGAAGAGAGATTGCAGAGTTTGGAAGAGAGAGCAAGCTGAAGCCAAGAAAGAACAGAAAAATGAAGATGGGAATGTAGCTGCAGTTGTGGCAGATGAAAGTGCAGATGAGGTGATTCTCACCATCCAGGATCAGTGCTTGCATGCAGGGAGTGATTTGGAGTGGGTCGTTGACACGGCCGCCTCCTATCACGTGACTCCACATAGGGAGTTCTTCACCACCTACACTAGGGGTGATTATGGGAGAGTCTTGATGGGTAACGAGAGTTACTCTAAGATCATTGGCATGGGCACCATCTCGATCCAGACGGATGTTGGGTGCTCAATGACTCTTCGGAATGTGAGGCATGTTCCTGATGTGCGGCTTAGCCTTATATCTGGCTCACAGCTAGATAGTGAAGGCTACCATCTGAAGTTCGGCGACAGCAGATGCAAGATTAGCAAGGGTTCTCTCATCATGGCGAGAGGCAGCTTGTGTCACACGCTCTACATGACTAGAGTGAAGGTCATGGACGGCAGTTTGCATGCTAGTGAAGCAGATAATTCAGATTTGTGGCATCGTCGGCTTGGCCACATGAGCCAGAAGGGCTTGTAGCTTCTTAGCAAGAGAGAGTTGATCCCCTACCACAATGACATCACTTTA